>VONZ01000760.1:0-357595 GCA_012976165.1 Labeo catla
CACAGACAGACAGACAGATAGATGATAGACAGACAGACAGACACACAGACAGATAGATAGATAGACAGACAGAGAGACAGATAGACAGATGATAGACAGACGGATAGATAGATGATAGATAGATAGATAGACAGACAGACAGATGATAGCTAAACAGACAGATAGATGACAGATGGATAGATAGATAGATAGATAGATAGGACAGACAAACTGGCTAGAATGATCTTTAGTGTTCTTTGCTTTGTGAATGTGTACATACAGTATTGAGTCTATAGCCTCACTACATAAACTGCAGCCCTGTCATCGAGTGATTAGTTCTTCCCCTCACTCTTTTTTTTGTCCTCTTCCTCCCACGCTCTCTCTCCCCTCTCTCTACGTTCCCTCCAGCAAGTTCTTTTAGTACTACACTTTACAGCTGACAGCACATGTTGAGGCAGCACATTCCACATTATTACTACTTCAGATATTTGTGGCCCACAGGTCCTCTGATTGGCGGAGGAGCCTCTGACACTGGAGATGCAGACAGCCAATGAGGTTTCTGCTCCAGAGAGCCGTGAGGAAGGTAGTAAATCAATGGCATCTGGTGTCCGGGGCAGTGCTGACACACACGGTCACTGCAGACTGTTGAAAACACACAGGCGGACACCTATTCAGTGCTCTAAACTCTTTAGATTTAGCGGAGGCTGTTCTGTCACTTTATGGGATACACAATGTGAAACGTTTTTCCTCTGTTTTGACTATCCTGCTGTTCTTTTGTCTGTTTTATACTTATCTCACCCAGACTGTGAAAAACATCTGCGAAGAAATGAAAGAACGCCAAACAGCCCTCAGGCCCATTTCAGGCCCGTTTCAGCGGGCACCTTATGGCTGTTGCCACGGGGGCCTGACAGCTGAATCCCTGTTATGGGCATAAGCTCACTCATTTATTCAGACAACTGGAAGACATGCTACGTCAAACCCTGAAACACTACTAAATAGTTTCAACAAAGATCCACTGAGCCTTCGCTCCTCCACAGCCAGCCCCCTAATGCCTCACATCTCCTCTCAAAGACATTTTCAAAGACTCTGGATCAGACACAATGGAAGACATCCACTAAGCTGAAGGAAAATTGGATCTGGTGCTTATGAAAAACTGTTATCATATGCAAAGAATATAAATCCACCAGAGTGAGGATGTTGATTGAGTTAATATGCAATGAAATGTTGTCACACATAGATGAAATTTAAAGACTTGACATGGTAGGAGTTATAGTATACATACATAGTTTAACAAACTCAGCTGTTGCTGAGTATATAAATATATAATATATATATATATATATATATATATTTATATATATATATAATATATATAAATAATTTAATTTTTCTGTCTGTTTTACTGTTTAATATCAAACTTTAATTTTAAATGTTATATATACAGTAGGACAAACTTGTTTGCTGTTGCATCAACACTCAATTAGACAACAAATAAAAATTATTAGAGATGCACGATATTGGATTTTTGCCGATATCCGATATGCCGATATTTTTTCATCTCATTTTGGCCGATACCGATACCGATACCGATATATATCATTTTATTTGGAAAGTTAGTTTTTAACAATAACTTATTCGTTAGGATTAAATAAATAGTAATGAGTGGTTTACATTCAATCCCTTCTTTTTCATCAGTAGACTAGCATTATTTATGATCTGAATTTTGTAAATTAAGTTCACTTTTGCTATGTTATAAGCCGAACTTCGGATGCTTTCACTTTCGAATTCGCAATCTGAATACAACATTTCAAAACGAAAACAGAAAAGTAGAACTAAACTGGGTGACTGTGAGGGTGCTTTGCGGGACATGAACAGGACATAATTCATTGCTACAATTTCTTAATTCGTGCCTATGATTTATTAATTTATTAATTTGTAAAATGAGGGAACGAATTAATATGTAGTATTAATGAATTGTTAATTTATTCCCACGAAATATTTTATTTCCCACCCGCAATTTATCACAGTAAGAGATACGAAAACATGGATTAAAAGTGAATGACAAGAAAATAAACCTAAGAAATTAAAGGGTGAGACGGTGAGGATTTGGGAAAATAAAAATATTAAGTTATGTGGCAATTCGTGACCAACTGGCAAAACAGTACACTTTTTTTGCACAAGAATACCAACATGTTTACCTTCTCTGGTTTAACAAGCGGTCTTTTACCCTACTCGAAAACCAAATCCTCCGTCCGCCATCGTTTCCAGAATAGTCGCGTCCTTTTTGCCGTCACCACCTGGCTCGTGCTGACATTACAAATACAAACCAGGCTCTACACCCGAAGCGCTCACAACGAAAACTACTCTTTGCTTGATCAGTGAAATCCTGAATATGCCACGGCTTTGTAACTCTGTAACCCGCGCTGTATGGAGCAGTGCGACCACGTCAAATTTTAACTTGCACATTTAAAAAAAAAAAAAAAGTGACAGTTTTGATCATTCTAGAGCCCTGCAATACAAAGGCATTCAACATGGAAAGAAAGTAATAGAAATGTAGTCACTAAGTCATGTTTAATTATAATTTCTAATTATTTTATACGGTGCACTGCGCTCTGACAGGGCTGCGGGACACGAACATAATTATTTCCTACAACTTGTTAATTCGTTCCTACGTTTTATTAATTTATTAATTTGTAAAATAAGGGAACGAATTAAAAAGTCGTATTAACGAATTCTTAATTTATTGCCACGAAATCTTTTATTTCCCACACGCAGTTTACCCGCATAAATGATCCGACAACATGGATTAAAAGTAAATGACAAGAAAACAAACCTGCGAAATTAAAGGGTGAGACGGTGATGATTTGTGAAAAGAAACTATAAATATTATTAAGTTTGTGGCAATTCGTGACCAACCGGGAAAACAGGACACACAGCCGCTTATGGCTTTAAATGTATTGGCTCGAACTGCATGAATCCAAAAGTATGGTCGCTACTAACATTTGCCTGCTAACCAATTATTTAACTTATAAAGAATGCTTTGTACCTCACTTGTGTCATATTCACGAAAAATGTTTCATATGAGCAACAGTGTGTTTTGCCGTTGCGCCGCCGAAGAAAGAGAATTCACTGACCGCGCGCCGTAATTACTTTTTATTTTAAATGCAGATCATGTCATGTGCAAACACAGCCATTGGGTTTCAAAATACAACAAAGAGCACCATAAAACCATTTAAAATGTGCATTTAGCGATCTAGTGACTGGATATGAAACAGGCAACAGTAAATTATCCCAAATGGAACAACGGCGCGCTTTCTCCTATAGCCGCTGCTGCCACTGCACGTGCTATTGCTATGCATCATTCTGTATGTGTATTCTCAGTTTAAATGCAGCGATACAAAACAGTGAATCTACTCCTCATTCAGTCAAAACTTTGCTTCAAGAATGAGCCACACTGCTGACGTGATCTAATCCCTAGCACACCCTTAGCACATGTGAGTTAACATATTCATCTTATCGGCAAAACATATCGGCATAATTTTTCATATCGGGCCGATGCCGATATTTACATTTGAAGTCATTATCGGCCGATTCCGATATCAGTCCGATAATATCGTGCATCCCTAAAAATTATAAACTATAAATACTTTCATTTTTCTTTTTTCTGTCTTTTTTCTTTTCTGTTTAGCAACAAAATTTAATTTTAAATGGCATTTATAGAGTAGGACAAACTAGACTGCAGTTGTCCCCATAAAACATGTAAACACAACATGTGTGTGTGTGTGTGTGTGTGTGTGTGTGTGTGTGTGTAAAATATTAAATATTAAAACAATTTAAGATTTAAACAACACATTTACTCAATGTAACATAATATTTTTTGTAAATAAAAGACAGTTTAATTTTTTTCTTACACAACTGACATGCTTTAAGCATAAAGCAACATTTTTGTTAGATTTTGTTTAAAACAATTATTATATTTTTAACTGTATTAAAAAATATTTCTAAGTTTTTAAACATTTTTCCCTTTTAAATAAATGTTTCTATCTTGTTTAATGTATGTTCAGAGACTTTTAATAAAAACGAGACACAAATTTAAACTAGACAAATATTTTTCAGTGAACTAAAGAGGTCAAAGTGTTAGCAGTAAAGTATCTGTAGGCCCAAACCATCTGAATGGCGCCACCTGTTGGTCTTTTACAGACTTAAAACAAATTATAGAGGCATTCTGAGGTTATGACCTGAAAGGACAAACCAATATGTTTGCTTTATGAGGCCTTTGCATTGATTGGCATGTTTGGCTTCTTTCCAGATCTCTTAACAGAGGGCGATCCTTTTAAACAAACAGCAGCGCCTACTATTTATGCATACTATGAGCAGATAATATATGCTCTCTGTGTATGTGTCAAGCGAGCTGACCTTAGTTACCATCCAACAGAATGTGCTAGGGCTGCCTCAGAGCTACAAATCTACCTCCAGTTACCATCTGTTCTCCATTGGCTGATTAGCATTATGAACACTGCAGGCTGGTAGATAAAAGAAGATATTTCTGAAGTTTTACAAGGTTCTTGCAGACCCAGTTCCACAGGGGGCCTTATGAGTTTGACTTTGCCTTACATCTCCCACCCAGAAAAGTATGGTCCAAACTGAGAATATCTTTTATCTTTGTGATGGAGTCGTGTCTGTGTTCTTGTTAAGTCATAAAGAAGCAGATAGCTGTACATTTCGACTACACACTACAGCGTATATAGCCTCTATACAGTAGGTCAATAACCAATAAGGTGGGCTGGTATTTGTAACGTAAACATTATTCGTAATGTAACGGTAAACATGCAAATGTCAAATCTATCACACAATATCAGGTCTAAGATCAAGTACACTGTCGTATGTATGGGCAAATTGAAAAAAAAAATATCATAATAAACTGAGAAATATAGTAGTGTATGTCTATACTGAAGGACCTCATGGCAAATGCTGCTAATCAAGGCTCTGCTAATATTCCGACTAGCACGCATATATTTTATACAATAAATGCTTAAATAGTTAAATAAACAAGAAGTTATATTGAGTAACTTACATTTTAGACACAATGTTGGTAGTTAGAGTTCCTCAGTTTTGTGCCACCAAAGGAAATATTGTGGAAAGCAACCCACAGCAGAGGCGTTTCTGACTGAATCAGTGTTTTGACTCGTTTGAATGAATGATTCAGTGACTCGCTCCTAAACATGACACTAAAATACAGTCACTTGTCGCCACCTACTGGCATAATGTTGTAGCTTCCAAAATAGTCACTAAAATCATCAACAAATGCAGACTAGCGGAAGAATTCAAACTGTGAAAATGAGTGCTATTGCTATATGAGTACTTATGAAACACTGCTCGGCGAATTAAGTTCGAGGACCAAACATGTTGTATAAATATATTTTTATTTTTTATGATGTAATATAATACAAAACTACAAAAATATAACTTCTGAAGGAATATTTCACCCCAAAAATTTACATTTGCTTAAAATCTACTCATCTTTAGGCCATCTGAGTTGTAGATAAATGTGTTTCTTCATCGGGACAGATTTTGAGAAATGTATCATTACATCACTTGCCCACCAATGGATCAGTGAATGGGTGCCGCCAGAATGAGGGTCCGAACAGCTGATAAAAAACATCACAATGATCCTAAAGTAATCCAGACCACTCCAGTCCATCAATTAATGTTGTGTGAAGTAAAAAGCAGCATGTTTTTAATAAACAAATTCATTATCAAGACGTTTTTAACTGCAAACCCTGGTGAATAAAACAGCATATGCTGGTAGGTATGTTTTGATGCTGGTTTAAGATGGTCCTTTGCTGGTTTAAGCTAGTCCTTAGCTGGTTTATTCTGGTCCTTTGCTGGTTTAAACTGGTCCTTAGCTGGTTTATGCTGGTCCTTTGCCAGCAACATGACCAGCATAAACCAGCAAAGGACCAGCTTAAACCAGCTAAGGACCAGCTTAAACTAGCATAAAAACATACCTAACCAGCATCTCAGCATCAAAACATACCTACCAGAATATGCTGGGGTTTTTTTACCAGGGAACTGTTGCTTCTGGCCAAAATACCAGCCCTCTATCCATAATATTGCTTTCTTCAGTGAAAAAGTTGTTTAATCAGAACCAGTAGAAAAATATCCACAGATCAAGCTGAGATTACAAGTGAAAACAGTCTAATATAAACAGTTCTAAACAAACATGTTGGCGGATTTTGATGTGAGTGGACAACAGGGGATTGACTTTTTTTTACTGGAGAAAGCATTATTATGGATTCATATTTTAGCGGGAAGCAATGGTTTAAAGTTAAAATGCCTTGATGGATTTGTTTCTTACAAACATGCAGGTTTTCTTTTCACAAGATGTGAATTGATGGCAGTGTTGTGTGGAATTTTGTGATGTTTTTATTAGCTGTTTGGACTCTCAGTCTGATGGCACCCATTCCCTGCAGAGGATCCTTTTTTATTATTTTTGTGGAACTACTCTTTCAGCTACATGTTACAACAACATGTTACAAATGACAAGTTTGGGTCAAAACTGGATTTGTGGCCCTTATAGAGCAGATAGTGCTGAAAAAGTGTCTTATGTAACTCCAGGCTTTAGTAAAAGTCTGAATCTTAATGGATTCCTGCAGGGAATTTTCAGATTCCATGTCTAAACATCAGACAGAATATGCAATTATTCTCCCATTCTAGTTTCACTTTGCATTTGGCCCACTCGAGACTCAATTACAGCTAAAACCTTTACGTATCTCATTGTGTAGAAAACAACAACTGCAGAGCCTCCTCTCCAGAACTTCTCAGCGGGACCTCAGCGGAGCCTGACCTGTGCATGACTATCACAGCGGAGCGGCGCATCTTCGCATCTGCAGTAAACGCGCTGTGTATGATGCCTGCTTAGAAAGCGAGTGAATATGAAACTTGAGTAAAGCTGTTTAGTGCACCACATGTGTCTGAGGAAAATACTGACTCTCGTCAGTTTGGAAAATCCAGAGTCACACTAAATAAGGTCACTCGGTTCAAACTTCACCACAGCGGTATCAGCATACAGCAGCAGTGTGGTTCTTTCATGCACAGTGTGACTCCTGTTTGAAAGACACTCTAACTCTCCTTCTGTCCCACTGTGGGAAACCCGATTAGACCTCATTTTAACAACTCTGCCTTTCACTTTCAGAAGGGAAGTGCAGGGATCTGCAAGATGGGCCGCTTGTAATTTATGGCTTTGGCTTCATTGGTGATTTCAGCTCGTAGAGTGATAAAAATGGCATAGAGCTGGTGATTATGAATGCATAAGGATTAATGGAGGCTATTTAAAGACTCTATCCAGAGCAGAGAAGACAGGGACACAATTTTCCATTCTGAAAGGAAGTGGAAAATCCATGGATTATCCCTAAAATGACTATGCTGTGTAGTTCAATCATCAAACTTGGCGTTATGCCACAGTTCTGATACTAGATGAAGCTTTTTACTCTGCTGTGGTTGTTGTATATTGATCAGTCATTGGTTGGTTTGGTAGTAGCCAGTGGTGGTGAACCAGAATGAATGCAACCAGGGTCATAAAGCTTCTTTGCCTGGTACTGTGCATTTCATTATGAGTTTTTAGGAGGAGACCCATTTCTAACACTGAAGTTGTTTTTCTTACTGTCTGGGAGAGAGAGCACAATTAATACTTTTATTCAGCAAGGACATTTATTTCTATTCAAATAAATGCTGTTCTTTTGAACTTTCTATTCATCAAAGAATCCTGGCAAAAATGTTTCACGGTTTCCACAAAAACACTAAGCAACTGTTTTCAACGTTAGTAATGATAACAAATGTGACACTGAAGACTGCAGTAACGACTGCTGAAAATTCAGCTTTCCTTTGATGGTTATAATTAAAATGTATTGTTTTAAGTCAGAGCCTGTGAAATCTCTTCACAAAGACAAATGACTATTTCTGTGGCTAAAAAGAAAAAAGTATGCATTGAAATTTCTTTGGTGTGTTTGCTGAGTATGATAAAGAAAAGATTTTATCATAAGACCTAGATTTAGACTTAGGTCATGATGACTTGTGAAATACAGTGCCTTGCGAAAGTATGCATACCGCTTCACTTTGTTCACATTTAACGATGAGCCTTATGTTACACTTCTTTAAATAACTTTTTTCTACATCAGTCTACACTCCATGCACCATGATGACAAAGCAGAAACAGAACTGTTTCCTAAATTTACTAAAAATTAAAAAAAACTGAAATAAGTACATTGCATAAGTATTCATACCCTTAACTCAGTACTTAGCCGCAGCACCTTTACAGCCTCAAGTCTTTTTGATGTGCTTTGCACATCAGCATTTGGCAATTATCTGCTGTCCTTCTCCTCACCTCTTCACCTTTCAAGCTCTGTAAGCTTGGACGGGGCAGACACACATTTTCAGGTTTCTCCAAAAAATGTTTGATTGGGTTCAAGCCCAGGCTTTGGCTAGGCCACTCAAAGACATTCACAGAGTTGTCTATGAGCCACTCTTGCTGTGTGCCTAGGCTCATTGTCTTGTTGGAAGGTGAACCTTCTGCCCAGTCTGAGGTTCTGAATGTTCTGGTCTAGATTTTCATTAAGGCTATCTCTATATTTTGCTGTTTTGAGCTTTCCTTCTATTGACTTCTACAGTCCCTGCCACTGAAAAACAGCCCAGCAGAATGAGGCTGCTACTAGCACAATTTAAAGTTGTGATGGTACTGTGCAGGTGATAAGCAGTGCCTGATTTCATTCAAACATGATGCTTGGCATTAAGATTCATCAGACCAGACATTTTTTTTTCTCACATTCTAAGAGTTCTTTAGGTGCCTTTTTTTTTTTTTTGCAAATTCAAAGTGTGTTTTCATATATCTTTACTGAGGAGAGGATTGAGTCTTGCCACACTGCCATAAAGCCCAGACTGGTGGAGTGTTGCAGTGATGTTTGTCCTTCTGTAGGTTTCTCCTGCATATATGATCATGGAGCTTGACTAGAGTGACTATCAGAACTTGGTCTCCAGTCTAACCAAAGCCCTTCTCCATCAGTTGCTCAGTTTGACCAGGAGGCAAGCTCTAGGAAGAGTCCTGGTTGTTTCAAACTTCTTCCATTAGAGTAACGGAGACTACATGCTTCTGGGAACCTTCAATACAGCAGATTTTTTTCTAAACTCTTCCCCAGATGTGTGGCTTGATGCCGTCCTGTTTCTAAGCTGTACAGGCAGTTTTTTACAGGCAGAATGGATATGAACTTTTTTGCAAGGCACTTGTCACCTCCCCTGAGCCCACTAAGTTTTAGCAGACCCCCTAAAACATGCAGTGGGTTTGTTTTGGGTAACTGAGAATAATTGGGAAAAAGTCACATGAGAGGAGGCAATGCCTCCATCGCAATATGATTGGATATTAATGTTTATGATTGGCTGTGATTGGTTCCTGCAATAAATCCCACCTCTTGTGTTTGTGCATGTTTGTGAATCAAACTCACACACTTAGATATAACCACTTTGTTACATCAAAATAAGACTTTAAATGGTGTGAAAACATGATTTGGGGAGTTTTTAAAGTAAATCTCTGTGTCTGTGACCAATACTTACCGAGCTTTGATGACTGATGATCCGAAAAATGTTATTGTTTAAATTGTTACAGCCATAAGTTATTATTTTGGAATATATTGAGTTTAATGACCTTTAAACTACCTTGTGCTCTGTTTTGGCAGTTGTGCAATTTGGGTGTCAATAGCATAATGATTAAAACCAATACTTCCCGTAGTTTTTGAACCAGAAGAAATAGGTCAGCCAAATGTAACCTGTTGTAAACAATAGTGGTTGTTCTGTATTACTCTCCAAACAGGCCTCATTAAGTCGAGGCATTAATACTCCGCTGTGCTTTCAGTGCTGTGGATCGCTGTGGGATCAGCTCAAGAGAGTTCCTTCCTGTCGACGGGGCTTGTTATTGTCACAAGCATCCTCACCAGCTTCTCTCGCTGTGAAGTTCCCTAATTAGTCACCTCACCGCAGCGCTCATCTCTCCTGATTCACAGAGAGCAGCACACAATACACAAGACACAAAAAGAGTTATTTTAATGAGGCCGTGTTTGCAGGTGTACTAGAGATGAATGTGCAAAGTGAATTTTGTTTCACAGGTAGTGGGTCACATGTAAAAACACTGATTCTCGGGTACTGGGATAAAAACAGAACGCAAAACTGAGACACATGAAAGTTTATGTAGCAAGCAATGGTTTCGGATTATTCTGTTCAGTATGTTTAGAGACATTTACCTTTGCTTGAGTTGGTCTTCTGCTTTTTCACTCAATTCAGGTGAAACACCATCATATATCAGATTATATGTCAAATATTTATTATAAATAATGTCTACAGTTCAGGTTCAATTCAGGGTTAAAGTGTTTCAAACTGATTTACCTGTATCAGCTTTACCTACATTAGATTTTTCTTGTTACTTACTAATAGGGTCTTTTTATTATATACAAAATTTATAAAAAAAAATCCCAAAAGCTTGGTTTACAATTTATGTGAAACTGACTTTGATCTAACATTATTTTCACTGATATCACATGTTTAATATGCCATATTCTACAAGCAAAGTACAAAACTTAATGGGAAACCCCACTGGCTTCTAAGTCCAACACATTATCAACTCAAATGATGCTCCAGTGGCACAATATATCTAAATACAGTGTCTGATTTTCACATTGGAAATCAAAACTAATGCAAGTAATAATTTCAACATGCTGTCAGTGTCCGTGCTGTGGCTCAGTGGCAAACAAAACAACCATATCAAGTTGTCTTGAGCCTGCCAGTCATTCCTCTCAGCAGGGTGAAGTACTATCCATGGGGATGGCTTTACCAGAATCCCGGCTGAAGAGGATGTGGGAAGAGCCAGCAGCTGTGAACTCAGTGGCCTTGCCAAATGCTGCTGGACAGCCAAACCAGATGTGCAACCCAGTAAAATTCATATTAAAGATGACGGGGAGACAAATGGGTGGGGCTGTGGGTGAGTAAAGATACGTTGTCTCTGAGGAAAGCTGGCAAACCACACAAAAAGCAAGCGGGATGTTCTCTAAATGAAAAACTGAACACCATATGCTTTCAATGACATTTACATTTTTGTTAAGATTTATTTTTAACTGGAAAAGTGTGTAAAACCATGTTGTGTGTTTGTGAGACTGATTTTCTGTGTTAAAGATGCACTTAGTCATTTTTATGTTGCAATGGTGAAGACTTGACACCTACTGACACCTAGTGGTGTGGATGCATCATTGTGGAAAATCTTTAGCTGGAATACACTCACGACTTTTAAAATCTGACCAGATTTTAAAATACTAGGCATTATACACTTACAATATTGTAAATAGTCACAGGGGAAAAACTGAGGATCACACACTAAACGATTGAAGATTATACACGTCCAGATTTAAAGTTGTTTACATCAAGACAAATGCAAGCACAAACGTGCATCTTGTTGCTAGGAGACGCGTGTCATCCCGTCATCAATCGGCCAGATTGGCGGCACGGAACATAAACAATCCCATTAACCGAACGAAATTCACATATTTTGCTAACTATTGCTGCTAAAAATGGTCAGTTATTGTCATGTTTTGGGTTGTACAAATCGGTTGGACTGGGAAAAACATTTGGAGTACTCTAGACTGCCAAAAGTTATAACAAATCAAGGAGAAGAGTGCAAAGAACTGTCTGTGGAACAAAAGGCGTTTGTGGTTGGCCAAACAGAACCAAGATTTCCAGGGCAAGAATCTTCACAACATTCCTGTTTGTTCTTATAATTTCCGGTCAGGTAGGTGAAATATTAGGTTAATATCTTAATTAATTCTGTTTGTACGCATGTTTACCACTTATTAACTTTAGTTTGTCAAAATATTGCACCCCTTCCTGCTTGCTAAGTTCTTCTCTGTATGATTTAGTAGCTTCCACATTTTTTTCAAACATGTTTTGACATCCTCCGACTTGATGGATTCATAGTCTGAAGCTAAAAAATTGGAGTCTGTGACCATAATACACTACTCTATAAAATCTGTTAACTCAAATCTGCAGACTAGCTCTGTCTTTCCCCAACTTCTCTAGACTGTAAATCAATGGAAAATCGAGGCAAAACATTGTGTACTGTAGTGTATTCCAGCCTTAGTGATTTGGTTGTAAAAATGTGCTAACGGAGTTAACCTTGATTAATTAAAGTGAAAATGTCCAGTTAAAGGGAGATGTTTTTTTTTTTTTTTGGCTGATTATGTGATTTTAAAATGGCTGCCTATATGAGGCAACCTGCTTCATGTAAAGCAAAACAGCTTTTATTAGGTCATAAGTGTGAAGTACTCCTCATGTGAGTGTACTTTAAATATTTATCCTTTCTTTATTCATACATCGGAAATATCACTGATGGCATCTTTCAAGTACCACTGGTGTGTATATTAAAAAACAAAACCCTTGCACAAACCTACAAATTAATAATTTGTTTTCAAATGAGCTTGTGTCATCTCATGGTGTTCTTTCAAGTTTGTCAGTAAGTGTGTGTGAGCGCAAGTTGGCGTGTACATCCATGTCCTAAGACAACCCTTGTGTCTGTTTTCTTCATTTGGTCCACAAGGTTTTGATTATGAACTGCCCCTGGGACTCCAAGACCTCCGGAGAGACCAGAAAGGGCAAACAAAAGAAAGACAAAAAACAGGCCTTACGATTACGGATGTAGTTTTTATTTCAAAGATCTAAATCAATGGTGAGTCATTCTTACCAGAACACTGCAATTTTGCTGCCTGATTGGCATGAGATCAGATTGGAAACATTTTTTGCTTGTGAGAACGTGTGGACTGTCACTATCTATGGAATGTGACTCTGTAACTGAACCATGCCAAAGGACATTTGCTTTGCATTTCGAAGAACTCTCCACTGTCATTGTCAGAGGCTACAGTTTGCATTTATGAACACATATCACCACCTAGTGGTTATCAAGAAGTACATTTTGTTTTTATTAGCATAGGTTCATGCTTAAAAATGATAGTTCACCCAAAAGTGAAAATTCAGTCATTAATTACTCACCCTCATATCATTCCAAATACGTAAGACATTGATCGTCAGAACACAAATTAAGATATTTTTGATGAAATCCAAGAGCTTTCTGACCCTGCATAGACAGCAATGCAACTACCACATTCAAGGCCCAGAAAGGTAGTCTGTGACATCTGTGTTTGAAAAATTTACAAAATTTTTCTCTAATCACTTGTTATGACTTGAGAAAGATAATGTATCCCAGAGAAGTTGATTTAATTTAGCCACAGTCAGTTTGATTTAATATTTGTGCATAAAATACATGAGTAAAATGGTAAATGCACTGCTGTTCAGTATCAAATCTTGTCTTAAAGAATTTAAATATAGTTTTTTGAACATGCACAATGATAAATAAAAACAGCTGATGTGTTTGGCATGCTAAGAACTGTAAAGTACACAATACTTAACCCTTTCACATTTCAAAGATCAGAACTGAATCATACGCCACATAAAACAGGTTTTTAAGAAACCCCAAGAAATGTAGTGAGGCATATCAGCCACCGACTGAATTGACAACAGGAATGGAACATTCCGGACGTCTGCGTGCATGTGTGGAAGGATATGCGATGAATGCCGAGCTCACTTCCCTGCCTTTAGTAAAATTAATAACAGACTCGTCTGGGCCGTAAAGCTTCTGGGGAAAAGTTATGAAAACCTTGTGGATTAAGCTGGTGTTTAGAGTGAAACATTCCACGTCTACATAAAACACGTGTCTGGAGTTTGATATCTCTCATCATTCAACATGAAATACTGTCTTGTTGAGGGATCAGTAACTTTTGTAAGAAAGCAGATATTTCTCAGTGCTGTAAACAATAGCTATGTGATCAAACTTTAATACATGGATCATTAGTGCAAATCTGCAGGAAATACTATAGGGATATTATTCAAATAAAGTACTGAGAACATTTGTAAGCACTTGATGCTGTTTTGACATGATCAGGCTGGTCATCTGGCTCTTCTCCTCCGAACCACGATGGTTCCAGCCACAACGTCATAAACAGTTCTGTTGTGCTGGAAAAACAGTAACGTGATAAAGATAGGGAACAGAAAGGCGATGGAGAAGTTTTTGTTTAAAGCCCGTACTGTGGATCTGCAAAAATAAATAAATAAATAAATAAAAAATAAAAAAAAAAAAATATATATATATATATATATATATATTATTTTAACAGGGCTATTTGTGGCAAAAACCCAAGGTTTTGAAAGCTGCTATATTATAAAAATATGCATAACTCACGCAGATAAGCTGACACTTGTTGCTGGTACCACTAAAACCCGATTCGGCTGCACTAGGACTGTTGAGTCACATGTGACGACTCGAAGCCCCAGGAGGAACTTTCCTGGAGTGGCACCTCCAGCTCCCCAAATACAGATGATCTGCAGATGAAAACAGAACACAGACTGAAGGAAATTTGTGTGCTGTCTAAAAACATTAAACACATAACTCACTGAAATCACTTCAAGACTACAGAGTTTGTCTACCAAATACTGTTACTGAGTGAAAATATGACTGGTTATTTATTTTTCTGATAAAACAGATTTAAAACTGTAAATTGAAAACAGATTGAGAGACAAGGCTTGCAATTGTGGCTTGCAACAACATAAAAGACAGAAGACGCTCACTCACTTCATAGACACACACTAGCACTCTGTACGCTAAAGCCACGACCATCATCTTCTGCAGGTCCTCCAGTGATGTGTTCTCATCAATCTCCTCCACGATAAACTGCATCATGAATCTGGAGATATCTCTGTTCGCAAGATCAAAGTTATATGAACTGTCATATAATGCTGTATATATATATACTATGTGCAAAAGTATGGAGTTGGTAAGTTTATAAAAGAAGTCTCTCATGATCACGAAGGTTGCATTTATTTGATTAAACAAAGTAAAAATTGTAAAATTCTGCAAAAGTATTACTATTTTAAAATAACTGTTTTCTATTTGAATATATATAAAACATAATTTATTCCTGTGATTTAAAAGCTGAATTTTCAGCATCATTGCTCCAGTCTTCAGTGTCACATGATCCTTCAGAAATCATTTCTTATAATCAATGTTGAAAACAGTTGTACCACTTATTTTGTGGAAACTGTGATAGTGTATATAAAACAGTAGTATATTTATAACTGTACAGTGTATAAATGATTCAGAAAGGATAACAGATCAGTGGATTCCTACTGGATCGATTCCTTTTTGTTCTGAACACCTCCTCAACTCACTTCATTCCACTGAGATGCATGATCCACAACACTATGGTTGCCTTAACACAGAAGAGAATGAAGAAATCCACAGTTTCAGCCAGAAATCTACGGAGAGGGGAAGGGATGGTGTACTCTCTACCTAAAAGAAAAAAAGATGTTAGTCAGGACCATGAAGTTAGAATCTAAGTGTGCATTTTCAGGTCTGCACCTTCATTGCTTCAACAAATGTAAGAAAATCAGGCTTTTTTCAGTTCACATTGTCACAAATGTGCTTACATTTGATGATGACCTACAATTATAGAATCATGCAGAAATGCAGCTTAAAGGGATAGTTCACCCAAAAATGAAAATTCTGTCGTTAATTACTCACCCTCATGTTGTTCCAAACCTGTAAGACCTTCGTTTATCTTCAGAACACAAATTAAGATATTTTTGATCAAATCTTAGAGCTTTCTGACCCTGTATAGACAACAACGCAAACAAAACATCCAGGGCCCAGAAAGGCTTGGAATGACACGAGGGTGAGTGATTACTGACAGAATTTTCATTTTTGGATGAACTATCCTTTTAAATGTCTAATAGTAATTCTTCTACTAAAGGATAGTATGTGACCTGTAAATTAAGGTTAGACTCTCTAGGTATTGTGCTACACAGGTGGTAAACATTATGGGTCAAGGCTTTACAGTAACACGTATTTTAGGAAGGTTACTTTAAAGGAGAACTCCACTTCAGAACAAAAATTTACAGATAATGTACCTACCCCATTGTCATCCAAAATGTTCATGTCTTTCTTTCTTCAGCCGTAAAGAAATTATGTTTTTTGAGGAAAACATTCAGGATTTTTCTCCATACAATGGACTGCTACGGTGCCCCGAGTTTGAACTTCCAAAATGCAGTTTAAACGCGGCATCAAACGATCCCAAATGCGGTTGTAAATGATCCCAGCCGAGGAATAATGGGCTTATCTAGTGAAACGATTGTTTATAAAAATAATACAATCTAAATACTTTTTAATCTCAAACGCTCGTCTTGTCTCGCTCTCCCTGAGCTCTGTGTATTCTGGCTCAAGACAGTATTTTCTCCCTCAACTTCAAAAATCATTTCAAAATCATCCTACATCGCTGCAGAAGTACCGACCCAGTCTATGCAAAGTGAACATGTAAAGAAGATCAAACACCCTTAACAAAAAAGGTAAAACAGCCATATAGGACGATTCTGAAGTTGAGGGAGAATGTGAGATAGGAGTTTTTCGACATACCCTAACTGTCATGAACCGGAAAAAAAAGTTCAGGCAGAGTAAGACAAGATGAGCGTTTGAGATTAAAAAGTATATAAATTGATTATTTTTATAAAATTAACCGAACGTTTCGCTAGATAAGACCCTTCTTCCTCGGCTGTGGGTGGGGTGGTGGGGGTGGGGGTACCCACAGGACAAACGTGCATACAATCTGGAGATTATCACATGAAACTAAACATTATCAGAAAGCGAGCTGACAGAAGACGGAAGCATAACAAATGCAGTCATGGTGAAGCACAAAAGGATTTGGACAGCAGAGACAGAAGATCAGCTTATCACCCAAATCCTGTTCTTTTTTTTCTGTGAATTTTCAAAATCATTCCAAACACTATAATAGCAATTTCTTCCTGCCTATTGTCCGCCATGTTTATTCTCAAGTCACGAGAGATTTTGTGAGACTTCCCCGTGGTCTCTCACATTTTGAAGATCTTATAACAATTTTAGGCGCAAAATAACACTGAAAGGTGGCATAGAAGCACTTCTGCACAGTGCAGCCTTAAAGACATAGCTCACCTAAAAATAAAAATTTTGTTATTAATTACTCACCCCCATGTTCTTCCAAACCCATAAGAACTTCATCTGCGGAACACATTAAGATATATTTTGATGAAATCTGAGAGCTTTCTGACCCTGCATAGACAGCAAGAGAACTACCACATTCAAGGCCCAGAAAGGTAGTAAGGGCAATTCTTCTCTTCCATGTCACCATCTGCTGCCATTCGTGCATCCTGGTACTCTCGTGAATGGCGGTAGACAGTACGGCGGAAGAGAAGAATTGTTGAAAGGTTAGTTTTCTTTCCGCATAAAGGCCACATACACACTGTTTAAGGAGTGACATCCGCTTTTAAATGCAAGAGTAAGTCCCATAAATTATCGCTCCATGTGTATACGGAACAGCAGTCACTCCTGCATTTATAACCACAGCAACATTTTGGCATCTTCCAGGAGTGAATAAGAATTTGGACATTTGGTATCTGCCATTTTTTGGCTAAAGACTCAGTTTTTGTCCATCAATTTTAACTAAACTACTGCTAATAAGGTGCTGTGTTTTGTTTTTGCTCAGGAGGGCTTTAGAGAGCGCTGTCTTAGTGTTGCCATGTCTTCATATTTACAAGAACTTGTAAGCATGTTGTTTAGTCTTAGCTCATAAAGCTAGGCACTTTATGGAGTTGATAAGTGGTCTGTTGCAGATATGAGATTTATGATTTTTAGTTGTTATAAAACATAAAGCATTGTTTTAGTGTTTTTTTTTATTATTAAGATTTGGCAACACTGACACATTACCACAAAATGTGCTAAAGTTAAGACTTCTTTCACTGTTATTTTCTTGCATCTCACATACAGAGACACATTTGTGTGTTTAAATACGTAATTAACGACCAGTTGTTCAGTTCAGTTCCGTACACACTGCATAGAATTTCTGTAAATGCAGTTGTCACTACCTGTATTTTTTTATGATTATCGAATTCAGTTGTCACTCTCGTATTTTAGTAAATTATGTGTGTACAGAACACGATTAAGGAGCAAAAGGTAAACTGACAACCAAATGTAGCTGCAGTGTGTACGTGGCTAATGAGTATTTTCGTGGCTTCATAATATTACAGTTAAAGCACTGATGTCACATGGACATTTTAATGATGACCTTACTACCTTTCTGGGCCTTGAATGTTGTAGTTGCATTGCTGTCTGTGCAGGATCAGAAAGCTCTCAGATTTCATCAAAAATATCTTAATTTGTGTTCCGAAATGAACGAAGATCTTACAGGTTTGGAATGACATGAGGGTGATTAATTATTGACAGAATTTTAATTTTTGGGTGAACTATCCCTTAAGACACCTCAATGTATGGACATGATATATAATACTAAAAATGCATATAATGGGGGATTATGGAGATACGTAATAATAAAGGTATATAAAATGTAAATGTATTCCAATTCTTCAAATTCAGCATTTGTTAACGTGTTTAATGAAGCAACTCATTACTCCATCTTCTCAAAGCATTGGACTGACAGCTACCTGCAGGCTGTGCTGGCCCTCTCTCAGCAGTGCTGGATGTGGGAGTGGCTGCTGGACGGCTGGATGGTGGGCTGCTCATCTGGTTATACCATGCGGCGATGTCAGCGGGCGTCGCGAAACTGCCGCCGGGTGCCTGGCAACCGAACTGAGGCGGAGGAAAGAGCGGCGCGGACATGAACACCCAGCTCTGCCAGCTCACATAGCCAGTGTAATAGCGCCACATCCACTCCTGCAGCCGCTTGCAGTATTCAGTCGTTGTCATGTTGTCATTGTCATCGGACCCTTGACCGTTTTTCTCCGTTTCTTCCGTATTATTCTTCGCCTCCATGTTTACTTCTTCTATAAATCCTATTTAGACTTCCACTTATTGAAGAAGCTAATCGGCTCAGGCGGCGGCCATAACAACTGCTCACTGAAGCCGGAATATACCACTCTGCCAATACATACGAACAGTGTTTTTAGAATTGGTGATTCTCGTTTCAGCTACCTTGTCTTGCGATTTAGACAGTTTCAGTAATAATATTTATTATAGCAAAAATACATGTCTAGCAGAAAAAACACAAACTGTGTAAGCAGCTGAAAATTAAATAGCATTAGCTGTTAGTGCACCCCTGTGATATAAAATAATGTTGCCTGCGAATATCATTAGGACTGATAAAGTTAATTATAATGTAACACGTATTTTTAGAGATACATAGAAAGACAGTAATGATTAATGACTCCGTTATTTATAATATTAATACAGCAGTCATACAATTTCAAATAATTATAAAGTAAAACAATCATAATTATCATTGACGATACACATTCAGAGCCAACTGTTTATTTTATTATAACTTTTATTATTGTTATTATTATATTATATTGTTACTTGCACTACAGAAGCGATTTATCTGAAGCATTTGAAAAATTAGAACAATAACAAAGTGGCAAAACATATAGAAATTATTTAAAAAAAAATGGATCTGTAAGTGTAGTAAACAAGTGCTGTACTCAAACAAAAAACGTTTTTTTCTAATTCTTTTACAATTACTGTCTGTGCAGCGTTTATGTCCTCGTATTAACTGAGACTATATGGAAGGTTTGTATTTTTATGAAGTAATTTTTCACACTAAATGATCATTGAAATGAACTAGTAAATGCAAAAAAAAACAAAAAAAAAACAAACAAAACAAAAAAAGATTATAATATTGGCACAACCTTATATATTGAAAGTATTGTTTACACCATTGTTTAACAAAAATTAAAAAGTAAAAGGTCTTAAAATAATAATAATAAAATGAAATTATTAAAATAATTAATTGATTTAAGAAATTTTTAATTAATAAAAAGTCTACACATTATTCCTCAAAAACCGTCTTATATATTTTTATTTTTGAAAGTGACAATGTATATAAATTTAATTTAAAAAGATACTAAAAGGCCTTTAATAATTAATAAAAAGTCTATACACATTATTCCTCAAACACTGTCTTGTATATTTACATTTTTGAAAGTAAAACATTTATATATATTTAATATATATATTTAATAAAAAATAATAAAAGGGCTTTAAAAATGAATAAAAAGTGTACATGTTATTCCTCAAACACCGTCTTGTATATTTACATTTTTGAAAGTGAAAATCTATATAAATGTAATAAAAAAATAATAAAAGCCCTTTAATAATTAATAAAGTCTACACATTATTCCTCAAATACCGTCTTATATATTTACATTTTTGAAAGTGAAAATCTATATAAATTTAATAAAAAAATAATAAAAGGCCTTTAATAATTAACAAAAAGTCTACACATTATTCCTCAAATACCGTCTCATATATTTACATATTGAAAGTGAAAATTTATATAAGTTTAATAAAGAACAAAAAAAAATAAAAGGCCTTTAATAATTAATAAAAACCTTACACATTATTCTTCACATACCGTCTTGTATATTTACATTTTTAAAAGTGAAAATGTATATGATACGAAATTAATAATAAGGTCTTTATTAATTAATAAAAAGTCTACACATTATTTCTCAAATAACTTGTACATTTATATTTTTGAAAGTAAAACTTGTCGAGACTCATCACTAGGTGGCGACAATGTCTTTCACATGGTTTTGGTTTTGATAATGAACTAATTTATTCTCAATAAACTTAAATTAAGCTCTGTATGTTCAAATAGAGACCAAAATAAACGTAATGAAGACAAATTTTCAAACTTTCTTTATTTTAAACGGGGACCAAGAAATAGAGAGAAAGAAGGAATTGTAAACTCTGAGTACTTGAAAGCTGTCCTAAATTCACTTTGTGCATGATAGCAGGTGTACTCACTGAAGTAAATTGTGCTTATTTAGACATCCGCATGGCAGTGCAAAGGGTTCAAAGGCATCAAAAACGGTCCGCCGGAAACAACCCTGTTTTATCCCTGGATGCTTGTTGTGGTGGCCAGCTGTTAAAAAACTGTGATGTATTTATGTCTCTGCGTCGCTCTCATTCTCTATAGGTGCTGTATTTGCTGACTGGGCTGCTCTGGGCCTGTGAGTAAAGTCTGGTCGGCCTAGTCACTGTGCTGGGCCCTGAATGGACGCCTCCAAGCGGAACAAAATCAGCCCGTGTGAGGATGATCACCTCTGACAGGACGTGAGGTGACTTGCGCAGAAATAATCAGGGGCAAATAAAAGCTGTGTCTAGCAAACGCTGACCTGCATGGAACTCGCCACCAGCTGAGGATTACAGGCGAGGTGTGTGAGTGTGTCTGTCTGCTGTCCATACACAGATAACCACTGTATCTGCATAAAGCGAAGAATCACGAAGGGTTGAAGCATTCAAAATGAAATCACCAATACACTAACATTTATTGTCTTACACTTGAACTTTGTTACTATTTCGATTGTGTCAGGAATCTGTGCAATGTCTGTTCAGGGAGTGACTCAAAGCCTTTGCTGACATCTGTGTCATAGATGTTACCAACTAATCTGCGCAAAGAACATTTAAATGCCAATTCATCGTTTGTTCAAAGCATGACCTAAAGAAACCCCTACCATTACAAGCCTCATCATAGCCTGTAACCCAAACAATCTAAGAGGAATTAAATAGAGGAATCAACTTTCCTGCATGTAAGAACAACACAAACCTTGCCAATCTTCAGATCTAGACTCAAAACTCATTAAATGTATTTACTAAAACTAAAAAGGTATTTTAATTTAAATGAAATACATTTGCATGTTTCATAATGGCATAAAAATGTGAGTAAATGATTTCAAGGCGAAAAGTTTGATTCCTTCGTCTTGCAGTGATATGCCTACGTCTTTGTTTTGTTGACTTGGTTACAATCTCATAACTATGTAAAGTCTTACTGTTTGCAGTCTAAAAGCCCTTATTTCAGCGTTGATGTTAAGGGAGCTTCATAAGAAAATGCGATGACAGCACGCTGACTCAGAGGCAGGAAATCATGTGATTTTAGCGCACTCGCCCGAGATTTAACCTCAAAGTTGTAACACATATTTAGACACATTATTTACTTTAGAAATGTCTGTCACTATTGTATTACTTTTTATTAAATGGCAAACTGTTGCAGTTAAACACTTTATTGTTAAATCGTGGTATGGGTAGTGGATGCATGACATATCTATAAGCCTTTACATAAAAGCTGTTGTTTAAAACTGAGAAATAAAAAAGTAATCAAGTCATGTCACAACCTTTCTACAAGTTTCATCTTGTAAGTCTTCATTTCATTTTAAAAGGTCTGATTGTGTGACAATTAATTATTAAATTTGTAAATAGTACAAAAATGACATTTTGTTTGTTTTTTGTTTTGTTCAGTTTTTTTCTCCCTCTTTCTTTGTTTAAAAAAGTACAAACATTCTGTGTATTTTTTTTGTTTGTTTGTTTTATGTTTTAATATCTTCTATTGTTTTGTTTTATGTTTTAATTAAAAGGGAAAAAATTCCATGTATTGTTTTGATAGGTTTTTTTTTCTGTTTTAGTTTTTCTTTAGATTTGTTTAGAAGTACAAAAATCCCATGTATTTATTTTTGTTTGTTTGAAAGTTAAAAAAAAAATCATGTATTGTTTTGTTTGTTTTTGTTTTGTTCTGTTTTTTTCTCTCTCTCTCTTGGTTTTGTTTTTTCTCTTTAGCTTTATTTAAAGGTACAAAAATTCCATATATTTATTTATGTATTTATTTCAGTATTTATTTTTATGTTTTGATGTTCTTTTTTTAAATTGTTGTTGTTGTTTTTGCTTTGCTTTTATGCTTTGATATCTTCTGTTTCTTTGTTTGTTTGTTTTGTTGTTTGTGTGTGTGTGTGTGTGTGTGTGTGTAAAAGTACAAACATTCCATGTATTGTTTTTGGTTTTCTTTAGTTTTGTTTAAAAGTACACATATTTCATGTATTAATTTTTTGTTTGTTTTAATTTTGATATATTCACTCTGTTTTAGTTTTTCTTTAGATTTGTTTAAAAGTACAAAAATCCCATGTGTTTCTGTTTTGTTTGTTTTTTGTTTTTAAAAGTTAAAAAAAAAAAAACCCATGTATTGTTTTTTTTTCTCCCTCTCTTGGTTTTGGTTTTTCTTTAGCTTTATTTAAAATTTATGTATTTATTTATTTATTTTTATGTTTTGATATCTTGTTTTGTTGTTGTTGTTTTGCTTTATTTAAAAGCACAAAAATTTCATGTATTGTTTTGTTTGTTTTTTGCTTTGTTGTTTTTTCCTCCTCTGTTTTAGTTTTTCTTTAGTTTTGTTTAAAAGTTTTTTTGTTTGCTAGTTTGTTCTGTTTTTCTCACCCAGTTTTGGTTTTGGTTTTTCTTTTTCTTTAACTTCTTTTAAAAGTACAAACATTCAGTGTATTTATTTTCCCTTTATTTTATGTTTTAATATTTTCTGTTTGTTTGTTTGTTTGTTTGTTTTGTTCCGTTTTGGTTTTTCTTTAGTTTTGTTTAAAAGTTTTTCTTTTTTTAGTTTGTTTTAATTTTGATATATTCTGTTTTGTTTTGTTTTGTTTAACTATTCAGTGTATTTATTTTTTGTTTGTTTTATGTTTTGATATCTTCTGTTTTTGTTTTGTTTTGTTTAAAAGTACAAAAAATTTTCTGTATTGTTTTGTTTGTTTTTTGTTTGTTCCCCTTCAGGAACTCGAGCTGCGTCAAACGCTTGGGGAACGCCTCGAGCGTGAGCACGCTCTGAATCACATGTGTAATCAGTCCAATAGAGAAGCGAGACGTCATAGGCGGGTGACGTCACGGACCAGGAAGCTTAAAAGCACGTGCGCCGGAGCCGGCATTCAGCTTCATTTATTCAGCGAAGCGCTCTGTGTATGGTGTGTGTTTTCACGTGTCTGTTTTTGGTGCCAGTGTACCACTTTTATTTGAGACACGATGTCCAAAGTGTGTATGAAAATTAAAACATAAGAGCAATCCACGTTACAAGCCGTGTGTTCCTCCCTGCTCGCGTTTTATTCCGAGCGGGGATACACACAGCTTGTGCGTGGTTTGCTTGGGAGCGGATCACGCAGAGTCGGCTCTCGAGGGGGCCGACTGCCCGCATTGCGAGCGGCTTCCCCTGCGTGCTCTCCGCTCCCGGAAGGCTCTCTTTGCGTTCCGCCCGGCAACGTAGCGGAGCTGGGGGGCTCGCCACCCCTGCGGGGGTCTCTAGAACAGTTAGTTCGGTTAGTTCCTGCCGGTGCGCCGCTACAGGGCACCAATCTAGCAGTTCAGAAACATCCAGAGACCAGTCTCGAGAGGCTGGTTCCCTTAGTAGATTATCTGGCAGCGTGGAAACTACTGCCAAATGTATCTGCATGGGTCCTGCATACTGTAGAGCGGGGTTATCGCATTCAGTTCGGTGCTCCGCCTCCTCCTTTCAACGGGGTCTTCCCCACTGTGGTGGGCCCCGAGCAGGGTCTGGTAATGGAACAAGAAGTAGTATCTCTCCTCAGGAAGGAGGCCATCGAGGTCGTTCCTCCTCAGGACAGAGAATCCGGGTTCTACAGCCGATACTTCATCGTTCCGAAGAAGGATGGGGGTCTGCGTCCTATTTTAGATCTAAGACATTTGAACCGCTCAGTCATGCGGCTGAAGTTCAAAATGTTGACAGTCAGTCAAGTTGTGTCACAAATCAGGTCCGAGGACTGGTTTGTGACAATAGATCTG
This sequence comes from Labeo catla, assembly GCA_012976165.1. Taxonomy (NCBI): domain Eukaryota; kingdom Metazoa; phylum Chordata; class Actinopteri; order Cypriniformes; family Cyprinidae; genus Labeo; species Labeo catla. The sequence continues at coordinate 24,725 of VONZ01000760.1, forward strand.
AAAGACGCTTATTTTCATGTCTCCATCCTTCCTCAACACAGGAAGTTCCTAAGGTTTGCTTTCAGGGGCGAAGCATACCAATATCGGGTTCTTCCGTTCGGCCTAGCACTCTCCCCCCGCACTTTTACGAAGTGTGTGGATGCTGCTCTGGCTCCGCTGCGACTCCGGGGCATCCGCATACTCAATTACATCGACGATTGGTTGATTATGGCTCAATCAGAGCACATGGCGGTTCAACATCGAGATGTTGTTCTCGCCCATATGAAAGAGCTGGGGTTGAGACTGAACGCCAAGAAAAGTGTGCTGTCTCCATTACAGAGGACCACTTATCTGGGCGTGGTGTGGGATTCGACCACGATGCAGGCACGTTTGTCACCTGCTCGGATCGAGTCGATCCTCACGACAGTCAAGAGAGTGAAAGAAGGCCGGTCACTCACTGTAAAGCAGTTCCAGCGACTGCTGGGTCTGATGGCAGCTGCGTCCAACGTGATACCTTTTGGCCTGCTGTACATGAGACCCCTACAGTGGTGGCTCAGGACCAAGGGGTTCTCCCCAAGGGGAAACCCGTTCCACATGATCAAAGTCACGCGGCGAGCCCTACGTGCTTTAGATATGTGGAAGAAACCTTGGTTCCTGTCTCAGGGCCCGGTGTTAGGAGCTCCTGGTCGCCGCGTAACGCTAGCGACGGATGCATCTCTCACCGGTTGGGGTGCGGTCATGAGTGGCCACCCAGCCCGCGGTCTGTGGAGCGGTCGGCATCTCTCCTGGCACATCAACTGCCTGGAGATGCTGGCCGTGTTTCGAGCTCTGAAACACTTTCTCCCAGACCTAATAGGCCGCCATGTGTTGGTGCGCACCGACAACATAGCGGTGGTCTATTATATCAACCACCAGGGAGGTCTGCGTTCGCGCCCCTTGTACAAGCTGGCGCACCAGATCCTTGTGTGGTCCCAGGACAAACTCCTCTCACTGAAAGCAGTTTACATTCCTGGGCATCTCAATACGGGAGCAGACATCCTGTCGAGGCAGGGGCCGAGGCCCGGGGAATGGATGCTTCACCCCGAGGTGGTGAAGCAGATTTGGAGAGTTTTTGGCCAGGCTCAGCAGAATGCGCAATGTCCCCGCTGGTTCTCTCTGTCTCATCCAGCTCCACTGGGGCTGGATGCCATGGTACAGACGTGGCCGAGGCTTCGTCTGTACGCTTTTCCCCCGATCGCTCTGCTCCCAGGAGTTCTGGAGAGGGTGCGCCGGGACGGGGTCCGTCTTCTATTAGTAGCCCCGTACTGGCCGGCCCGAGCATGGTTCTCGGACCTAATTTCCCTCCTCGACGGCTCTCCATGGGAGATTCCCGTCAGGAGGGATCTCCTCTCGCAAGCGGGAGGCACCATCTTCCACCCTCGCCCGGAGTTGTGGAAGTTATGGGTGTGGCCCCTGAGGGGGCACGCCTCATAGCTTCCGGTCTCTCAACTGAGGTTGTTGAGACCATCCTCCAATCCAGAGCTCCCTCCACGAGGAAATTGTACGCCCTGAAGTGGAAACTTTTCACTTCATGGTGTGGAGACCACCAGCAAGACCCAGTTAACTGCCCAGTCGGTACAGTGCTGGATTTTTTGCAGGATCGGTTCTCCACAGGGTTAGCCCACTCCACCCTAAAGGTTTACGTGGCGGCTATTGCGGCCTACCACGCCCCTCTCGGTGGCACTTCAGTGGGCAAGGATCCCCTTGTCGTACGTTTCCTCCGCGGTGCGCTGAGGCTGAGGCCTCCTGTACGACCTCGGGTCCCTACTTGGGACCTCGCCGTGGTGCTAGAGGCTCTTTGTGGGCCCCCCTTTGAGCCTATCGAAGAGTCCTCTGACCATTTATTGTCAATTAAGACAGTTCTTCTTTTAGCTTTATCTTCGCTAAAGAGAGTAGGAGATCTTCAGGCCCTTTCTGTGGCCCCTTCACATTTGGACTTTGCCCCTGGCATGGCCAAAGTTTTTCTGTACCCTAGACCAGGGTACGTACCGAAGGTTCCCTCTGTACCACCACGGCCCGTTGTACTTCAGGCCTTTTGTCCTCCCCCTTTTCGGGATTCGGACCAGCAAAAGCTTAACTGTATGTGTCCAGTTCGAGCACTGGACACATACGTTCACAGATCTGCCCTGTGGAGAAAATCAGAACAATTGTTCGTCTGTTTCGGCCCCCCTAAAAGGGGCCTCCCTGCTTCTAAGCAAACCCTTAGCCGCTGGATCGTGGATGCCATCACTCTTTCTTATGAGTCTTCGGGCCTTCCCTCTCCATTGGGGGTTAAGGCCCACTCTACTCGAGGCATTTCTGCCTCTAAAGCCTTTATTTCTGGTGTCCCTATGCAGGACATCTGCAACGCTGCGGGATGGTCCTCGCCCTTACCTTTGTCAGATTTTATGATCTAGACCTGCGAGTCACTCCTGGCTCCTCTGTTCTCCTGTCCTAGCACACACACTAGGCAGGGACTTGTAACTAGGGCGGCGTGGGTATAGCGTTCCCCAAGCGTTTGACGCAGCTCGAGTTCCTGAAGGGGAACGTCCCAGGTTACGTATGTAACCATGGTTCCCCGAGGGAACGAGACACTGCGTCTCAGGCCCTACTTCCTGCATCCCTGCTAGCACTTCGCTTCTTATTTAAGCTGAATGCCGGCTCCGGCGCACGTGCTTTTAAGCTTCCTGGTCCGTGACGTCACCCGCCTATGACGTCTCGCTTCTCTATTGGACTGATTACACATGTGATTCAGAGCGTGCTCACGCTGGAGGCGTTCCCCAAGCGTTTGACGCAGCGTCTCGTTCCCTCGGGGAACCATGGTTACATACGTAACCTGGGACGTTTGTTTTGTTCTGTTCTGTTTCTCCTCCTCTGTTTTGGTTTTTCTTGATCTTTGTTACAAAGTACAAGTACAAAGTACAAAAATCCCATTTATTATTTCTTTGTTTTATGTTGTACTATCTTCTGTTTTGGTTTGTTTAAAAGTTTAAAAATCCCATGTATTGTTTTGTTTGTTTGTTTTGTTTTGTTCAGTTTTTTCCCCCTCTGTTTTGGTTTTGGTTTTTCTTTAGTTTTGCTTAAAAGTACGAAAATTCTGTGTATTTTTGGTTTCTTTTGCTTTGCATTGTTTTGTCCAACAGTGTCTCAATTATTATGACTCAAAAGTGTTTCATGACATCTCACCATATATCAAAAAAAGGAAAACGAATCTAAAAAGGGGGAAGAATTGTGTTCCTTTTCTTCTTCCTTATACATTGTCTGCTTACATACTTGTGCACCTTAACTGAGAACTAAGAGCACGTAAATCCTTTTTTCATAAGATTTGTGGCCATTTGTTGACACTGAGACCCCATTAAGTTAATTATGTCAGCTTCCCAACATGTCAGAGGTGAGCAGTGATGCAAGGGGCTCGGCGTCATGCGGTCCGAGCTCATATACCTCCCACCACCTCCCTTTTTGTGACCCATTCAGAGCACCTCTCAGCCCTATATGTGGCCCTGTCTGTCTGATCACATGAGCCACTTCCCCCTCAGCTTTTCTAGATCAAAAGTAAGCCGTGGGAAAAGACATAAAGCATTCCAGAACATCTGACCCATTGAAAATGTTTGTTTGCTGTACCTGCAGCTGTGTGAAGACAAAGCCTATAAGTAGCCGTCACTTCAAAGTTGCTTTGTATTCCACATTTAGACAATGTATTGAGCACGAGCAACAATCGCAATGGGTTAAATTTGTCACTCTTGAAATAGCACTGATCCGAGGTGTGACTTGGTGGTGATATCTTGGTGAACTTCAACTAAATTACCCCAAATTCTGTTTGGTGTTTCAAATAAATCTCAATCCTTGAGGTTTCAAGGGTTAAATACAAGTACATTCATAAGTGGTTTGTTTACAAGCAGTAAGAAGAAAGGTCAGTGAGTGACTTATTGCTTCCTTTTCCTCTGAACTATCACAGACCTGTTATCTCCCCCCTGCAGAGCGTGGAAGTACGTGTTTGAAAGTAATTAAAGGGTGTTCACAGATCTATTGTTCTCCAGACTCATGCTCTTAAAAATAAAAACACATAGACATATCTCTTTTCATATAAACTGGGATTAAACACAAGATATTACTCATGAAACTCAGATGCCAAATCCTCTTGCTCCTCTCCAACAGGAAAAAAGTACTTTTTCACTGCTTGACATGTATTGAAATTGATCAGCAGAAAACAAAGACGCTGACGGAAAGGGTTTGGAAAACTTTGTTCATTCAGAACATAGCAGGCATTTCACTGACTGGGTAAAAGGGCCTGAGTGGATTTACATGGCACTGCCCACAAATAGGGTACACATTTAAAGAATTGGCGGCACAAACCTTTTTTTTTTTTTTAAATGTGGTGAATGAGCTATAATCAAACTCAATTAAGCCTAAGAAATATCTCATTATTAACACATTGAAAGCTCCTTTTAATTCTGGCCTGTACAATCATAACTTGAAATGTAAATATTTGATGAGATGGCTATTTCATATAAATTAATATAATGTCATTTGAAACATGATTTTTAGGGGAAAAAAAGCATGAATGTCCACATCTAAACTCACCCATAAACCTGTCAGTGGGTCATATAAACAGATAATACAAGTAAGATCATAGAGTCGGCACCAATAGCCTCGTGGTTAGCGTGTCGACATATAGCGCTATTGCGCTGTAGGCGACCCGAGTTCAAATCCTGGTTCGTGGACTTTTCCTGATCCCACCCCCTTCTCTCTCTCCCATTTCAGTTTCTGTCAAACTACACTGTCCTATCTAAAATAACGGCATAAAATGCCAAAAATAAATCTTAAAAAAAAAAGTCAGATTATAAAAATACATATGAATAATCTTACAAACATTGCCAAGCTACAAAACATGTTACCTGTTTCTGATGCAGAAAAGCTAGTTCATGCATTCATGACCTCTAGACTGAACTATTGTAATGCACTACTAGGTGGTTGTCCTGTATCTTCAGTAAACAAGCTACAGATAGTCCAAAATGCTGCTGCTAGAGTCCTTACCAGGTCAAGAAAATATGATCATATCACCCCAATTTTAAAGTCTCCGCACTGGTTACCTATTAGGTTCCGCATCAGCTGCAAAATATTACTTCTTATCTATTAGGCACTTAACGGTTTAGCTCCTGCGTACCTAACTAGTCTTCTACCACACTACAATCCATCACGCTCCCTAAGGTTGCAAAACTCTGGGCTTTTGGTAGTTCCTAGAATAGCAAACTCCACTAAAGGAGGTAGAGCTTTTTCGCATTTGGTTCCCAAACTCTGGAATAGCCTTCCTGATAACGTTCGGGGCTCAGACACACTCTCTCTGTTTAAATCTAGAATAAAGACTCATCTTTTTAGCCAAGCACTCAAATAATGCATCTCATAAACTTCACTGCAGTTATGTCTGATCAAATGCACATTATCAATCTTTTAGCTCTGGCTGAACAAATCTTTCTTTGCTTGGTTTGAAACAGCAGCTACGCTAATTATGTTCCTTTTTGTTCTCTGTTTCTGCCATGGGATTGACATCCTGTGGTATCTAGGAATTCACAAGCTCCAGTCTGGATCCAGAACACTTAAGAACAGATGATGTCAACCCCTCAGAGGACTTCAGATGATGCCATCCCTTAAACAACATATAGCACTACCGAATTTTGCTACTAATTTATAGAGTTCTTTGTCTGTTTAATTGCCATATGCCATATGTACATCAACTTGACATAGTCACCATTAGTAAGCTACTACTAAATATATTGTAAAAACTTTCATTTGCTGTAAAGTTGCTTTGCAATATGTATCGTGAAAAGCACTGTACAAATAAATTTGAATTGAACTAAATTGAACTGAATTATCCACCTGTTCACCAAAATGTAAAATAATAATAAATTGCCATGAGAGTGTGTTGGGCTATCACTCCTCAGAGGACCTTCTTGACTACCCTAGTGAAAAATAAATATACTAAAATGTATTTAAAATACATTTTTCAAGTATACTACAAATACATTTACATATTATGCACTTAAGAAAAATACCCTGCAATTGTACCTTTGGTATACTAAACTGGTATATTTAAAGTCTGCTAAAGTGGAACAACTAATTTTGTTTTTAATGCACTTTAATTGTGCAGAAGTATTGCATCCAACTAAAGATATACTTAAGTATATTTGATTGTGCTAATATGAAACTATTGCAAGTATACTTTAGGTACACTTTAAATATGTTTAAAGACCGATATTATTTAAAGATCACACAATACTCATCAATAGTGACATTAAAACATATTTTAGGCTTAATATTAAGAAATGTGCATTGTGCACAAGCAGTACTCCAAATGTAGTTTAATTACAATTTTTATATTATTAAGTCCAGGTACAAAAGTCAAAAGGTACATCTTTGTACCTTACCTACCCTTAAACAGTACATATTAGTACCTTAAAGGTACATTTTTGTACTTTAAAAGTACATATTTGTACCTTTTCACTTGTACCTTAGAGTACCGCCCCAGTGACAGAACTACACCTTTGTTTCTGAGTGTGTATGAACTAAAACATACTATCTCTGTATTAATAAAGTATTTAGTTACCACTTGTAGTATACTTGAGTGTACTAGTGTATGAAAGATGGGCTTAAGTGTACTACAAGTGGTAACAAAATAATTTTTAGCATATTAAGTACAACATTAGTGTGTGAAAATAGAGCACTTCAAGTACGTATGTAAGTGTACTTTTCACCTGGGTTAAGATAACTGTAACATAAATATTGCAAGTTGAAAATTGTTACAAAATGATTTTCCTACATTCCCACATTTGTTCATTAAAAAATTCACAGAATTGTTAAAGCCTTGACATAACACCATTTGGATTTGTACACTAATGATTGCTGCATTTGTCAATCTCAGCCATAAACCTGAATTAATTTTGGGGAAAAAATGATCAAACAAAAATTGTTCTTTGATTTATGCGAAATTGTTGCATATGTATTTTTTCTACTTAATTTACTTCATGCCTCATTTGTCACAAATTCATTTTATTCAAAATCACACAAATCAGGGTTTTAAACTATTTAGACATCCCATTTTTGCAGTTTGCAAATCTCAAAGGTTTTATTAGAAAGAAAAGAAAAGAAAAGGTTTATAGAAATCTTAGTTCGACCATTCAATCAACATTTTCTGAAGTCCAAAAAGAATTAAAAATTAAAAAATAATTTTTCATTTTAAAGGGAACGCTGGGTGTTGAGACTTGTATGGTTTAATATAACATAAAATGATGTCTCTTACTGAAATATGTAGTAGAAAACCCATGAAAGATTTACATTATTTAAAAAATCCACAATGGTTTATACATATTTTGGACTATGGGGGTTGCCATTATTTCGATGACGTCAAATGGTTGCACTCGGTGAGCTACCGGTGCTACCTGTTGCTATTTTCTCCGCAACACAACTCGAAAACAGTAAACTGATACAATGCCACATTCTGCTTTTGGTTGTAATTATCAGTCGAATGGCAACAAGATAAGCGATGAAAGTCTCTACTGTTTTCCTAGCGATTAGAAGAGGAGAAAAGAACGGGAAGATACCTGTAGATAAATAAAACTTCCTAAAGACCCACGTCTTTGTTCTCTGCACTTTAGTCCCGATGCCTCGGAGGCTTTCAGTAGACCACAGCTACTAAAAAAGCTTACACACGGCAGAGACAAGAAACGCTAGATACCATCCTGGCAGGATGTAAACATGCCAATGCTTGTCATGACGCAGTAGCCTCTGAAGGAGTTTTTTCAGCATGGATTTTACTCAATATCCAGGGTGTTTAGACTCCTTGTGGGGAAAAATTGATGGTATGTAGTTTAAGTCTACACTTTATATCCATCACCACCTGTAAGCTCTTTCAGTAGCTGTGATCATCGTATCAGTATTTTATTTTCCAAGTAGCTCACCAAGTGCAACCATTTCATTGTCATAATGGTGCCCTCCATAGTTCAAAATATGTATAAAACAATGTGGATTTTTTAAAATAACGTAAATCTTTCATGGGTTTTCTACTACATATTTCAGTAAGAGACATCATTTACGTTATATTATAAGCCATACAAATCTCAATAGCCGGGGTTTCCTTTAAAGAATTTCGATTTGTGTGTGGTCCATATTCACAGTCTTAAAGTGGATGGGTTATGGGAGTGAGATTTAACTCCTACAAGCGCATTCTCTTATCTGAGCTGATGTTCCTCAAACTATATCTGACCGGAATTCTAAACAGAATTCCAAAGATCTTCCTTTCGTGCTTTATCTTGGTCCCAAATGTGAAGATTCACAGTGTTCCAGAAAACTGCTGCTAAACTGCAGTTTAAAACACAGTCCACAATTTTCCATGTAGCATTAAAGACAATCATAAGTCTAATAGTCAAAGTTGGCATGCTGGACAAAAAATTGTGATGGGGAAGCCTCATTTTTAAGGCAACACATAGATTGTGGTTTCAGCATTGAATAATCAAGAGTTTAAGGTCACAGTTGTGGTCTGTTACCATTGTGGCCTTGAGAAACCCCTCTGCAGTCATGTAGGATGAACATCTGTGACTGTTTTGACTGGCCCCTTTTTTGATGTTGTACTATAAAGGCTCCATACTGAGCAGGGCTCTGCCTGGGATTACAGATCACATGTCCTCACTGAATCCAGAGGAGGAGGAAGGAACTCAGCTGAAAAACTCTTCATGGCGCATCCCACCTTATCAAGGTTAAAGGGATAGTTTGGACAGGTTGGAGTGTTCTTAAACACAGCTGACCTCATGCTTTATCAGCCTTGAGCAATGAAAGCAAATGCAAGAAATTGTTTCAAATGTAACATAGAAGATAAAAAAATCACATAAAATATGAATGAAATGATCAAGGTTTGATTATTTTTATTATTATTAAAAACAGTAATGCATACAAGGGATAGTGACCAACTTTGTTTCTATTTTTCCTATTTAGTTCAGATTTTTCTATTTAATTTAGTTTTTTAGTTACTTAGGGCCAGTTTTACTAAACAGGGCAAATTAGCGCGAGAGCGCAATTCCAAAACAGTGCCGATGGGAGGGAAAATTTCTGCAGGTGATTTACTGACAATGCGCAAATTAAAGAACACAGATGCAGCATCTCATTTGCATACAGACCAACGCATTATACCAAGCACAGCGCAAATTAGCGTAGCCGCAAAGAAAGAATAAAGAAATAAAGAAGCCACAGTATGTTGAAAAGAACTGGAGGCTAAAAAATGAAGGTTTGCTAGAAGTTTTGATAGACCTGGTATTACGTGACTCCTAGTTGAGGGTTCCAAGTCGTCTTTTATTTCCTGATGCAAATTAAAAATAACATGGCTTGGCACACGATAAGTTCAGATAATGTGTGCATTCCAAATAAATTAATACATGTGGAAAAAATCCTACCCTTCTACCACACGCTCTCTGTTCTCTGTGGTGCTAGCAAAAACACTTGCAGCCATTTCAAGTGCAAAATAGTTTAAGACATGCTTTTTTGGGCCATTAAATAGTGGCACAAATGGCAGTAATTTGACAAGCGCAAACATTAGTAAAACGCGTTGTGTGATTAATTTGAATACTTTCCTCCCATAAATTTTCCGTCTGAAAGAGAAACTCCTACAAATGCATATTCAATAATGCTAGCCGCAAAAATAACTGTGTCCACGCCTTTTCAGTGCTAATTCATCACTGCGCGGCAGAACCAGACAGTAAAATTTCAACGCCAAAAGACGGTTTGTGCTGGCACAAGCTGTTAGTAAAACTGGTCCTTAGTTTGCTAGTCAGTTAGGTTTGACCAAAAATATGTATCACCTATCTGTAATCAAGTATTTTTTTTTAGGATTCTGATGGTTTAATATTTTATCACGAATTTTCGCTGTGTCATTATATGAATCAGAATGCGTGAAACAGTTGTAGAACCACTGCATTTTAATCACAATCCCAGTTCCCAACAAACATGCTACATATAGCGTAAACAGTTTTTGATGTAAATTAGATTGTATACTTACAAAATTTAAAGCAGAAACAGGATGATCTGACACTTATTTTTGTGAAATTATGCTATATAAAACATCTGCACAAAACACAGCAGACGGCTGAATGAGACACAGATTCACTCTCTGACAGCAGGTGGCGCTTATGGAACAGCGGCAATATAGCGTTTGCTTGCTTACTGTTGTAAACAAAGCAGCACTGCACTTTTAAATGCCACATTAATATGCATTATATGGAGGTAGGATGAAAAGAAAATACCATCTAAACTTCTGAAGACAGTCAGTTCCTCTCAGAGATACATTTATATAAACCCCTCACCCCCAATTCAGTATTTAGGATTTTCTTCCAATATTTGGAAGCATGGTGAACAGTGATCTTGCTCTGCCTGCTACAGTATCTTCTCATTTTTGCATTCATCTTCAGCATCTCTGGCTTCTGTTAACTGCCGTTTACAGTTGGTTAATTTAAAGAATTAGTTGTGTGTTAGTAATAGTTCTAAAAGTTATCCATTAGTCAGAAGTGTATGCATTTAACAGGGATCTCCTCTCAATTTACGACACTGTCTATGGTAAACCGGTTGACCAATTGAAGTTTAGTTTTATTTTTCATTGCAAAACTGTAGAATTGTATTTTTCCCATGAAACACATAAGGAGATTTTCCATAGTGAATATTCATTTTGTATTATTACACAAGCACAGTTCATGTATTGTTCAAAATACTGTATCTAATGTTGTGTTTTCCCTTTAAGCAATAAATCTTCAATTTTTTCATCAAACATGGATAATTTCATAAATTATGTCTCGCTATTAACATGCACTCTGTCTATTTATGAAATATTTATTTAGATAGTTTAGTTTAGCATGCTTAATCACAATCTATTGCAAAATGTATTAATATACTTTATGAAACACTAAGGGAGAGTGAATAACAATTGATTTTTATGTTACTTGATATCTATTTTACAGTTCATACATTTTGCAAAAAATCGAATTTTTGTATTCCATATATTCCATATTTTGTGCTACCTGATCTCATGACAAAAACGTACATGTGGGAACTTTTTCGCTAGATGCAAAATATGTACCAATAAGTATCACTGCAGTTTCCAACAGAAGTGTCCACTAGAGGCACTTGTAATCGTTTTGTACACAGTTATGATTACAGCTCCATGTTTTGCTTTCCAGGCGTAACAACCTTGTTCGGTAGCTCAGTCGGCACGGATTTAGACGGAGGATGCGGAATCCTTGGGTATGAATCCTATGAAAAATATGACAAACAATGAAAGAGCTAAAAGATGAGTGATCAAAAAACAAGCTAAAATGGCATGCTTGTGATTGCGTTTTTACATATTCACTTTTGTTCATACTATCGGGTAGGTTTAGATGTAGTGCAGATGGTATGTTATTTTAAAACGTCACGGAGCGTTAGAGTTATAGCGCAACTCAGTGGACATTTCAAGTCAGAACTGTGGTGCCACATGCAAAACTGACGTCACATAAAACGTTACCATATATACGTTCATCTGTTTCGGGGAAAAAAACCAAACACTTTTAGCGCCACTCAGTGGACATTTCACATTGAATATGTCACGAAACATGCATGGCGGTACGTATTATAAATCAGGTTGAGTTTGTTTGTGTGTATTGTCTCTTTAAGGATTAAATCTTTAAATTTTTTTCATTTTCATAAATTGTTTCTCACCATTACCAGGCACTCTGTCTCCATTTCGTTGTGCCCTTAATTTATTTTTGGACTATAAGAGAAACATTTCTTGCATTTGCAGCCATTTCTCAAGACTGATAAAGCATGAGGTCAGCTGTGGACTCCAATCTCTCAGCCCAGCTTCTTTCAGGTATGTACTAATAAATGAATTCTTTTGCCACAGACGTCCCTCCTTCAGTGACCAATGTAGCTCTTTATGTTCCGAGCTGGATTTGGAGCCCAGTAGGCTAGTTGCATAGCAACAGCCTTCCCAGAAGCCCCTGCTGATATCAGCCCTGACTCAACTGACACATAGCAACCCTGATTCCCACCAGGCAACCGAAGTGAACCCAAAACCCTTTCAGCTGCTATGTCGACAGATTGATTTGCAAATCAAAGCATTTTGCAACAACACATCAGCTACTGTTGTGCGGGCATGAATTGACCAATTAAAACACAGAGGTTATGGTAGGCCTCAGGAAGAGTAACATTGATAAACTAGGGAACATTACAAACATGCCAGACATGCGATGGCTATTATTAGGATGAACATGCAGGTCTCTTTAGGTTTTATAACCTTCACTGTGTGTAAAGGAGGCTCTACTGATATGTGAATAACAGAGGAAACTGTTTTATTGCAGTTTGAGGGACTGTAACCTTGGCCCTGATCTCAGACACAGGCCGATACGCTTGTACAACAGCATTGTCCATTCCAGTGTAAGGAAAGTGAGCGGAAGGGTGCGATCCCTGTCCTGCTGTGCAGCTTTCCAGATGTTACTCAAAGGATATGATTTCATTCCTGTAGAGTTATCTGCACAAGCAAAACAGTCTGCGGGTCAACACACTAAGACAGAACCCCTGTGAATCCGACACACAATACTGAGACATCCCGCAAGCAGTGCACACCCATAATGCAATACACAGACTCGCACAAGAGCTGCTCCTCCGGCCAGCTGATAATGACCGACTTGCTCTACATTATTACATGGCTACCTACCAAATAAATAAATCAATGCGTTAAATAAAATACTGATTTTAGTTCAAATTTTGTTATTTTAGGCCTATCTTTATGCCTTTGCTAATAAAAAATAGATTGTTATAATCAAAGTCGTAACCATCCCTGTCCACGTATACCTACATCCATACTATATTATATGTGAGAAACAATATGTGAGCCGAGTAGTATGTCCAAAATCATAGTACTCATAAAACAGATTCTGAAGTGCACTTCTGATGGACACTTTACTATCCCATAAGCCCACGGGATAGGATTTGTGAATGGTACTTGAGCAACACATCTGACGCTGTAGGTCACATGACAGTTACAATATCGTGGATGTAGTAAATCTGAATTTCATTCATACGTAACACATTCATACTATATAGAACATACTTTTCTAAAGGGAACCCCAGGTATTAAGACTTGCGGGGCTAAATATAATTTAAATTATGTCTCTTACTGAAATATGTAGTAGAAAATCCATGAAAGATTTACATTATTTTAAAAATCTACATTGTTTATACATATTTTGGATTATGGGAGGCGCCATTATTTTGATGATGTGAAATGGTTGCACTCTACTGGCGCTACCTCTTGCTATTGTTACCACAACACAACTCGGAAAATAAAATACAGATACAATGACCGCAGCTACTGAAAGAGCTTACAGGTGGTGATGGGTATAAGCGGAGGCTTAAAGGGGTCATTGGATGCTAAGTTCACTTTTGCATGTTGTTTGAACATTAATGTGTGTTGGCAGTGTATGTACAAATCTAACCTATAATGATAAAAATCCATGCAGTGGTTTTTAATCAATCTGTAAAAATAATATCCCCTTTTTCAAATCGAGCCATTCTCAGATGCCTCTTGTTGTGGTGTCACACCCACAGAGGCCACTCCCACCATAGTTGATTGACATGAGCGTCTTACCTCAGATCAGTTGTAACAGTCCACCCTCTTTGTTTCAATGTCGGAGCAGGTATGTAAGTTAGACAAGAATATCTCTGATTGAGCAACTGAGGTGTTGTGTTGCTGGATGTAATAATGAACATAGTGGTCGTCATTTACTCCCGACATCTGAGCTGCTGAAGATGCAGTGGATTATGTTTGTTTGTGAAGGGAATGCGCCTCCCGATCTACATATATCTGTCAATGTTTGTGCGAATCATTCATGATCCAGCTTCACTTACAGCAGAAGTGAGTATAAGGGTTTTCTTTTATGAATCTTTGCGATCGTCCTTCCTTAAAATATGCTAGTTAGCAAGTTTAGCGGCTAAACGCGGCTAAAGTAAACAGGCTCGTCACTCCACAGAGAGAAGAGAGGGGCGGGGCGAGCAGAGCTCATTTGCATTTAAAGCAGCCTCGACCAGAATGAGATGATTTTTGCAGAGCTGATTTTGGCATGTTTTACATAACCATTGAGAATTTTTAACCAAAGTATATTATAGACTTTTCATTAAGACCATAAAGAATCATATCAACTTGTTGAAAATGGGCATCCGATGACGCCTTTAAGCCATAAATTTTTCTCCACAAAGAGTCTAAACACCCCCGGATATCGAGTGAAACTCCATCAGTGGCTGCAGCATCATGTCAAGTGTCGGCATGTTTATATCCTGCCAGGATGGCATCTAGCGTTTCTTGTCTCTGCTGTTTGTAAGCTCTTTCAGTAGCTGGGGTCTACTAAAAACCTCAAAAGCATCAGGTCTAAAGTGGAGAGAACAAAGACGCGGGTCTTTAGTAAGTTCAATTCATCCACAGGCATCTTCCTATTCTTTTCTCCTCGTCTTATCGCTAGGAAATCAGTGAAGACTTACATCTTGAAGGCTTCTCTTGTTGCCCTTAAAACACTGGATCTTTTAAATAATGTAAATCTTTCATGGGTTTTCTACTGCATGTTTCAGTAAGAGACATCAATTACATTATATTAAGCTATACAAGTCTTAATTCCTGGGGTTCCCTTTAACAGTCACAAAACAAGTTTCAAAACAAATGCAGTATCTGCTATACAGTATTCAATTTGGAATGCAGTGTATGTCTTGAACATTGTAGTATAGTAGTAGACACAATAATAACAGTATGCACTTTAAAACCTGTTTTCAAAAGTTTGCGTTTTGAAATTTTTGAAAACTACTACTACTACTACACTACTATACTACTATACTGTTAGCAGTGTATACTACAAAAATGCAAATTAGTGAAAATAGTGACGTCACATGTATATATATATTTAGGGATGTACGATATACCAGTACTGGAAAAATACTGGTATGTATTTTATTTCAAACGGTTCGATACTATTATTTTGATCTGAAGTTCACCTGTATGCGGCAGGAGGCAACACATCAAATTTTGCCAAGCATTTGTCATTTGTCACTTGCTCATCTTGATCTTTAACGTGAATTTAGAGATTGACAGGTGAGTGCATCATTCATAAATTCAGTTTTAAATGACTTTTATTCACAACTGATCAACGCACATACATAAGATGTGATATATAGTAAACACAAAAGCTCAAATGTGCGTCACACAAACTTTGTTAAAATTCATTAGGTAGGCCTAGGCTGACCTAACAGTATTAAAGCACTTATTAATCCAGGTCAATAATTAGTTATAAATGATAAATAAACTAATATAAAACTAATTTCGTATGTTAACATTACTTACTATACATTCACTTCACTTATCTTTTGAGGATGGTTATTTGTTACCTATGGTATTGATTGATTATCGATACTGAGTTATCACATTTTGGTATTGTACCGAAGCCAAAATTATGGTATCGAGCCATCCCTAATATATGTACAGTATTACATGTTCAGTCTATAGGAGTGTGGTGTTTTTTTTACAAAGTGACATCGCCAACTACAGAGGAAAAACTTTTCCTCTACATTTTTCATTGTTGTCATGTAAAAAACTCTTGGTTCCTGTTCTGCAAAGTTTTGTCGCAATTCGAGCTGACAACACGTGATGTTAATAACACCTAAATGGATCTGGGACAGTTACGTGTTACAACGGTCATGTAGTACAAGTCATAGCTCTCAAAGAATTTCCAGTTTACAAGTGGTAATTACGAGTTCTAAGAGGACATGAATGCCTTTTACAAGTTGAAATCTCATAATTACAGTAATTACGGCGTGGCGTAAACACACCTTTTAGCTCCAACTCTAATTAATCACATCTGAACCAGCTAATCAAGGTCTTTAGGTAACTAAAGCAGGTTTGTTGAAGCAGTTTAGAGCTACACTCTGCAGGACCGTGGCCCTCCAGCAATCTTTGACACCCCTGGTGTAAATGATTCAGCCTACATTTTCAATTGAAAACCGCAAAATTTTATGGGGGAAAAAAAGTAGTTTGCATCACTAGATATTACTTTTGGACGTTTAACATTTTTATCATAAAACATAATAACATTTTCAGATACTTATATCTTACCTTGCTTTCACAGTTAAAAACTAAAGCTTCACTGGAATTTCCAACCTTGTTTGATTTGATCGGACATCTTAATCATTTTAACATCAGCGAGTGCTGTAAGACTGCTTTGACAGACCAGCCTATCCACCCTGTTCTTCAACGTGGAAGTAAGCCTATGAGCGAGACTTCCGGTTCATTAGCCGCTTCGGGAATTGACGAGAGGAATAACAATTTGCAGCAAACAGTAAAACTGTTTGCACTACAAACCAGTGTGTTCATAATTAAGATAATACATTATAATAATAATATGGTAAGACACACCAGTTTGCAATATTAAGCAGCAAAACAGGCTGTTTTGTACAGCTAAAAGGACTCGGATGAGACCAGAAGACAGATGCATAAGAGTTACAAATGGCCACGCCCTCTCTTAAGGTAAAAATAAGGTGGATACGTTGAACTTTTAAAACTTTCTATAAACCTAACAATAAATTAACGAAAGGTGGCGCCAATTGCGTTTGTACGAGAAAAAAGAAAACGCAAGTCCACAGTGTGATAGAAAAGAAGTTGCATGCAATAA
This sequence comes from Labeo catla, assembly GCA_012976165.1. Lineage (NCBI taxonomy): Eukaryota > Metazoa > Chordata > Actinopteri > Cypriniformes > Cyprinidae > Labeo > Labeo catla. The sequence goes on from VONZ01000760.1 coordinate 41,440, forward strand.
ATTCTATGTATCTGTGTACAAATAAATGTAATGTCGTTTTTTAAAAAAAAAAAGTGTAAAAAAGTATCCATATATACGACTTTTTAAATTATATATATTTTTTTCGATTTTGTCCATGTTTTTAATAATCCACAAACAATGTGAAACTAAGAAAATCAATAATGCATATTGTCTTGTTAATGTCCTAATCTTATAAACTCTTACATAAAACTGGGGCGACAGCACTTTTCCCTTAATTCTGTAATAACAAACATGAAACCTATTGCTTGTAATCTAACTTCCCTGAGCTTTGGCTCCTTTATTATGATAATAAACATCTTTTTAAGAAGTAAATCATTCCATATGCTCAGCTCTTCTGATCTCAGCATGGCGATGAGAGCGCATCAGGCCAAACCCAAGTCAAATGAGATAGAAAACGCCGTGTTATAATTAGAATACGATAACATGTACCTGAAAATGAACCGAGATAAAATCTACATGCATACAAAACACATTTCCAGTACCACCTTCCACCATTTAAACTTTGTACAGGTTGGGTAATAGGAAAACGCATTGTTTTTATTGAATAGGCTGTACAGAGAGAGCTGGCCCATAACCCACCTGTTTCAGCTGTTTTTGCAGTCAATTACAATCAGTGTATCTCTACACTTTCCTGTCCTGGGAAAGTAGCCACTGGTGGAACATTCTCTGCTCTTTGTGCAGGTCAAAAGGAAAGACTCTAGGGACTCGGTGTGTTCCAGTTTCGTTACGCATGCTAAAACTATGTTCAAAAAGGGAAATGTTCTACTAAAAGGATGAAAGAAATACATATCCTCTGTACCCTTGAACACAGTCCACTGTAACAGTAGTTTAACTCTGTGGTTGTCTTTATTGTACTGATGTGAAGGGCCAAACACATGGGCACGCAAGAACTATTTTGAAAAGTTTAATGATGATAAATCAAATGATCATTGTACAGAGACGTTAACTCTCATTTCCAAAGGAGAATATTTCAGAGAGAAGCTTTTAAAAACAGTAAATGACTTCATCACAATTTTTTGATGTGACAATATGAACACTCATAGATGACAGATATTTTTCCAGGACCTTATCTCTGGCTGTTGTGCATTTTAATACTTTGGCTGCCCTTTTTTTATTCATGCAGTATACAGTTAAATATCTCAACTTTATTTATTAATCTTCAGAGATGAATAAATAAAGGCCAGAAACATATGAACAACAAATCATGAAGTAACAGACTCGCATAATTTAATGCTGTGAGAAAATACTTTGTTTGTTGTTCCTTAAGGAGGGCTTTGTCATTTTGAGTCATAGCCAAGACAGAAAATGTGAATCATTAACCCGTTATTAACACTTTAACATATGTTGTGAAATGTTAACAAATATGTAAGGAAAAGTGCATGATTAATTTAATGAATTCTTTGATGTTTTTATGGACGTGGCATAGAAATGCAATGTACGACAGTTCAGAAAACCTCCTTAGAAGGCGTAGCCTTGTATTATGACGTGTATTATTATCTTTTATAGTACACACACCATAATGTGAACGTTAAATGTCTGGCCTAGTTTTTTTTTCTGTAACGGTTGACGCATGCATTTTGACTAAGCCTGTGTTAAAGCAGCAGGGATCAACAAATCACAACTCAGTTGAAGGCAAATAAAAACAACTTTATTCAAAGCACCATAAAGACTGATAATAAATGCATTTTAAAATGGTCAGCACGCATTTGCTTTGGTGTCAAAAATAAGAGATTTTCAGTAGAGAAATAACGTTTCACTTTGGCTTTTTGCTCATTGAACTGAGCCTGGCATCTTCAAATCCAGATTGGATAACTTCATGCCTTATGCCTCCTTCACATACGTCCTCACAGCCACCACATCACCCATTACGCATTTCTGCCAAAAGACAAATATGGTAATAAAATTAACTGAGAAAGAACTTAAATAATGGGGAAATTCCATACATATTCACAGTACATTTACACAGAAATTGTAACAGAACAACAGTTATTAACCAATAACAATTATGCATTATTCAATTATGCATTTTGTTTTTGACAATATCAGCCATAAATTCTTAGATTTGAACAAATGAGAAAATTATAATATTGTAACATTTTAAAAACCTTTTAAAAATAATCCAGTTTTGTTAAATATTCAGCGTTCCCAGTTTAGTTTTTGTTTTTTTGACCAGTAAATTTCCGTTACACGCTCAGCTATTAATGGTTACTGGATACAGATTTTATAAAGTCATTTTATAAAAATCATTTTATAAAGACCGCACTCACAAAGAGAAAATTCTAGCAGAAGAAATATTTTAGAATTAAGAATGCAATGCAGAAGCTTCTATTACCTTTCTGGTCCTAGATATGTAACATTTAAAAAATAATATAATATTTAAAAATATTAATAAATAAAAAATATGAATTATTAATTAAGCTGTTTATAATACTAACAACAACAGGAACAATATGAAATCTAATAATACATTATTTAACAATATTTTCATTACAACTTTCATAAAAGTAAAAACTGCCGTTTCCGTATTAATCACATTAGCTTTTTTCGTAAATAAAAGAGCATCCTTACAGCTACTAATTTCCCATCCGTCACCTCCCTCTCTATCGTCGACTCTTTGCCATCCCAGGTCTGTTTCTGCACAAGTTTGCCGTTCTCAAGAGTCATGACAGTCTGCAGATAAAGAGAAAGAAGAGCCCGTTAACTTCATGCGACAAACAGCTTCAACCCCCAGCAAAAATTCCGTCAATTCCGTTACAAACCGTTGTCTTTCTATCATCCGCGGTGATCTCCTCAAATGACTCGTTGAGTTTAAATTTGATCTCAGTGGTTTTGAAGGTGCTCTGTGACTTCATGCATATGAGCCCCTGATCATCCACACACACGACCAGGTTGGGTTTGGTCCGGTTTCCCACCTGGCGAGTAGCGAAACCAACACCTGAAAAAAGAAATGCACCTCCTTCAGTCACGAAACACCTTTAGCAGTCAACAGTATGAGAATCATAACCTTTTGTGACATTACTAATGCATATGTTACATTTGAAATAAATGATGCAGAATCATAGCCCACCTAGAGCCTTCATGTACTCGTCAAAGTTCTCACTGGAGGTCATCTTCCATGTTCCCACGAATTTGTCAACCATTTTTCCGGATGATGATGATGTTCCCTGTCACTCAGACTGCTCAAAGCTCAGATTTGATCTGATCCGATCGAATGACCGCAGGCTTTTTCAACAGCTCCTCCAGCACGTGCGAGTTTACACTAGCCAATCAGATGATCCAGCGTCACTCCGCGGAGTTCCTGAACCTCCCGCCTGCAAAAGCGACTCAGAACTGGGGAAGGGTTCGCATTTTTCGGACCACAAAAACGGTCATGTAACATTTACTGGGTCAGAGGACAGCAATCACAAAGATCATGCACATGGATAGAGTTAATATTTTTAGAATGACGTGTTTGACCAAATATTAGACGAAACCTTTCCTGACTGAAATGATGAACTTTCCTCACAGTGACTAACTGCACACAAGACGCTGTTATAGTTTAATAACTAGGTAATAACGTGCTTACAACGGCACAACAGCTCTAAACTTTACTTTCAAACGTAAGTAGGGAAAACTTTTTCCCATATATATATAGAGAGAGAGAGAGAAAGAGAGAGAGAGAGAGAGAACATGAAAACTTAATTCTTAAAAAAAATTAATATCATATAAGCCTGTTTACTGGGTACTGTGTATGCACTGTATACTGTATACACTCAGTCAAAAGTTTCTGAATGGTAAAATTTTATGTTTTTAAAAGAATTCTCTTCTGCTCGTCAAGCCTGCATTTATTTGATCCAATATGAAATTAAATATTGAAATTTTTTATATATATATTTACTATTTAAAATAACTTCTTTTTTATTTAAATATATTTTAAAATCTAATTTGTTCCTGTAATTTTAAAGCTGAATTTCCAGCATCATTACTCCAGTCTTCAGTGTCACATGATCCTTCAGAAATCATTCTAATCTGATTTGCTGTTCAAGAATTATTTATTATTATTATCAATATTTAAAACAGTTGAGTAAACTTTATTTTTTTTTTTTTTTGGGATTCTTTGATGAATAGAAAGATCCAAAGATTAGCCTTTATCTGAAATAAAAAGATTTTGTAACATTACACACTATAACATTCAAAAGCTTGGAGTCAGGATAATTTATTTATTTATCTTTTGTGGAAAGAAGGAAAGAAATTGTAAAATGAATACTTTTATTTAGCAAGGATGCTTTAAATTGATTAAAAGTAATGATAAAGATATTTATAATGTTACAAAAGATTTCTATTTCAGCTAAATGCTGTTCTTCTGGACTTTCTATTCATCAAAGAAACATGAAAAATTCTGCTCAGCTGTTTTCAGCATAACAATAATGACGATGATGATTTGAAATTTCAAATATATTCAAATTGAAAAAATTGATTTTGATTTTAAAAACTGATTGATTTTAAATAGTAAAATATTTTAAAAATGTCCTGCTTTTGCTGTACTTTGGATCAAATGTTATGCATTATTTAACATCTGTGGGTTAGTAGTGCATAAGTACAGACAGTATTGACCTAGAATATAGAGGCCTGTTGATTTAATTCAGAAATTCCACCAAAAGTGTAGATGACAAAGTGAGAGTCAACTCACAAAGACATGACAGATAACAATTTTATTACACATCCACAGACATATAAATACAAAAAAAAAGAATAGATTATTTCTTGTCTCCTGCTTTAGCTTGAGGATCTTTAGCACTGCATCGGTTCTGTAAGGCTGAAAGCATTTCTTGAGTGGTTAGTTTGGATCCCTTCATCACCAGCCTCTCTCCATCCACTGCAAAAGACCACAACAACATGCATTATACCATCACACTATACCATACGCTCCTACACAATATTGGAGTTACAATTCAGTCACTCACAGAATGTGATGTCAATCGTAGGCTCTGATCGGTCATGCTTTACTTCTGTAATAACTTCACAGTTCATATTTGTGGCTCTGGCTTTTTCAGACCCGACCATAATGAGAAACTCTCTGCAGAAAGGAAGCGGACATAAGAAATGCAAGGGATGTGATGGAATGAAGTGGCTTTTGGGATCTGACAGTTATGCCGTGTGGATGATTTATGCTTTTAATTATACTTTCAGAAATTCACATTTTATTTATGCAACAAACAGCTGAGGAATGAGTAACAGCCGCTGTGACAGCTCACAATAAATATGTCATTGATACGAAGTGGGCAGTTTGTCATCAAAAGCAGATTAAAGAGTTATTCAGAATAGCTTTCCCAAACTTTCAAAATAATTTAATGGCAAATGACTTTAGTGACATAATCGCACACTAAATCACCATTCAGATCCAGAAAGGGAAATATGAAAGTACTATTAACACTGCTTTATAAATTATGCATGTTTGGAATGGCATACTAGCTTGCGGTTTATAAAAAGTACAGTATAAACTGTATGCTGCGTTATATTTTTAGTAAAACATTTTTCCTATGAGACCCAGAAACTTTTTGCCAACTGTGCACAGTATACAAATTATATTCTGCAAGAATAGTCCGAAAATATTAGTCCGGTAATGGTTAGTTGTACTAGTTCAAAACAGTTTGACAGCTTGCTGCAATTACCGCGTTTAGGCTGAGAGGGGCGCCAGAGATTTTACAAATGTAAACTAACATAAGTCAGTTCAAGCATCACGATCTATGCTATTTCTACACAGTATGATAAGCACGTTCATAGAACGTTTAACAATCAGTTCACATATTACCGCACATAAACCGTGTATGCTAATATATTTTGGCGTCCGATGTTAAACTGTGGAGTGTGGAGAACAGTCAAACAGTGGCGAGTGCTGCTGTAAACGCTAAAACCAAAGATCTAACGTTATATAGCGAGAAATATACCCAAAACACAGCTAATTTGCATCATATACTCCCTGTCCCTATGACCGCTATTACAGGAGGACAAAACTGCTCCTGAAGTCATGCTCATGGCACACGATTTACTTTACCAGACAGACCTATTCAACATTAACCACGATCACCTGAAGTAAATCGTGGTATGTTAAGTATTCTTACCTTGTGGAGCGAACATTAGATTCAAACGGGCAAAACTGTACAATAATTTTCTTAACCGTCTTTAACACTACTGCTCCCCTGGACGCCGCCATCTTTCCCCATATGACCTTTCACCTGCTGATGACGTATGCAGCCGGGCTCGCCAATGTAAAATATGAAAGCGTTAAAGAAGTGTGATAATAAAATAGGCTAAATAAAATGTGCAATAAAACTATGAAAAAATACAAAAGCATTGGTTTGAAGTGGAATATGAAGCAACTGATTTTTTTTTTTTTCAAAGCAGAACATACAGTTTTTAAGCTCAAAAAGACAATGATACCATTAATAATTAATTAATTAATTATTTAAATTAAACATGTTTTATTGATTTATTTATTTATTTAGTTAGTTAGTTACAATCCTTGTATTATGTCAATATTTATACAAATATTTAATATTTCATATATTCACTTTTACCAAAGCAATTGATTTTTCCCCCCAGGCACAACATACAAACAATTTTAAGCTCAAAACGGCCGTGAGCCCATGCATTCACATATTTATTTATTAATTTATTATTTTTTTATTCATTAATTCATTCATTCTTAAATTATGCCAATCTTTATAAAAATATTTCATATTTCATATATTCACTTCTACCAAAGCAATTTATTTTTTCCCCAGGCACAACATACAAACAGTTTATAGCTCAAAGAGACCACCAGCCTATACGTTCACATATTTATTCATTTATTTATTCATTCATTCATTCATTCTTCAATTATGTCAGTATTTATACAACTGTTTTAGATTTCATATATAAATTTTCACTGAACAATTTTTCCCAAGCAGAACATACAAACAATTTTAAACTAAAAAAAAGCCAATTCGTTCACTTATTTATTTATTTATTTATTCATTCATTCTTAAATTAATATTTATTGAAATATTTCATATTTCATATATTCACTTTTACCAAAAAAAGTGAATATTTCAAGCTCACAATTTCAAGCTTAAAAAGACCATGAGCCCAAATATTGACATATTTATTTCTGTATTTTTTATTTATTTACTTACTTACTTACTTTATTTATTCTTAAATTATGTCAGTATTTCATATTTCATATATTCACTTTTACCAAAGCAATAGATTTTTTCCCAAGCACAACATACAAATAATTTTAAGCTGAAAAAGACTGAGCCAAAATGTTCACATATTTATTTATTCATTCATTCATTCTTAAATGATGTCAATATTTCAAATATTTCACATTTCTTATATTCACTTTTACCAAAGTAATAGTTTTTTTGTCACCCAAGGACAACATAATTAACAAGTAAATAATTTAACAAGTTCAAAAAGACCATGAGCCCATATGTTCACTTATTTATTTATTTATTCATTCATTCATTCATTCTTAAATTATTTCATATATTCACTTTTACCAAAGCAATAGATTTTTTCCCAAGCACAACATACAATTTTAAGCTGAAAAAGACTATGAGCCAATGCGTTCACTTATTTATTTATTTATTTATTTATTATTCTTTTTTCTTCCTCTCTTTCTTTCTTAAATTATGTCAATATTTATAAAAATGTTTGAATAATTTATATATTCATTTTCACTGAAGCAAATGATTTTTTTCAAGCAGAACATAGAAACAATTTTAACCCTTAAAAAGACTAAGCCCATGCATTCACATATTTATTTACTTATTTATTTATTCATTCATTCTTAGATTATGTCAAAATTGATAAAAATGTTTCATATTTCATATATTCATTTTCACTGAAGCTATTGATTTTTTTCCCAAGCAGAACATACAAACAATTTTAAGCTCAAAAGACTATGAGTCCATGTTTTCACACACACACACACACATTATAAAAATCTCTATGTATCTGTACTTTTCTTTTAGAAGCAGCTTTGTCTGTTACATCAAATGCAAATTTTAAAATTTGATTTAATTAAATGATCTGTTCTGATTCATTAGTGTTCTGAAATAAAAACTGCTGCAAATAAATATTGCAAAAAGGGGTTTATAAAAACTATTCAACGTTATGAAATAATGTGTGCAAAACACATTACTGACAATGACAAAACATGAAACACATCCAGTAGATGGCGCAAGTGTATAGTGTATTATTTAGTAAGCCACTCCAAGATTCCTTCCTCATCAATTTCTGTTGAGTTCATTCAGTTTATTTCCAGAGATTCATCCTGCTCATCTTCCTTCACACACCCATGCAGAATCTATTGTCGCTATGAAAGCACAGAATCTATTGTTAATATAAAAGCACTTTCAAGTGGAAATCATGTCGATCAAACCGCCTAATGTATCAAGATGGTTTCTATAACTTACTATACTAAAGCCTTTGGCAACTATGTGTCATCAGTAATAGCTTTTTAAAAAACACACTCCTACTGGGACATTTTGTACACTCCCTTAATCTGAGATGTTGTAAGAACAGAAACATGAAAGAGTTGAAATTGAATGCCCTTCCTGTCCTGAAATCATTTATATAAAGTGTTTAAACACTCCATCTGACAAGCACAACAAAACAGGTGTAGCTATTTCTGACATAGATGAGTAGTTAAAGTTACAGCACACTGAAGAACATCTGAGCTGAGCTAAATTTTAGAAATATATACGGACATTTAAACCCTAAAACTAAAATTATAAATATTATTAATATGCTCATGACTATGAGTGTTCTCCGATCAGTTTTAACAGTTAAATAAGCAATATCTTCAAATTTAACAGATAAGTTTAATACATATATTAATCATTTTATGTACAGGCTTATATTAGACTGATATAAATGATGTACATTATCATGAACAGTATCAATATTTGTGCCTCTGCACAAGGCTATTCATTATTGTGACACTTCTGCAGCTAAATAAATGTGCACACTAGTGAGAAATGTGCGCGTATCATCAGCACTTCATGAGTCAGCATGAAGTTTTTCACATAACAAATCAATGTTACTGTTTTGAGGAACTAACAAGTCGATTCTTTCTCATGGAGCCAAAAATGTCTTGTCACATACTTATACACTAGTGTTTCTCACTAAGGCCCAGCTCTCATGCTTCTGATGACCAGTGGGTTTCTTCCTGAACAACTAAGCGCACAGTTGTTGTCGCACATTAGAACTATATTTAGACCCAAGCTTGAAGGGTGAACTTCCCATCAAGCCCTTTCTAAAAACAAGTTTCTCTTTTCCTTGCTAAAACAATGACAATGAATACTCCTGCCACCATTTAATCCAAAATAAAGAAAGCAACAAGCACTGAAGCACAAACAATAAGGTAAAAGGCTCAAGGGAGGGGTTGGCATTTTATAATGTGTTTTAAAAGTTATTTTGGTATTGCTGTCATTGCTTTTTGTTCTAAATATAATTTTGGATGCTCATCAGGAAGTCAAGCACCAAGCGTTGGGTAATATGTTTCGAAAGCAGGCACTGAATGAACTGAATAATATTGTGTTATTATTAATAATAATATTATTATTATCCTATAATCATACCCTGCAGGCCTATACATATTAAGTTATAAAAGTTATACAAAAAATAAAAATTCTGTCATTAATTACTCACCCTCATGTTGTTCCAAACCTGTAAGACCTTTGTTCATCTTCAGAACACAAATTAAGATATTTTTGATGAAATCTGAGAGCTTTCTGACCCTGCATAGACAGCAACACAACTACCACATTAAAGGCCCAGAAAGGTAGTAAGGACATTGTTAAAATAGTCCATGTGACATCAGCGGTTCAACCGTAATTTTATAAAGCTATGAGAATATTTTTTGTGCACAAAGAAAAAACAAATTTATTCAACAGTTCTTCTTTTCGAAGTCACGCCTCAGTGTTCAGCTGAATTTTCACTGTCAAATCAAAATGTAAGGTTTAAGACTTTGTATATTAATAAAGATTTCTTTAGTGGAAATGAATCTTAAGTATAAAAATACATTACAAAATACATTACTATGGAACTATACACATTAGTAAAGGTCTAATACAAAGGAGTAGTTCACCTAAAAGTCTAAATGTCCTGAAAAATTAACTCACCATCAGGCCATTCAAGATCTTGTTTCTTCATGGAACAGATTTGGAGAAATGTAGAATTACATCACTTGCTCTGTAGTAAATAGGTGTTGTAAGAATGAGAGTCCAAACAGCTGAAAAAAACATAACAATAATCCACAACTAATCCACACCACTCCAGTCCACCAATTAACATCTGTTTGTAAGAAACAAATCCATCAAGACATTTAAAAAAAAAAATCTGACCAAACTATGTGTTCTCTATCTGTAATAATTCAATTCAATTCAAATTTATTTGTATAGCGCTTTTCACGATACATATTGTTGCAAAGCAGCTTTACACCAAATTGACATTTTTACAATATATGTAGTAGTAGCTTGATGTACATATGGCAGAGATGTGTGGTAAAGATCAATTAATGATGTATTCAAACAGACAAAGATCACTATAAATTAGTAGCAGAATTCGGTAGTGCTGTATGTTTTCAGGGTTGGTATCATCTGAAGTCCTCTGTGGGGTTGGCATCATCTCTTCTTAAGTGTTCTGGATCCAGACTGGAGCTTGTGTATTCCTGGTTACCACGGGATGTCAATCCCATGGCAAAAACAGAGAACAAATAGGAACATAATTAGCGTAGCTAATGTTAATGTTCAAACTAAGAAAAGGAAGATTTGTTAAACCAGAGCTAAAAGATTAATAATGAACATTTGATCAGATATAACTGCAGGAAAAGTTTATGAGATGCATTATTTGAATGCTTGGATAAAAAGATGTGTCTTTAATCTAGATTTAAACAGAGAGAGTGTGTCTGAACCCCGAATGTTATCAGGAAGGCTGTTCCAGAGTTTGGGTGCCAAATGTGAAAAAGCTCTACCTCCTTTAGTGGACTATTTAGTGGAATATTGCATTCTCCAGTGAAACATTTGTTTAATCTGAACCAGGAGAGAAAACAATCCATTGTTTTGCAAGTTATGTGATGCAAATTCACTCTGAAAAAAAAAAATAGCTCATCTACTTAAAAGGCCTGGAGTCAATTATTCCTTTAAAATCCAAAACTCAATTTGAAAAAAAAAAAAAAAGGCAAGAAAGGTTAAAGATCCCTTCTCTAAACCACTAAAAAGTTGTTTGATCTGAATCAGGAAAGCTGGTATGCAAGCACCATTTACAAGCAAAAACAGTCTAAAACCATTCTTAGCAAATATAGGGATAGACTTTCTCACTGCAGGTAGCGTTATTATGGATTATGGACTCATATTTTAGCCAGAAGCAACAATTTTGATATTATAGTATTGACTATTGTGATAATTTTATCAGCTGTTTGGACTCTCATTTTGACGGCACCCATAAGAATCCATTGTTAAGCAAGTTATGTGATGCAAAATTCACTTCGAGAGAAGACTCTAGCTCATCTACTTCTCAAAAGGCCTGAAGTTAAGTAAATTTGTATCAGATTTTCACTGTTGCAACTATTCCTTTAAAATGCAACACTTCATTTGAAAAATACTGAGATGGGTTAAAGATTTCTGCTCTAAACCAGTGAAAAGTTTTTTCATCTGAATCAGGAGAGAAATATGCACAGGTCAAGTACCATTTACAAGCAAAATAAGGTCTAAAACAATTCTAAACAAATACAAGGACGGACTTTCTCACTGCAGGAAGCGTCATTATGGATTATGGACTCATATTTTAGCCAGAAGCAACAGTTTTGATATTATAGTATTGACTATTGTGATAATTTTATCAGCTGTTTGGACTCTCATTTTGACGGCACCCATAAGAATCCATTGTTAAGCAAGTTATGTGATGCAAAATTCACTTCGAGAGAAGACTCTAGCTCATCTACTTCTCAAAAGGCCTGAAGTTAAGTAAATTTGTATCAGATTTTCACTGTTGCAACTATTCCTTTAAAATGCAACACTTCATTTGAAAAATACTGAGATGGGTTAAAGATTTCTGCTCTAAACCAGTGAAAAGTTTTTTCATCTGAATCAGGAGAGAAATATGCACAGGTCAAGTACCATTTACAAGCAAAATAAGGTCTAAAACAATTCTAAACAAATACAAGGACGGACTTTCTCACTGCAGGAAGCGTCATTATGGATTATGGACTCATATTTTAGCCAGAAGCAACAGTTTTGATATTATAGTATTGACTATTGTGATAATTTTATCAGCTGTTTGGACTCTCATTTTGACGGCACCCATAAGAATCCATTGTTAAGCAAGTTATGTGATGCAAAATTCACTTCGAGAGAAGACTCCAGCTCTACTTCTCAAAAGGCCTGAAGTTAAGTAAATTTGTATCAAATTTTTATTGTTGCAACTATTCCTTTAAAATGCAACACTTCATTTGAAAAATACTGAGATGGGTTAAAGATTTCTGCTCTAAACCAGTGAAAAGTTGTTTCATCTGAATCAGGAGAGAAATATGCACAGGTCAAGCAAAATAAGGTTTAAAACAATTCTAAACAAATACAAGGACGGACTTTCTCACTGCAGGAAGCGTCATTATGTATTATGGACTCATATTTTAACCAGAAGCAACAGTTGCAATGGATTATTGTTATATTTTTATCAGATGTTTGGACTCTCATTCTGACGGCACTCAAAAGAATCCATTGTTTTGCAAGTTATGTGATGCAAAATTCACTCCAAAAAAATAAAACTAGCTCATCTACTTCTCAAAATTCTTGAAGACCAAAAATGTCAAGAAAGCTTAAAGATTCCTGCTCCTAAACCAGTAAAAAAAAAAGTTGTTTCATTCAAATTAAAAGAGAAATATGCACAGGTCAAGCACCATTTACAAGCAAAAAACGGTCTAAAACAGTTCAAAACAAATGTGGGCATGGACTTTCTCACTGCAGGAAGTGTTATTATGGATTATGGACTCATATTTTAGCCTGAAGTACCAATTTTAATGCATTATTTTGATGGTTTTATCAGCTGTTTGGACTCTCATTTTGGCGGCACCCATAAAAATCCATTGTTGACCAAGTTATGTGATGCAAAATTCACTCTGAAAAAAGAAACTAGGCTCATCTACTTCTCAAAAGGCCTGAAGTTAAGTACATTTTAATCAAATTTTCACTGCAAGGTCAACTATTCCTTTAAAATGCAGCAGGGTTAAAAATTCCTGTTCTAAACCAGTGAAAAATTGTTTCATCTGAATCAGGAGAGAAATATGCACATGTCAAGCACTATTTACAAGGAAAAAAAGTACAAAATAGTTCTAAACATATACAGGGATGGACTTTCTCACTGGTGGAATTATTATGGATGGTGGAATATTTTGGCAAGAAACAACCATTTTAATGCATTATTTTGATGTTTTTATCAGCTGCTTGGACTCTTATTCTGATGCCACCCATAATAATCCATTGTTGGGCAAGTTATGTGATGCAAAATTCACTCTGAAAAAGAAAACTAGCTCATCTACACTACTAGTCAAAAGTTTTTGGACAGTAAGATTTTTAATGTTTTTAAAGTAGTCTCTTCTGCTCATCAAGCCTGCATTTCCTATTTGATCCAAAGTGCAGCAAAAACAGTAACATTTTAAAGTATTTTTACCATTTAAAATAACTGCTTTCTATTTGAATATATTTTAAATGTAATTTATTTCTGTGATTTCAAAGCTGAATTTTTAGCATCATTACTCCAGTCACATGATCATTCAGAAATCATTTTAATATTCTCAATCACTGCTCAAAACTTTTATTATTATTATGTTGAGAACAGCTGAGTAGAATATTTTCAGGTTTCTTTGATGAGTAGAAAGTGCAGAAGAGCATTTATTTGAAATAGAAATCTTTTGTAACATTACAAATGTCTTTATCATCACTTTTGATCAATTTAAAGCATCCTTGCTAAATAAAAGCATTCATTAAAAAAATTTTATTGACTTCAGGCTTTTGAATAGTATAGCATATAATGTTACAAAAGCTTTTTCTTTTAGATAAATGTTGATCTTTAGATCTCTCCTCATCAGAGAATCCTGAAAAAAATTACTTGCCTGTTTTAAATATTGATAATAATAAAAAGAAATGTTTCCGGAACAGCAAATTGGCATGATTTCGAAAGGATCATGTGATACTGAAGACTGGAGTAATGATGCTGCAAATTCACTGAAATAAATTATATTTTAAAATATATTCAAATTGAAAAGTTTTGTTTTAAATAGTAAAAATATTTCACAATATTACATCTTAGCTGTATTTTGGATCAAATAAATACAGGTTTGGTGAGCAAAAGGAAATTCTTAAAAAAAACAAAAAAAACAAAAAAAAAACATTTAAAATGTTACTTTTGACTGGCAGTGTAATTCTCAGAAGACCCGCAGTTAAATACATTTTCATCAAATTTTCACTGTTGGGTCAATTATTCCTTTAAAATGCAATACTCATTTAAAAAAAAAAACGCTGAGATTGGTTAAAAATCCCTGCTCTCAAACACCTTATGACATTAAATATTGTTGCAGTCCTATTTATTCATTTTCACACACTATCCAGATATCGCAAACTGAAAGCAGCCACCTGAACACACCCACTTGCACCGCTTTGTTGGCCGTATGAGCAAAACTACAGCTCCCGTGATTCACTGCGCTGCTGGGCTCTGTCACTCCACCCCTCTGCATCTGTGAAGTGTAGCGGAGGATCGCAGGCAGTCACAGCAGCACCGGACCGGTATGGTATATGTGTGGTACACATCGCAGTGCGCACTGCAGCTCTCCAGCCTCACTGGCACTATTCTCTGTGATCATCTCTAAACACGGCATGTTGTTTGAGCGCTGCTGGGAGCTTGAGGAACCTGCGCTGATCATATAAACTCGAGAGCGGAGAAACAGCTGATCCGCGGATGGTCGTCTGAGGTGAGTGGTCCTTTGATATCAGCCCACCCGAAAACATTACATGACTGGAAAAGTTGCGCAGAGAGAGAAATGTCTGTATTGAGAATAAGCCCGTAAAGACTGTGAACTTCTCTCATGTATTTTGTGTGACGCGAGTGAGCGAGCACAGACGGACACTGTATCTGAGCGCTGCTTATTTATACGAGCAAATTCCCTGCATACCGAGTGAGGGAAAAGTGGAATGTAACGGAATGGTATTGATGGTATGAGTAAGTCTGGATAATCAGCTATCAGAGTTTTACGCGCCTTATTACATAGAGACCTGAGTCATCTGTTGATTTCTGTATGAGACATGGGATATTAAAACACAACTAACATGCGATTTGCCTTAAACAAGAATTAATTAAACATGTAAACAATAACCTAACGACAGTGAGAGCTATAGTTTCATGGATTAAATCTTCCTATACCTTTGCATATAAAATTATTTGTTCATATTTGCTATACAGTATGAGCATACGGTTTTGTCATTTTGTTTAATGGATGTAAAAATGTCCAGTAGTTTAGTAATCTAGTAAAAAGTACTAAAAAAAATATATATATATATTTTTTGAGGTAATTACAAAAAAATCGTTAATAAACCCTTATTTCATTCTCAAAATATATATATAAAAAATCTTATTAAAAACCATATTATTATTATTATTACTATTATTACTTTTATTATTATTAATCCTGTACAGTTTCTCTATTTTATGTGACCAAAATGTGCCATTTTGCATTATTATTATTATTATAAATCCTGTATGGTTGCTCGATTATGTGTGACAAAAATGTGCCATTTCAAAAAGGGTAATAACATATCTAATAAAACAAACACACAAACAAACATAAAACTGACACCCAAGTGGCTAAATGAGTCTTTTTAAAATATATATATTTTGAAATATCATTTTATTTATATTTATATAATATTTTAAAAGTAATTGAAAATAATTATAAAATATTTTTTTTTTTTAATAATTATAAGTATTAAAAATTATATATATATATATATATATATATATATATATATGGATATATTATGTGTATTTACAATTCTATTGTTTATATTTTATTTTATGATTTATGTATTTATTTTTTGTAAATATGTTATTTGTATATATATTTGTAAACAAATTCATCATAAAAGTTTTTAACTTCAGTCTGTTGTTTCCAGCTGAAATATGAGTCCACTATCCATAATAATTTTTTCTCCAGTAAAAAAGATATATATATAATTTTACACACATATATATATATATATATATATTTTTTTTTTTTTCATTGTGCATTTCAATGTATCTCAATCAAACTCATTTGTGTTATTTTGATATAAAGTAAAAATAACTTTAAAATACAAAGTAAAAATAACTTAAAAATACAGCTAACTAACACAATAAAAACATGATTTTTGAAAATTAAAAAAATACAGAGTTATCTGTTTTTGCAGCTAAACTCTTCATATATATATATATATATACATGTATATATACACACACACACACACAAAGTATCAAAATGACTTTTTTCTTTTTTTTCTTTTTCTTCAGAATACGCTCATTATTAATCATAGATGATTTTTTAGCCTGGTCAGAACAAATGAGCATCACATCATATCTATACTTTTATGATTTGATCAAAAGGCAAATGAAGACCTTTGTGTAATAACTAACTTGTGTAAATAAAATGTCAAACATATATGAATACCTTTTCAATGGAAACAGCACTGGACATTCTAGTCTTCTTTAACTTTATCTTAAACAAACAGACCGATCTTTTTTCCGCATGCTCACTTCATGCATCTGATCTTTTACCCTTTAAATTTCCTGGTCAGAGTAGTGCTAAAGGTAAAGCTCACGAGATGACAAAGGCTAAACACATATCACACATAACTCATCATTACATAGATCATCTGGCAGATGATTATCTGCAAGTCAGCAAAGTCTGTAAACATCAGTGCGCTGTAAATGTACGCTCTCAGCACAAAATAAAGCCCATTGCGACATAAAAGCAGCACGACAGCTATGAATGCAAACAACATAGCTGGTTTAAGTAGGATCACAATGTATTGTCTTAAATCCATCGGTTTCCCAGCATCTACGAGGCATCTAGACACAAAAACAGTTGGATTGAGGTCAAACACTCGGGACAGAAGCCCTGCCTCACATGTTTATTAGACAGATAGTGTTTTCCTGGTTGGCTGAGCGTAGCTTCAGGCTCCGTTCCACTGCTGGCGCTCTCAGCTATGCAGCAGTGGCAGGTTTTGCTCCCTGTCTGCACCTGTCCTTTACACTGGAGTTTCCCTAGACTGATTATTGTATAGCGGAATTCAGATTTCATGGTTTGCTACAACAAAGCATTGTCAGAAACATTTTTATTGTTGGAACTTTGGACTCTGTTCTGGCCTTGAGCTGTTTCTCTAAACCGATGCAAATGAGCACCGGTGGAAAAAAGGCTTTTGAATTCAGGATATGTCAGTTAGCGTGGCTCTAGTGCTTCATGGAGTTATGCTCATAAATGTCAAAAGAAAGGGTGGGAGTAAAACAGAGTGAAGTTTCCCTCAAAGGATTTGAATCTTAAATGGAACAGAACTGGTTGAAGTCTGAAGCTGTTTTTACTATTGAGAAACGTCTGATTGGATTCATAGATGTTTCTACAGCTGTGTCTCTGGTGTATAGGGGGGTGTGCTAAATCCTGTCAAATGGGGATTTTGGGATACAATGGAATATTATGGAATATAATCCCCAATGCGAAAATGGATATTCTATACGTTATTATTAAGCCTAAAGGAATAGTTCACCCAAAAATGAAAATTTCCTAAAAATGTCCATGAGTTTGTTTATCAGAACAGATTTGGAGAAATTCTCATTACATCACTTGCTCACCAATGGATCCTATGCAGTGAATGGGTACCGTCAGAATGAGAGTGCAAACAACTGATGAAAACATTACAGTAATCCACAAGACTCCAGTCCAATTAATGTTTTATGAGGTAAAAATGTGTATTTGTAAGAAAACAAATCCATCATTAAAACGTTTTCAACTTCAAACCATCGTTTCCATCTAAAATATCCAGTCCTCTATCAATAAGATACTTGTATCATAAGTGAAAAGTTGTCTTCTGTACAAGGAAAAGAAATAACACAAGTGAAAACAGTCCAAAACGGTCCTAAACAAATGTATTTTGATGCAAGAGGACAAAAGAGGATGTACTTTTTCACTGGAGGATGCGTTATTATGGATTATAACTTGTATTTTGGTCTCCCTTATGAAAATTAACTATAGTTTTACTACAAATAAAACCATACAATGATTACTATAGTTAAACCATGGTGACCACAAATTAACCATGGTCTTGCTACACTAGCCATAGTTTAACCATGGTATTTGTAGGAAAATATGGTTATACAAATGGTAATCAATGTGCCAAAAATTAGTTTTTTTTTTATTGTTAATTTTTTAAGGGATGAAGCAAGAATTTAAAGTTTTCACGTCACAAGATGTTAAATGATGAACTGGAGTCGTGTGAATTATTATGTTTTTATGAGCTGTTTGGACTCTCATTCTGACGGCACCCATTCACTGATGAACAAGTGACGTAATGAAGCAATAAGCCCCAAGGAGCCGTGGTTACAGTGAATTTATAACGGCTGAGGGGTGTTGTTAGTCACCATATATAGGTTGTTAGTTTCATATATGTGTACGGTAGTAAAGTTTTACAAAATAAAACAGAGCAAAAAAAGAGTAATGATATTAATAAAAACATTATTCTTCCGCCAAACAAGTAGTTCCTCAGAAACGGTTGTGGTTGCAACAAAGTGGTTGCTGAGCAACACACGGATGTAAACAAAGATGTATGTTTACATATAGTCCACAAGAGTAATTAGAGTAATTTACAACAGCTTCGAATGCGGCTCAACCAATCAGAATCAAGGACTGGAACTATCCGTTTTATAATGCTAACTCATCTACATCTTGGACAGCCTAAGGAGGAGTACATTTTTGTCCATTGTTCATTTTTGGGTGAACTATTCCTTTAAAGGTATTGTTCAGTGCTTGTTGCTAAGACACACAGCAGGAGATGAGATGAGATGTGACGTTCAGAGTGAGTAAATCGAATAAGACCAGATGTTCTGCTAATGATCATTATTTAACAAATAACCAGGATGCAAACATCTGAGCTGATTTGATTCAGAGAGAGTAGAGAACATACTCATGCAGGCAGGTCAGTGAGGGGAATGTCAGTGACCCAAGTATATCTGTAGCCAAGGAAACAAGAAGAAATAGAATTCAGCGTTTCGCACATGAAAGTATCAAAATGCTTGAAGATTGAAACACTTTGAAATCCTCTAAAAATAACTGCTCGTTTGTTCATTAATTTATCATGTGAAAACTGTCAGCTGTCAAGCAGATTATGTCAAGGCTGTAAAAAGCTGTAAATCATTATGGCAGATGCATTACAAATGTTATGTAATACTAAAGTTGCTTTGACTCAACTGTACACAAGACTATGCAAATGATAAAGGCTTGTTCAAAGACTATCATCAGCTTCCTGATGATAATGTTTCTGAGAGCAGCATACCAACAAGAGCTGAAATGATTCCTCGAGTTACAAGATATCCTTGCTGAAATATTTTGATGAAACAGTTTTGCACCCAGAATTAACCCACAGTAATGCTGAAACACAGGATGAGTGTTCAAGCACAAAATAAACAAAATTATATTTATAATTATTAACTGAGTGATTCTTCATTAGGGGAAATTTCCGGTACACTATGAGGATTAAAAAACAAAATAATCATTGTAGTTTTAAATAGCTTTAAGCTATTTTATGTGTTGATTTATTCAGTTTCAGTTGATTTATTATGTTGTTAGAAGGGTAGATTTTTATTAGAATTTTGCACTTGTCCTCTACCAGAATGTCTAGTTTCCATTTTATATTTATAAAGAGTGCAAATGAAATCAATTTCTTCTGCACTTTTTTGGGGTTGTGAATAATCACAGTACCAAAACAGCTGTTGCTTACCATCATGGCAAGCATTTTAGGGAACTACTGAGTGTTTGCAAAAACGCTTATATTTAGTTCTGATGGGAAATGAGAAGTGATGTGGGTAGCGGAATGACAGTTTGAACTTATATATTGCTTGTAAGATTTTAACATCATGAGCTCAGAGTAGCTTTATTAGATTGCCAAATAAAGATTTTACTTCAAATATATTTTAAATGATGCACATATGCACACTTGTTTGCCTTTTCTACAAAGCTAAAAATGTCATTCACATCACATGTCATTTTCATCACAATCACACTGCTTTAGTATAATTTGTGATAGTGTGGATTTGTAATGGAAATGACATTGCAGCGGATCTGTATTTTAGGAGATAAATAAAAAATGTTTCTGAAGAGTAGTTTTACATTTATTTTTCTTATTTTTCTTTTCTAATCTTATGACAAAAACCTTGGGAACTTTTTTGCAAGACACAAATACGTACCGAAAAGTACATATCACCGCAGTTTCCAACAGAAATGAACACTAGAGGTGGTAAAACAACAAGCACTTGTAATCGTTTTCATACACAGTTATGATTACAGCTTTATATGTTTCACTTTCTGGACATAACAAGCTTGCACGATAGCTCCCATAATCCTTTGGTATGAATCTTGTGAAAAAGAGATCGAAAAACAAGCTAAAATGGCATGTTTGCGATTGCATTTCTACGTCACATTTGCTTTTGTTCATACTATTGGGTAGACTTAGGGGTAATGCAGATGGTACGTCATTTTAAAATGGAGCATTAGAGTTATAGCGTCACTCAACGGACATTTAAAGTCAGAACTGTGGTGACTCGTACAAAACCGACGTCACATAAAACGAACCATATGTACATTCGTCTGTTCCGATGAAAAAAAACAAACACTCTTTTAACGCCACTCAGTGGACATTTCACATTGAATATGTCACGAAACATACATGGCGCTACGTATTTTGCATCTTGCGAAAAAGTTTCCACAGGTATATTTATATCATGAGATCAGGTTGTTATTTTTTCTAGATTTAAAGTCAGAAGTGCTTCTAATTGAAGAATTATCCTGCACAGTGAACTTAATTTCTTAATGTAGTAAAACATTTATTAAACATGTTTTAATTGACCCAAGACACATGTGAGATAAGTGAAGGTTAATGCTGTTTGTCATTGTAATACAGTGTTGTCTAGATATAATTTATTTTCTAGATCATGCAATAGCTAAAGTGTTTCATTCTGGAGATGTAAGGTGTGACACACTAATCGAAAACTCATTAATGACACATAAAACATTAAATTATGGGAAGCCGTTGTCAGTTTTTTCACTCCTGAATATGTATAGAAACGTATAGAAACGTATAGAAAACGGATTTGGCCAAGTCCCTGTCGATAAATTGTCACTCTGGAATGTCGATTCTCCACTTCGATCTGTTTTTTACGTGAAGCTGTCAGTGTTGGCCGTCATCAGACATGTTTGGCTTGTCTTAGATACAACAGGGCCTGTCTGATCTTGTCGCACACTGTTATCGAACGAGGGGGCAATTGCAATTTTCTCAGGATAACAAGGAGGTACGTTTGATTGTTGTTTTGTTGACTGCACTCACTCGCTCCATGCCGCTCAAATAGAAATTGCTTCCTGCTGAGGAAGTGTCTGACTCTTTCACGTAAACAGAGCAAATTTAATTAAACCAAATTATGAGAGTGGTGCTGGGAAATCAAAGGCTTCTGGAGAGCGTGCATAATGTGCCACATCAAGCTCACCCTGCGTGTCATTTGCCTCTGTCCCCTAGTGGGTGGTCATGCTGCAGATAACTGGACTATTAGAATAATGTCACAACCACTCATGACTTCAGTGAGCTGTATTACAAAGCCACAGGCAATCATGGCTTATATTCTGGTTGTTATGATTAACATTTTGTGTTAACAAGATTCACAGAGGCAATACAAACAAACAGGAACTACTAAAGAGGTATACTCAATGACATCATATTCTATCATATTTGTAACCCTGGACCACAAAACCAGTCTTAAGTAGCATGGGTATATTTGTAGAAATAGGCAACAATACATTGTATGGGTCACAATGATAGATTTTCTTTTATGCCAAAAATCATTAGGATATTTAGTAAAGATCATGTTCTATGAAGATATTTTGTAAAATTCCTACCTTAAATATATCTAAACTAAATTTTCGATTAGTAATATGCATTGCTAAGAATTTCATTTGGACAACTTTAAAGGCAATTTTCTCAATATTAATACTTTTTGCACCCTCAGGTTACAGACATTCAAATGCTTGTATCTTGGCCAAATATTGTCCTGTCCTAACAAACCACAGCTTTCAGATAATGTATAAATCTCAGTTTCAGAAAACTGTGGTCCAGGGTCACATTTTGTAAATAATAAAACTTTTGAATAATTAATTTTTAAGATTCCTTATGTGAATTTCTGATGGATTTATGAGTAAAATAGAAGTTGTGGTTATTATTGCTTGAGAAGACCAGAAGTTGTAGTCCTTCTGTAGAAAATAGCATTAACAGTACAGGATACAGTTGCATGCAAAAGTTTGGGACCCCTTGCAGAATTTGTGAAAATGTGAATAATTTTAACAAAATAAGAGAGATCATACAAAATGCATGTTATTTGTTATGTAGTGCTGTCCTTAGTAAGATATTTTACATTAAAGATGTTTACAAATAGTCCACAAGACAAAAAAAATAGCCGAAACTATTAAAATAACCCCCTTCAAAAGTTTTGGAACCCTTGGTTCTTAACACTGTGTATGGTTACCTGGATGATCTATGACTGTTTTTGTTTTGTGATGGTTGTCCATGAGTCTCTTGTTTGTCCTGAACAGTTAAACTGAGCACTGTTCTTTAGAAAAATCCTCCAGGTCCTGCAGATTCTTCAGTTTTCCAGCATTTTTTGCATATTTGAACCCTTTCCAGCAATGACTGTATGATTTTGAGGTTCATCTTTTCACACTGAGGACAACTGAGGGACTCAAACACAACTATTAAAAAAGGTTCAAACATTCACTGATGCTCCAGAAGGATTAAGTTTAACACAATGCATTAAGAGCCGGGGTGTGAAAACTTTTGAACGGGATGAAGATATTCATATTCTTATTTTGTTGAAATATCATATTTTTTCATTTAATACTGGTTTCCTGGAAGACAAATTAAGTACAATTTACCTTAATCGCCCTGTTGAAAAAAACAGCATATGCTGGTGGGTAGGGTTGGGTATCGTTTGGGGGTTTTTCGATACCGGTGCCAAATCGATACTTTTAAAACGGTACCGGTGCCAAAACGGTGCCTGAACCGATACTTTTAAAAAAGCCACAAAGTGGTGGATGACACAAGAATATATTTTTATTGGACAAAAAAGTTCTTTAAATTGAACAAAGTATTAAAAGTTAAAAAAAAAAAAAAAAGAAGTAGTACTATACATTATTAAGTCAATGCAAAACGCAACAACAATAAGCCACCTAACCCAACTACAATAATTTAACAGCTTAAAATTTCAGCAATTCCTTTGCAGAAATATGACTATATGTGATGAGATCTGGGAAAACCCGTCGGATGTCGCGGTGGGACGTTTTCAGGAAATTCGTTTTTCATTAAATTATTATTTTATAACATCTTGTCTATCATCTCTGAAAATATCTCTTCGAAATCCACTTGTTTAGTGCAGAAAAATAGACATTTATTGCAGCAAGCAGAAATGACTGTCTTTCTCCTATGTTAAGAACGCGCTGCGGAGGTGCTTTCCCTTAACACCACAAAAACAGTTAACCTATCAAAATAAACCCCGTAACATATTTAGTAAAGGCGTATCAGTTCACATTCTCCACCAGTCCTGTGTAAAGTACGGCAAGCAAAGTTATTTATTTATTTATGTATTTATTTATTTATTTATTTTAATATCGTGAGATGGCGGAGCACAACAACGCCGTCTAAAGTACTGCAGCTGCTCACTTAACCGATCTTACTCGTCTCAGTCTGCTCAGTTTTGGTGACGTCAGTGCCCTAAATGATGTTACGGGCTATTTCACATCCAGAGATGAAGGATCGGATGATAAAGTTACTAAAGAGGAGTCGTCCGATGACAGTTTGTTTTATGCACAGTGCGCGAACAGTTGCGCTGCGCTCGCTTTTACTACAAGGTAGGCTGCATTATTTACTAAACATAAAATGGGTGATCAACGGAAAGCAAACGTTAGTCTGTTTGTCTAATGATGCAGTAGCTCTCCTAACTTGACAGACAGCTCTCGTTAAACCCGAAAAAGTGAAAGTGAAAGCCGTCTCACTTTAAAGCCGTTTTTCTTAAAATCCCATTCCTGAAAATCATCGCTATCAGCCAACCTAAGATAGCCATAACGTAGGTTATGTAAAAAATAAAAGTTTTGGAAAGGGGCCTGAACTCACCTTTCATATGGTGTCAAAACCTAAAAAAGGTAAAATTTCACCATGTGTTGGGTTTTCCTAGATCGCATCACATATTTGCCGTCTCTGGCAAAATACGACACCTCTCCAGCTGATGTCTGCAAACTGTCAAACACGGTGCATCCCTCTGCTTTCAAGTTTATTCCACATACCATCAAATGTTTCATTAGGTTTGACGCGTTTTCCCCTTCACACGCAACTGCTGTAAAACATTTGCTGCACGTCGCAGTGTCTGAATCATTTCTCGTGAAATATAGCCACACTTTAGAATGTTTAGTTTTTGGCATTTTAAGTTAGACGCGTTTAATGTAGCTAGCTAAGCTATTCAATGCATTATTTAAATTTAACTAGCGATCATGCATGTTGATGAATCAATGCTTCTACATCCGTGTCATAGCACCAGAAGACAAATATTTAAATCGACAGTTCAGGCATTTAAGTGGCACCAAAATGAGGCACCGAAATTCGCGTTCTGATTCGGTCCGGTACATACCGGTCACATGGGTACCGGTGCCGTATTGGCACCGGGTTTCGGTACCCAACCCTACTGGTGGGTAGGTTTTGATGCTGGTTTAAGATGGTCCTTAACTGGTCATGTTGCTGGTCAAGTACCAGCATAAACCAGCAAAGGACCAGCTTAAACCAGCATCAAAACCTACCTACCAGCATATGCTGGTTTTTTCAACAGGGCTTCAAATTCAAAAAGTTTTCACCCTTTGGCTCTAAATGCATCGTGTTTCCTTATGAAGAACAGTGCTCAGATTAACAGTTCAGAAAAAAACAAGGGACAAGTGAACAACCATCACAAAACAAAAAAACAGTCATAGATCATCCAGGTAACCACACACAATATTAAGAACCAAGGGTTCCCAAACTTTCGAAGGGGGTTATTTTAATAATTTTGTCTTGTGGACTATATGCAAACATCTTTTATGTAAAATATCTTACTCAGGACAGTACTAAAAAAAAAATAACATACATTTTGTATGACCTCTCATTTTGTTAAAATTATTTACATTTTTCACATGCCAGTGCATGTAAAAAGATCAGTTTTGATTTCTCAGTTCATGACTCTTTTAAAACAGTGGCTTTACTGACTAGTTGTTCACATGATGTCCTTTAATTAAAATGACACATTTGAAACATCCTGTGTTGCAAAGTATCAGCCCACTGATGCTCATGTAGTACTAATGTTTATGGATTTTCATTTAATTATGCTCTTGCAACAACTGCTGTGGATGGTTTTCAGCAGTGTCTACCTTCCTGTTTATGATTGATTTCATGGAGAGAGTTTTCGACTGAATGTTGAGTCTGTGGGGATGTCTGAAGAGCTGTAGACCGGGGTTAGTTTGGCATGTTGCCCATGGGTTTATATGGCACACAGAGGGGTTTCAGCCTCTCTGCCTCTAACCATTCAGCCGCACAGAGCGAGCGAACACTACTGCCTGTTTGAGAACAGCCTCAGAATGAAGCCGATCTTTTTATAAGAAATGAAAAACGTGGTGTACGTGTTTTTCTCACCCTTCTGCTTATGATTTCATTTCAGGTGTGATGGTCATGTAGACACTGTGATCAAAAGATTATATCCGTCTGTCCTGCGGGCTGTGGCTTATGACCGAGCTATACAAATGCTTCTCTGTTTAGTCATCTTCAGAAGAAATGAGGGGAGGCATATTTATTTACTCACTGGCCGCAAGCAGACAATGTTTGTGTTGTTGAAGAGAAATGTGTGAAGTCAGGTTTCAGATGTGCTGCTGAAATGGCAGGAACGCGAATGAAGGAAAACTGCAATGACAAGCCATTCACGCTCATTTATCGAGCGAGGCTTGTGAGTAGGTTTGCCAGCATCAGCAGAGAATAATCCATTTCTCTTTATTTTTGATGCGACGTACACCATTTGAGAATTAAGTAAACCATTTGTGGCTTAGCTTATAAAAATTATAATTCAATTACTTTACTGTAAGTGGCTCAACATTGGTGTTTTAGATCATTTTTGGTTAAAACACTGAATGGCAACAATTGATAAGGTAGGATTGGCCAGTAACATTTTTAAGGTGGTGCTTAAAGGGATAGTTGACACAAAAATGAAAATTCTGTCATTAATTATTCACACTCATGTGGTTCCAAACCAGTAAGACTTTCATTCATCTTCAGAACACCAATTAAGATATTTTTGATAAAATCCGAGAGCTTTCTGACCCTGCATAGACAAAACGCAACTACCACGTTCAGGGCCAAGAAAGGTAGTAAGGACATCATTAAAATAGTCCATGTGACATCAGTGGTTCAACTTTAATGTTTGAAGCTACGAGAATACTTTTTGTGTGCAAAGAAAACAAAAATAACACTTTTATTCAACAATTTCTTCTCTTCCCTGTCACATGGAGGGTCAGAAAGTTCTCAGATTTCATCAAAAATATCTTAATTTGTGTTCGGAAGATGACAGAAGGTCTCACGAAGGTCTACACAAATATTTTTCTAAGATCATGTATAATTTTGTAACACTGACAGTTGTAGTTCAGTCCAAAAATATAGAAAGTTCAGTGCTTAATATTTGCAAGTTTTTCTTACATTTTATTTCATATATGATGGAATGCAAAATTTTGGAAACGTTTTTTGGAAAAGGTTTTTGGAAACTTTAGAAATAAGATGTGAAAATGTGAATAATTTTAACAAAATAAGCGAGATCATACAAAATCTATGTTAGTTTTTATTTAGTACTGTCCTGAGTAAGATATTTTACATAAAATATGTTTACATATGTTTACAAGACAAATAAATAGCTGAAATTATTAAAATAACACCCTTCAAAAGTTTAGGAAGCCTTGGTTCTTAATACTGTGTTTGGTTACCTGGATGATCTACGACTTTGTTTTTTTTTTTTTTTTGGTTTTGTGATGGTTTTTCATGAGTCACCGGGGGATGTAAACTTTTGAACAGGATGAAGATGTCAAACTTTTTTCTTATTTTGTTGAAATATCTTTTTATTCCATTTAGTACCATTTAGCTCTTCGGAAGCAACAGAAGATACTTGCATGTTTCCCGGAAAACAAATTAAGTAAAATAAAATTTACCTTGACCTTTAAATTCAAAAAGTTTTCACCCTCTAGCTCATAATAGTTTGTGTTTATGCTGGTCCTTGACCAGCAACATGACCAGCTAAGGACCAGCATAAACCAGCATCAAAACATACCTACCAGCATATGCTGTTTTTTTCACCAGAGCGATTAAGGTAAATTGTACTTAATTTGTCTTCCGGGAAACATGCAGGTATCTTCTGTTGCTTCCAAAGGGCAGTACTAAATGAAAAACTATAACATTTCAACAAAACAAGAAAAATTGGGACATGTTCATCCTGTTCAAAAGTTTTCACCCCCGGTTCTTAATGCATCGTGTTTCCTTCTGGAGCATCAGTGAATGTTTGAACCTTTTTTAATAGTTGTGTTTAAGTCCCTCAATTGTCCTCAGTGTAAAAAGAAAAAGAATCTGCAGGACCTGGAACCTTCAATACAAACAAGGGACTCATGAACAACCATCACAAAACAAAACAAAAAAATAGTCATAGATCATCCAGGTAACCACACACAGTGTTAAGAACCAAGCGTTCCCAAACTTTTGAAGAGGGTTATTTTAATAATGTCAGCTATTTTTTTTTGTCTTGAGGACTATATCTAAACATCTTTCATGTAAACTTACTCAGGTCAGTACTAAATAAAAAATAACATGCATTTTATATGACCTCTAATATTTTCTTAAAATTATTCACATTTTCACAGATTCTGCAAGGGGTTCCCAAACTTTCGCATGCCACTGTACACCAGTACAGCTGCATTTCCTCGCTCTCTTTCTAAGTTTCGCTGTTGCCACACACAGTAAAGTGTGATCATTTACACGCGAGCAGCTCATGATCCAGTGTTTTCAGTGTTTTAAAGTGGCTCAGGTCAATGCGCAACATGCACCAGTTACTCTTTATTTTCACATTTGCATAATATTATTTCGTTGACGCTTACTGCATTTCATGAGATTTGTAATGAGAAGCATTTGTAAACCTGTTGTTATAAACCTAAAAAGGTCTCCCTGTAGTTTTCCACAAAAATTTCTTGCAACTGTGCCCTGTATTGATTAATACAACAGGCAATCATTTATAAAAACTGACAGTTCTGTATCATGCATGACAGCTTGCAACCCTATTTGCACGATTTGTGCTCAGTTCATTTCTTTGTCCCAGGGGACGTAAACTTCCTGATCGCTGTGATCTGGTGGCCGCCATCCTGCGTGGGTGGGAGCAATGGGGAGACCATATCTGAAATGTTATATTGTAATAACCTCAATGCAGACTAGACTTTTCTTATTAACTGGCCCTCCCCTTTTCTCTTCCTTTCGGAAATGTGCCGTTATCAACAGAGGGCATATTAATAAAAGGCCTTGAAAAACAATGGCTAGCTAACAGAGAGCTACTCTAGCCACAACTGTGCCCGAACAACTTCAAAGAACTACTGTGTGTTTTTATGACTGGGCACTTTAGTCTGGAGCAACACTGGATCAACAGTAGTTTCAAGAACAGGAAGTGAAGAGAGTTTGGCAGTGGTGCGGTCTTCTGAGCGAATACCTTTACTGGAGTTGATGCATCAACATTGCACTGGGCAGTACAAGTAGTTGAGCTGTTTAGTATTTTAGAAAGGACTTGCAGAAGTGAAAGTAGAAGTATTCTCCAGTGGCTAGTCAGACTGTGAGATGTACATGTGTGATCAGGACAATCATAAACAAAATAGAATAGATGTGTTTGAGTGTGTGCCATGGTTAATTACAGAAGATAGAGGTTATAAGTGTGAAGCCTATTTCCAGATCTGTTTTGTTTTTCTTGTTGTCACAAACAGAGACTCTAGGTCCGTCTAAAGCCCAGTGCAAACTGTATGCTGTCTACTTATGCAGCTTCCTAACCCGAAACACAACCTCATTAGATGACTGATTTGGACACTTCCACATAGACAGGAAGTTTTTAAAGCTTCACTTACTGTTATGACACAAACATTGGTCCTCAACTGTATTGCTATAGTTTATTATAGTAGAATTTAGCATTAACATGTTGTTAAGCGGAGGTTCTAGCTTTTATTTAAAAGGCCCAAATTTATGGTATCACTATACTTTCATTGGTTTTATTTTATTGGTAATTTTAAATATGTTATATTGATGTTAAAATGTATTATGTCTCACATATATATAGCACAGCTGTTTTCAACACTGATAATAATAAGAAATGTTAAGAAATAATAATAAGAGCATCACATCAGCATATGATTTCAAAAGCTTCATGTCACAGAATATTACCATTTTTACTGTATTTTTAATGCAGTCTTGGTGAGCATAAGAGATTCTTTTAAAATCATCAACACATTTTTACCAGCCCTAAACTTTAAACGATAGTGTAGGTACGATCCATACTTGTATGTCTGTTACCTACATAATATATACAAATATCAGTATGAGAGTGTTACCAAGATGGCCGCAGAGTGAACTGACTTTAGCAGACTTTAACGATACATGTGTAAGTATGGAAGCTGGTTTTCGCCACTGAATGAAAAATAATAAACTGCAAACTGCAAATTGCGACTTTTCCTCGCAATTGTATTACAATTCTGACTTTAGAACACACAATTTTTTCCCCTTAGAATTGGACTTTAGAACTTACAATTTCAAGTTTATATCTCACAATTCTGAGTATAAGTAAGTAAGTATAGGATATAAGATATAAACTCACAGTTGTGAGAAAAAAAGTCAGAACTGTGAGATACAAACACGCAGTTCTGAAAAAAAAGTCTGAATTGTGAGTTTATACCTTGCAATTTTGACTTTTAATACTCAGATGCAAATTCACAATTCTGAGAAAAAATTCAGAATTGCAAGCTTGTATCATGTAATTCTCAGAAAAATCTGAATTGTGAGATAAAAGTCAGAATTGCCAAATACAAACATGCAGTTCTGAGAAAAAAGTCAGAATTGCGAGATACAAACACACAGTTTTGTGAAAAAAGTCTGAATTCTGAGTTTATTACTCACAATTGCAAATTTACAGTATATCTTATAAGTCTGTATCATGTAATTATGAAAAAAGTCAGAACTGCAAGCTTGTATAAAGTAATTTTGAAAAAAAAAAGTCAGAATTGTAAGTTTGTATAATGCAGTTTTGAGAAAAAAGGTCAGAATTACAACATAAACTCACAATTGCGACAAAAAGTCATAATTCCGAGATACAAACATGCAGTTTTGTGAAAAAAGTCAGAACTGTGAATTTATATCTCGCAATTCTGACTCTATTTCTCGCAATTGCAGGTTTATATATCCAGCAATTCTCACTTTATATCTCGCAATTCTAATTTTATAACTCGCAATTGCAAGATAGAAACGCTGTTCTGAGAAAAAAAGTCAGAATTGTGAGATATAAACTCACAATTGCAAGAAAAAAAATTGCAAGTTTATATCTCACAATTCAATTGCCTGCTTACATCTTGCAATTCTGACTTTATTATTTCGCAGTTGCGAGTTTATATCACGCAGTTCTGACTTTATAACTCACAATTGTGAGTTTATATCAGCTAATTCTGTGAAATAAGTCAGAATTGCCTGTTTATATCTTGCAATTTTGACTAAATGTCTTTGAATTCCAAGTTTATATCTTGCAATTCTGACTTCATTACTGGCAATTGCAAATTTATATCTTACAGTTCTGAGACAAAAGTCAAAATTACGAGATGTGAACTCTTGCAGGGAAAAAAGTCACAAAAAATAATTAATTAGATGAGGCTTTTTGTCAGTATTTTTATTTTATTTTTTTTGGTTCTGTATAAAATATGAGAATGTGTCATCTGTCCTCCATTGTAGTGCATTCTGGGATTGTCTTTTTAACAAAGGATGCATGTGAAGCCAGTTTATTCTTTATTTATTTATTAAATCTTTTAATGGTATTTAACAAGACACTACTTAATGATACATTCAGTAAAGAATAAGAAATTACCCGTTTATAATAGACAAAATGTAGCATAATTATGCTATTTTTTGGAAGGTAACATTGATGCCAATGATACCTGAAAATTCTGTCTTTACCAGGATGAAACCGGACAGCACAATAACGTCACTTGCTCTGATAATAGTCTTGTAATATGAATAGGCCACATCATTGCATTTCCCTCATCTCTTTGCTTTCAGCAGTGTATGTCAAAGCAAATCAGTAATGGGAGTACAACAGCATGGTAAAATGATGCGATTAGGGCCATTACCCATGTTATTCCATTATGTCTTGCCACTGTGCCCATCTCTGGGGTCGTTTTCCGTCAAAGCAAGTCGGACATTAACTCTATTCAAAGAAAGTGTTTGTAAGCAGTGGAAAAACCAGCGGCTGGTGGCTTGCCAGGCCGAGACAATATGGAAATGTGCTGCGCTCGGTCTCGGACAATAGCTTGGGGCTCTATTGTGAATCAGGCTTTGGCATAAGACCCCCCTCTGACAGATCATGTGACTGACAGCACCGTCATGCATTGGTTTGGCTACAAACTGAAGGAATGCGAGTTGTATTATTATCTGAAGCATGTTCCCAGACCCACTTTTCAGTCTTGAGGTTTCTAGGAATGTCCCAGGTTTGTGAAAAGGGTCGTTCATTGTGTTTTTTTGTGCGAGCTGTGATTAGTGTGACAGCCATTGGTCGACAGGCATTATTACAATGATAATAGCCTCCGTTTTTGATGCCTTCATAGTGTCTGCTCACCAAAATAATTACTGGTCATGCTAAAGGAATAGTGCTGGGGATTATGCTAATTCACACCAATGTGATTATATGAATGAGTAATACTCTATAACGCTCTTGAATTAATCTCTCTCTGGGTCCCGTACGCTTGTATGGCAGGATAATCTGTCCAAATGATGCCAGTGTTTGTCAGCGATTGGCTTAATGGAGCAATTCCTTCTTATAGACACATAGGCATCTTTTATCAGACCAGACTTCTTTAAGACTCCTTGCTGTGGTCGGTCTGGCTGTAAGCTTTAATCATTGTGTCAGAGCTGCTATAAAATGCAGTTTGAGAGTTTCACTGCAGGGAAACTCCAGCAATTGATTTTTAAATCAACCAGTTTCTCATATTCCACTGTTTTGAGCTTGAAGATGATGATTTAGAAGAAGCCAAAGTTGAGATATACTGAATGGTTTGGGAAAACTTCTATAGCGTCCTATTAAAGGAGAACTCCACTTCCAGAACAACAATTTACAAATAATTTACTCCCTTATCATCCAAGATGTTCATGTCTTTTTGTCTTCAGTCGTAAAGAAATTATAGTTTTTGAGGAAAACATTTCAGGATTATACTTCATATAATGGACTTCGATTGTGCCCCCGATTTTGAACTTCCAAAATGTAGTTTAAATGCAGCTTCAAAAGGCTCTAAATGATCCCAGCCGAGGAAGAAGGGTCTTATCTACCGAAATGATCGGTCAAAAATTTGTATACTTTTTAAGCACAAAAGCTTGTGTAGCACAGGCTCTGGGATGCGCGTTCACGACACTATGTACTATTGAATCACGTCGAAAGGTCACGCGGAACTATAGACGCAGTGTTCACAAAGCGAACACGCAAAGTGCAAGTAAGTCAAACGCTGTTTACAAACAAAAAGCTACAATGATGTTGGACGATTCTGAAGTTGTAGGAGAAAATAAGATGGAGTTTCTCGCCATACTCTACCTTTTTGAGCCGGAGTACACAGACGATGAACTTACACGTGATTCGTAGTAGTGATGGGAAGTTCGGATCATTTTACCGACTCAGACCTTTGAGTGTTGTTTAGCAAAATGAACGAATCTTTTTTCAAATCATTTCGTACATTTTAACAAAATATAATTAAAATGTTATGTGTTGCTTCCCTAACACATCTACTGCTTACACAAACGTTGATCACACTACAAACACAAAAACAAAACTGTAATGCTATAAGAAACAGAAAAGATGAATTCATTGTTTACCTGGGTCTTTAGTCTATGATTAGCTCACCTCACCTCTTATCTGACAAGTTTTCGGGTTTGAGTCGTTCGTTCATCACGAAGATTCGAAACAGGTGAACTAATTCCAGAACCTAATAGGATGTTGCGCATGCGCAACTGAACGAGTCACTCCCCGAGACGACTCTTCCCGAGTCTCCTTTAAAATTCTCATCTCCTGCATATCTTTCTGGGAACCTTGAACATGTCAGTTGCGTTGCTGTCTATGCAGGGTCAGAATGCATTTCATCAAAAATATCTTAATTCATGTTCTGAAGATGAACGAAGGTCTTACGTGTTTGGAACGACATGAGGGTGAGTAATTAATCTTCCACAACAGACTAACCTTTTAGTAAACCCAGAAATTCTGATTTTATATCTCGCAATTCTTACTTTATAACAATTGCGAGAAAAAAGTCAGAATTGTGAGATACAAGCGCAGTTCAAAGAAAAAAGTCATCATATTACATTATACATACAATTCTGACTTTTTTTTTACAATTGCGATTTTGTATCTCACAATTCTGACTTTTTTCTCAGAACTGCATTTGTAACTCGCAATTCTGACTTTTTTAGCAATTGCAAGCTTATATCTCGCAATTCTGACTTTTTTCCTCAGAATTATGCAAAATAAACTCGCAAATGCGAGATATAAAGTCAGAATTGTCAGTTTATATCTTGCTTTTCTGACTTTATAACTCGCAATTGCGAGTTTATATCAGCTAATTCTGAAATATAAGTTAGAATTGCCTGTTTCTTGCAATTCTGAATTAATTTCTTCAAATTCCAAATTTGTATCTTGCAATTCTGACTTTATTACTCGCAACTGCAAATTTATATCTCACAATTGAGAAAAATTCAAAATTATGAGATGTTGTGTTACTGTCGATGCAGGGTCAGAAAGCTCTTGAATTTCATCAAAAATATCTTAATTTGTGTTCGAAAGATGAACGAAGGTCTTACGGGTTTGGAACAACATGAGGGTGAGTAATTAATCTTCCACAACAGACTCAGTAAACCCTTTTACCAGTGGCATCCTATAGCCAAGCCGCGTTAAAAGCCACAGAGTCCTAGTAGAGAGAGCTGAGCGCATTAGTCAGATAGGGAGGAAGCAAATGCTCACACGGAACAGGTGAAAAAGCAGAAGAAAACATGAGAACTGTTTGTCCTAATATAATGAGAACTTCAAATCAGGATGTTCCTTTGCCTTCACATAACCCACAAAACCACATGCAAAGTTTGATATTTGACAGGTAATTTAAAAGAAACATTCAGAGGCAGAGAAAGGAAGAATGTGGGGAGGGGGAAGTGTGTGACTCAGAGCTTTTTTTGAATTTGTGGCAGCAAATGGAGAACAAATGGTGGTAGCAGGAAGAAATCAAGGGCATGTAAGTAAGAAGCGGACTGTTCTGCTGAGGGTGATTCAGGATGTTACAAAGGGGAAATCCCGACGATAATCACACACCAGGAGATGACTGAGAGAGACCTGAGTGTTATGTAGTAAGGGACGTGTTGTGTCTTACACAACTCTTAGTTTTATGTGATGTCTGCTTTAAATGCAGACATCACATAAATCCGTCAACAACATCAGTGCTGGTTTTCATGCATTACGCATTCATGCATTAAAAGTGGGCTGAGTATGGATTTATTAGCAATAGGCATGACCACAATGTAAGACAACACAACCTACTTTTTTCACACTTGATATCACGTTTCAGAGCAAAACAGGACTTTCAATGAGAACAAAATGTAGGATGAAGCTTGATTTTATCCAACGGGATTGAGTGGATTTTTGAAAGCAGCATACCAGAATAGAGTCACCCTGAATGTAAGTGTGCAGTGAATTGTGTTGAATGACCTCTCTCCTGAAATACAGCCGGACTCACTTTATGATTAGAAAATAGAAGCTGAAGGTCAAAATCATCTTTGAAAGCAGTGTATCTCTTTAGTAACACACCTTTTTCATTTCTTTAGTTATTTACAGTTATTAAAATAGCTAGTCTTAATTAAACACAAACATTTAGAAAGCCTACATTGCCTACAATAGTAGCCTAAAGCAATGCCTACTGAAAAATAAATAAATAAATACATCAAATCTTATTTATCTTATTCCATATCTAAAAAGCTTTGAAATTAGATAAATTCACTTGAGAATATACACTACCAGTCAAATGTTTTGAGATTCTTAATGCATTTATTTGATAGAAAGTACAGCAAAAACAGTACAATTTTGAAATATTTTTACTATTTGAAATAACTGTTTTCTATTTGAATATATTTTAAAATGTAATTTATTCCTGTGAAGCCATGATCCTTCTGAAATGATTGTAATATTCTGATTTGCTGCTTAAAAACATTTTAAAACAGTAAAACAACCTAAAAACATTACTATTATTATACTGAAAACAGCTGAGTACAATTTTCTCAGGCTTCTTTGATGAATAGAAAGTTCAGAAGAACAGCATTTATCTGAAATAGAAATCTTTTGTAACATTACAAATGTATTTATCATCACTTTTGAAGCATCCTTAGCATCCTTGCTAAATAAAAGAATTCTCAATGGTTGTGTAAAATAACACAATTTTTACCTTGTCAAAATGAGCTCTGCAAAAATCATCTCATTCTGATGGATGTTCCTTTAAATGCAAATGAGCTCTGCTCGCCCCGCCCCTCTCTTCTCTCTGTGGA
Organism: Labeo catla; assembly: GCA_012976165.1. Taxonomy (NCBI): domain Eukaryota; kingdom Metazoa; phylum Chordata; class Actinopteri; order Cypriniformes; family Cyprinidae; genus Labeo; species Labeo catla. Next base: position 77,655 of record VONZ01000760.1, read on the forward strand.
GTGACGAGCCTGTTTACTTTAGCCGTATTTAGCGCGTTTAGCCATGAAACTTGCTAACTAGCATGTTATTAGTAAAGGTGATTGCAGAGATTCATAAAAAAACCCTTAACCTCACTTCGCTGTAAGTGAAGCTGGATCACGAATGATTTGCGTGAACATACATGCATTTATGTAGATCGGGAGGCGCATTCCCTTCACAAACAAACGTAATCCACTGCATCTTCAGCGGCTCAGATGTTGGGAGTAAATGGCGACCACTTCATTATTACATCCAGCAACACAAAACCTCAATCGCTCAATCAGAGATATTCTTGTCTAACTTACATCCCTGCTTCGAGATTGAAACAGTGGAGGTTGGACTTTGACAGCTGATCTGAGGACGCTCATGTCAATCAACTCGTGGGAGCGGCCTCTGTGGGTGTGACACCACAACTACAGGCATCTGAGAATGGCTCAATTTGAAAAAGGGAATATTATTTTTACAGATTAATTAAAAACCACGGCATGGATTTTTATCATTATAGGGTAGATTTGTACATACACTGCCAACACACATTAATGTTCAAACAACATGAAAAAGTGAACTTTGTATCCGATGACACCTTTAAAAAGTCTTAGTGTTCAAAAACTTTTGACTGTATGTATGTATATATATATATATATATATATATACATTTCAGAGATTATGTCTTTAATACATTTTTAGCATAAAGAACTGAAAAATACATTCTTTGAGAGGGGAACTTAACAGCATAAGGATATTTAGATATATTTACTAAAAAAGGGTGTAAAAAATCCATTAAAAACTCATTAAAAAGTCATTTTTGTGCTGTATAAATAGCTGCGTTGGTCACATTAATAAGTAGCCTGCAGCCACAATGGTGCCAAGAAAGGCGTTTCAGACACAGAGAAAGTTGTTACATTACAAAGACACGCCCTTGGAAGAATATACACAGATGAATTGTGCATAATAAGACCATGAATGCCTATTAAGAAAGTAGCTACGGTCCATTTTGATTTCACGTTGACTTCAAGTATACTTCCAATCTGAAAAGATTTCTACTAATGGAGCTGAAAGAGTTTATCTTTCATTTCCCCCCTCATTTTCAATCCCATTCCACCAAATATGTGACCGGCCATTTGAGAGAGTCTCTTTTCATCGCTCCAGCACCTTCTAGGCAGGATGCCAGTACTATAAGAAGCAGACTTGGGTTTATAAGTGAAGAAGAAGTACTTAAAGAACACAGGCAAGTAAATCTTAAGCTAACCTGTCTGCCGTGTTTTCTGCGAGACCTGTAAAAGCAGTAAATGTCATTTTTCCATCCTGACCCTCATTTGTCATTGGTAGGGACTGTGAGCCAGCAGAACCCTGAATCACACTCACATACATACAATAACGCACACTCCCCCAAGACATCAAACTTCCACCCCAGCTGTTCCTGCCGTTTAACCGCCGCTGAGCAGAAATAATTGCTGCAGAGCGTTCCGGAGAAGGACTTTGCGACCGAATCTCAGCGAGAGCCGAGAGGCCAGAAAGAGGAGCAGACCATCAAAACAGATGCTTCATGTTCCCTCCAAAACTGTGAATGAGCCTTTATGGTTTGGACGGGTGCTAAGATCTCTCACATTACACTTGCTCTGTCTCTTCACTTCACACACAGTTCTCCATCTTATCAAATTAAATAATCAAGGCCGTTTCACATATTCTCAAGCAGAGTGAAAGTGAAGCAACAATGTGACTGCCACAGAAGGAATGGCTGATGACATTTCTGGCATATAACTGAACTGCAGGTTTACACAGAAAGTCATTTATTTGTACATTTTTAAAAAATAAATTCTTTCTTTCTTTAATACTATGTTGAATTTTTCCTTTAAAGGGACAGTTGACCCAAAAATGAAAATTCTGTCATTATTTACTCACTCTCGTGTCGTTCCAAACCCATAAGACCCGCTCAACTTTAGAACACAATTTAAGATATTTTTAAATAAATCTGAGAGCTTTCTGACCCTGCATAGACAGGAACACAACTGACACGTTCAAGGCCCAGAAAGGTAGTAAGAACATCGTTAAAATAGTCCATTCAACCATAATAGGGATGTTCATTTCGGTTATTTTTCCTAATCGTCAGCCGACACTCCTTAACTGATTATTAGCCGTTAACCAACAAGATTATTTTAAATTAGAATTTAATTATTTTAGAAAGAATAAATGTATGTGACCCATTAAAAATACCGAAATTTGTTTCAGGGATTAATTTTACATGCGCAAAAAGCAGCAAACAGAACATGAGGATTCACACAGACACATCACATCACGCACCTGCAGCGCTTCTGCGAACGGAAAAAAAAATAAAGCTAGGTTATACTGTATATATAATGAATGCATAGGCCTATACGATAAATATTTTTACTTAATCAACAAAACAAAAGAAAAAAATGTGCCAGAAGTAGATAGCCTACGCGATTTATCTTTTCCGTTTTCTCAAAAATGCGGTTTTATTTTATTTTAACCAACCAGCAAATGTTTTAAAATATTTTGATAAATTACTGAAAAAAAAAAAACGTTTATCTGATTGTATTATTTGGTCCAAATTCTTTCTGTCGGTTAACGGTTAAAATGAGCATCCCTAGACTGTTATAAAGCTATACGAGAATACTTTTTGTGTGCAAAGAAACAAAAACAATGACTTTATTCAACAATTTCTTCTCTTCCATGTCAGTTTTCAATGCATATTCACTACAATACCATGCATGTACCTCTTGTAGCTTCATAAAATCACGGTTGAACCATTGATGTCACATGGACTATTTTATCAATGTTCCTACTACCTTTCTGGGCATTGAATGTGTCAGTCTAATAGATAATTAATATACCTAAAATAGAATCCAAACCCTAGCATCAAGCCTGACTGTTTTTTCCATATAATGAGTGAATTTACTCCAGTATTTACACTCCGGCATTGGCCAACCTGATCTCATGATAAAAACGTACCAGTGGGAATACCACATGTACCAATAAGTACATGTCACTGCAGTTTTCAACAAAAATGAACACTAGAGGCGGTAAAACAGTGAGCACTTAATAATTTAATAATTTTCGTACACAGTTATGATTACAGCTCTATGTTTTGCTTTTTGGATGTAACAAGCTTGTTTGCTAACTCAGGCAGCACAGAATTAGGCTTAGGATGCGGAATCCCGTGAAAAACATGACTCACGATGAAAGGGCTGAAAGATGAGTGTTTTTTTTTTGATATGTTTTTACGTCACATTCACTTTTGTTCATACTATTGCGTGTAGGTGTAGTAAACGTCACAAAGCATTAGAGTTATAGCACCACTCAATGGACATTTCAAGTCAGAACTGCGGTGACACGTATAAAACCAACGTCACATAAATTTAGGTTCATCTGTTCCGGGGAAAAAACACTTTTTTTAGCGTCACGAAACGCACATGCCGGTACGTATTTCACGTACATTTTTATCATAAGATCACTGATGCTTCTTGTCTGCAACACTGTTTTGCTTGGGCAGACTGTGTGAATATTATTACCTGTCAATAACGGTGGCAAAATAAATATGCACTTTTTCAAGGTGACTCAGATGCTTTAAAGTTCTTCTGCTTGCACTTTGAGAATACTTTAGTGTGATTCATCGCCTGCTAATGTCTTATACTAACGCGCTTGCTCCATTGTCTGTGTATTTATAGCTTTTTCTTTTGATCTCTCTAATTACTTAGCCTGTCTGTGCTGGGATTTTGGGAGGATGCAGCATTTTTGGTGCCATGACCTGAGTGTTCTGTATTTTAATGCAGCGCAATGGAATGGGCAGAGAGGTGCCTGCTGTCTGCCAGATGGGCACTTAGAATCTCCGTTGGCTTTAAATCCCACAGTTAGCATTCCCGACAGTACTCATCTCCCAGAAAAATTGCCCAAGTGCCGGATTTTAGCCAAAAGGCGGAAGGTTTTTGGGAAATTTTTACCTAAATAAACTGTCATTTGAAATATTATGTTATTGTAGGCTGGAAATGTTTTGCATTTGAGAACATTTGGCAAGCATCGTAAAGCGATCTTCTCTTTTTTGTGGCTAGAAGAAGGTTTCCATATCCACTTTAGCATTTAGTTGAGAAGACAAGTTTATATTAACATGAAAAGGGGAATATTTGAAACTATGATGTGCCACATGTGTTGATTTGGTTTCTCTGAGGTTTTCTTTGCGCACCACTAAGCATAATGCTGGCAGCTGTGACGGCCATAAAGCTAAGGGTTATGGGAGAATAATAAGAAATGAGCATAGGTGCCCACCCGTAGCGTGCTACATGTTTTTCTGTCAATCCTGTTGCGGTGATTGGACACAGATGTGGAGTCTGGAAATGGACTGTGGCTATTGTGGAAAGTTAATCACATACACCACTGTTAACAGGTTTGGGGTTGGTAAGATCAAAAATACAGTAATATTCTGAAATATTATTCATATTTAAAATAACCATTTTCTATTTGAATAGGTTTTAAAATGTAATTAATTCCTGTGATGCAAAGATGAATTTTCAGCTTCGTTACTCCAGTCTTCAGTGTCACATGATCCTTCTAAAATCATTCTAATTTGCTGCTCAAAAAACATTTCTAAGTAAAGAACTGCATTTATTTGAAATATAAATGTATCCTCTGCCACTTTTGATCAATTTAATGTGTTCTCGCTGAGTAAAAGTATTAATTTCCTTCGGAAAGAACTGACCTGAACTTTTGAAAACTAGTGTATTCCCAATTGTCAAATCTGCCAAGGTACGTAGTGTTGCGATACCCATTCAAGGCTCAGTCAAACTGTTTTACTTGAAGCTTCATTTACCATGTAGTGTGTCTGAAAAGTAAAGTGGCTGTCATACGGAACAGTACGTCCCTCTGAGGACAGAACAGACGGGAGAGAGAATTACATCGGCAGCCGGAGTCCATCACTTGTGATTATAGTATCATGGCTTTGATGCCCTGTGTCGTAACTCCATTAAAAGTCCTTTGTGTACCGTCATCTTTACAAACTGACACCTCACTGAGAGAAAGAGATGGATTGTCTGAACAGCTGTGACAAATACAAGTTTGTCCAAAGAATGTAACGCATTAAACAGAAGCTGTTCTAGTGAGCAACAATTATGCTGCCTTGTAAGATAACTTGTTTTAGCCAAATTAGACAGCTGAAAAGGGAAAAAGTATCAATGGCACATTCTTGTGAATGCATGTCAAAAGTTGACTTGGAATAGAAGAAAAGGTTGAATAAAGTCGTTATGTTTGTTTTCTTTGCGTGTACAAAGTATTCCTGTGGCTTCATAACATTCCGATTGGTGGTTGAACCACTGATGTCACATGGACTATTTTAATGATGTCCTTACTACCATTCTTGGCCTTGAACATGTCAGTTGCGTTTCGTCTATGCAGGATCAGAAAGCTCTCGGATTTCATCAAAAGTATCTTCATTTGTTCTGAAGATGAACTAAGGTCTTATGTGTTTGGAATGACATGATGGTAAATAATGACAGAATTTTTGGGTGAACTATCCCTTTAAAGCACTGGTTTTTGCTTAGCAACATGCTCTGTTGGAATCAGTTGTGAGTTGTGAGTCAGGAGTCTTGTGCGATTCATGTGGTGTTTCAAAGGTTCATTTCAGTTAGGATATCCATATTGACTAAGATGACAGTTGTCTATGAATTCAGAGAGACAAGACAGCTTGCTAGGTTTTCAAATAGAGTCTCAGTCTCAAGAATATAAAAAGAATGTGACATAAACTCAAAGATGACGCAAAGCCTTGAAATGTGCAACTATTAGTCTGCGGTTGAACGTTAGCTGTTGTTTTATTGGGTTTAATGTCAACTAGTTGTGTGCACTGTTTCCCATAGTACACTACTGCTTACAAAGCTTACGAAGGCTGCATTTTTTAATCAAAAATACAGTAAAATAGTAATGTGAAATATTAGTACAAAGTAAAATAACTGTTTTGCATTTTAATGTATTTTAAAATGTAGTCTATTCCGGTGATGCAATGCTGAATTTTCGGCATCATTACTCCAGTCTTCAGTGTCACATGATCCTTCAGAATTCATTCTGATATGCTGATTTGCTGCTCAAGAAACATTTCTTATTATTATCATTGGTAAAAACAGTTGTGCTGCTTAAAGGGACAGTTCACCCAAAAATGAAAATTACCCCATGATTTACTCACCCTCAAGCTATCATACAATCTTAAAAATAAAGGTGCTTCACAATGCCATAGAAGAACCTTTTTGTCTAAATGGTTCCATAAAGAACCTTTAATATCTGAAGAACCTTTCTGTTTAACAAAAGTTTCTTTGTGGCGAAAGAAGGTTCTTCAGATTATAAAAAGGTAAGAAAGAGATGGTTCAGGACTCGAACTTGGGACGCCTGGAGCGCAATGCCGCTACATGTTGGCACGCTAACCACAAGGCTATCAGCGCCGACATGAAGAACCTTTTGAAGCACCTTTATTTTTAAGAGTGTAGGTGTATTTGACTTTCTTCTTTCAGATGAATACAGTCAGTTATATCAAAAAATGTCCTGGCTCTTTTAAGCTTTATAATGGCAGTGAATGGGTGTTGAGATTTTGAAGCCCAATAAAGTGCATCCATCCATCATAAAAAGTGCTCCAAACAGCTCCAGGGGGTCAATAAAGACTTTCTGAAGCGAATCAATGTTTTTGTGTAAGAATATTATCCATATTTATGAGCTCATAGGCCTTCGCTAACTGTCATACACACAGGACATAGACATATGGTGAGAATATGGTAGTCTCACAAGAACCAAGTTTTGTTTACAGCAATAGAACCAGTCTCCTCTTGGCTTACATATCGAAATCCTCCAACATTTTTCTTTACAAATCCTCATTTGTACTTCTAATTTATGACCTGTGTTTTGTTTTGCTCTCTCCTCTATACTTCCACGTTTGTACTGGTGCGTTCAAGTCATGTTGGACAGATTGTATTTACGAGTTGAACACACATGAACGTCACCACAAAGTTGTTATTATGAGTGGGAAACTCGAAATTTTCTTTAAGCCCTGACTTTCCGAGTTAAGGGCGTGTCAGTGAGAAAATGTGTCTGATTCAAATGAGTCTATATAGATATGAAGCATCTGTATTGACTGAATTTGTTGAAATGAATAAAATGATTATTTTTTGTAATTATTACATTATATTAACTGTTATATTATTGTATAATTACCATAGAATATATAATGATTCAGTTTACATCACCTTCATAAATTGAATAAAAACAGAAAAAAGCAAAAACACAATAATGCACATTCTTTATTCGTCATTTTGTAAATGTAGAGTTTAAAAAAAGTGTTGGATTTTATGTAGAAAAGGGAAATCACCATCTTGTTCCGACCAAAGTGACTTGAACGCACCTGACGCCATAATGACGACTTGTCAACTCGTAAATACAAACGTCCCAGGAGGACTTAAACGCAGCATTACTTCTCACCGGAGCTTCCGCTGCACCTACATCCTACGTCATCCACTGAAACGCCACTCTCTAGTGAACGCACGTAGGTACAGAAGGCCTTTATTAACCCCCAGAGCCATGTGGAGCACTTTTTATGACGGATGGATGCACTTTATTGGATTTCAATATCTCAACAGCCATTCACTGCCATTATAAAGCTCGGAAGAGCCAAGACATTTTTTAATATAACTCCAATTGTATTCGTCTGAAAGAAGAAAGTCATATACACCTTGAATGGTTTGAGGGTGAGTAAATCATGGAGTAATTTTAATTTCTGGGTGAACTATCCCTTTAATATTTTTGTGGAAATTGTAATACATTTTTTATAATTCGTTAATTATGATCAGGATTTATTTGAAAGACAAAAAACAGAGTTTCTCCACAAGTTTCAGAAGATAAATTTCCACTCTTATCGAATGTCAGCAACTGTTTCACTTGTGTCTATTTTTATTTATCCTAAGGAATTTCAGTCTCCTAGACAATGAAAGAACAACATTAGACAAATAGCGTTTTTCTTTGTGTCTGTTTACCAAAACGCAGACACTTTTGAGCTGAGAAAAGGCGTGGTTAGTGTTATTGACAGTTTCATGTCTGTTTTCTAGCTAAGACCACTTCCGAAGGTCTAAAGACGACATGCTCAGCAGAAGGGAGTTTCGCTCTTTCTCGCTCCCTCTCATTCTTTCCTGTCGCACAATCGCTCTCATCTTAAAGGAGCCCACATCAAAGCGCTCATTTAGTGCTGGTTGGCAGGTGTAGGGTTTTTATGATAGCATAATGATTTTCTGTCAAAAACACCCCTCACATGGTCTTGATTTGTGCGCTCATAAAGCGGTGGGGTGTACCTTTGGGGAGTCACTTTTGGTTAATACATTACTTTTGATGTAAGCTCTGACTTTTTCTGGTATCTGACTGTTTCACTATATGCAAATCTCGAAAGTTATTCATCAGCCTTTAACATCTGTTTTTTTAAATGTACATGCAAATAATTTGTTTCCTCAAAAATGCAATTTATAATCTAGTTTCAGTTGCTGTTTCATTGAAAGAATCACTTTTCTGAATTGTAACACTATTTCATTTACTAGATTTTTGCTGTAAACAAGCTCATAATTTATATTATGATGAAAATGGTAAAAAGAAGCATCTTAAAATCCCTGCTGACAGAGTTTTTTGTTTAATAGATATAGGCATAACTGTTATTACTCATGACTGCAATGGGCAGTATAAGAAACAGAAACTTTTGAATCCAACCACAAAAAAACCACAAACAAAAAAGAGGAAGTTGTAATTCTCTCTTTTCAACTTCGGCTCATGCCAGTCCCTTGTTTCTTTCCTTTGGTGACAGTGGCTCTAAGAGTTTGACCCGTTCGAGACCTCATTCATCCCTGCTCTGAGACGCTGTGCTAATCTCTTACTGACCTACAAATTCATTGTCCCAAGCAGAAGCACAATGCTCTCACCCGTCCCACAAGCCCGAGTGCCACAGATGTGTGGCAAGGCCTTTGAAAAAAAGCAGAAGCAGCAGGCTTGTGTATTTTTATTCATCTCACTTGTTCAGGCAGATGCAAACAACTTGTTAATCTACTATAGATTTGTCATAAAGCTCATTTCAACATCTGAGGCGTCTTTCTGGAGTCGGGAGTCTCCGTAGAGCCGCATTCCTCTAACGCCATCGGGAACACCGCTCCGTATTCTTCTGCTATTGCTCATGCTTGTGTATTTTTAGGCTGAATTCTTTCTATGCTTCCTGTGGCCTTGTGCTCTGCTTGGTTTATTTAAGGCCCTTGAGGGTCCCAGGGCCAAGGCACTAGCCTTGAAAGAGTCTCTAGAAATGCCTCCTGGTGGTGTGGCATTAGGACTGGATTTGCTCTCTCTTTAATTATGAGGGGCTGTATGGACTCTGTTTACTGCGAAGGCTCAGAGAGGAACTAATCCATCATCCTGTTTGTCAACTCCAGTGGGAGTCTCAAACAGGCTGATATGTGGAGAGAGCTTTCTGAGAATAAAGTCCTGAGTATGTGAACACCAAGCAATGGTGTAAGGCCTTCTGTCACAGGTAGAAATACCGCATTGGCTCTCAGAGGATTGCAAAAGATTTTCTTTGCATTTCAGGCAGTGTAGGAAAGAAATGCGATTTCTTCCTAATTCCTAAGTGCCCTTAAAGGGATAATTCAACCAAAATTACAGAATTTTCCCAAATATTAAAATATTAATTTATATTATATTGTATCCATAAATTATTTTATTTTATTTTATTTTAAAATACATATTATCTCTCTGTCCAGAAATGACTGATATATTGATTTTTTTTTTTTCATTTTTGGGTGGACTATCTAAAAAAAATATAAATAATATAATAATAAAAACTAAAAAAAAATTCTATTCTATTCTATTCAAAAATAATATTTTTATAATTATTTATATAATAATACAAAGAATATATATATTCCTATATATTTTATATATATTTTATCTCCCTATCCAAAAATGTAAAGTAATTACACATTTTCACAAATTTAATAATTAAAGTTTTTTGAGTAAACTGTCCCTGTCATTATAAATTTTTCATTATAATATAATTTATATATTATATTATATTATATTATATTATATTATATCAAAAATGATACTATCTTTTATTTTTGGGTGGACTGTCCCTTCAATTACACATTTCTCACATTTTAAAATACTATATTACATTATTAGAAAATAATATTTTAATAATTATTCATATTAGAAAAAAATGTATTATATCTCTCTATTCAAAACATGTAAGAATTAAATTATTTTGGGTAAACTATAATTCTACTATAATTAAACTATAATCCCTGTAATTACACATTTTTTTTAAATATTATATTATATTCTATTATATTATAATTATTTATATAAAGGAATATATATATATATATATATATGATCTCTCTATCCAAAAATGTAAGAATTTTTACTTTTGGGGTAAACTATCCCTGTAATTAAACTTTTTAAAAATTTTATTATATTATATTATATTATATTATATTATGTTATATTATATTACCACAATTTTTATTATTAATTTTTATTAGGGTGGAAAAGTGTTATATTTGTACTATTTCAATATGTTATATAAATAATAAATGCAGTAAATATGTTATATAATAACAAATTACACCCTTCACTTTTAACCATGCTCAAGTCTGCTAATTTATTATTTACTTGATTTCTCGTCAGCCCATCTTTAACCCAGCCTGTCACTCAGATGGTTATTGTCCATACAGGATTGAGGTCAGGGCCCAGCAGTGGATATGAAATTTTCTAGCTTGTGAGGGAAAAAAATGTGATAGCCATTATAGAACCATTTGAACAGAATTATTAATGACCCCATAGGATTGAGGGAAATATGAAAAGCGAGCTGCCGGACAGTGCTCTGGGATTCGGGTGCTTCATCATATTTCATGCTAACGACTTGGGCTTTGAACGGCTGCTCAAATTACATCCTGATAGAGTGATCAGGCAGAAAGCCAGACAGACATGATGGGCAATATGTCAACGCTGAAGAATGGAGAGGGAGGACGCTGGTGTGTGTATGGACGTGCGTGTATGTGTGCTTTACTTGCTCGGCTTTAAGCATCCAGGGAATTAATGCTCTGATAGGAGAAATTAAGGCAGTCAATTGAGATGTAATTGTTGTTAATGGACGGTAGTTTTTCAAAACCTTTCAAGCCAGCTTTCAGTACAAACACTAAAAGAGGATGTGAAGAGCCATGGGACTTGTGAGCCGCAGGTGTGGCGTAACACTAGCCTGATTACTAATGTACCAACAAAAACAAACTACATTTGCATTTTATGAACCAGTACCAGTGCTTGCAAAGCAAAAAAAAAATACTTTTAAAGTTATAGGTAAGTTTAAGTTTTAGACTTTGGCTCTAATTAAGGCCCTGTTTACACTAGTGTGTTTTTGTTTAAAAACGGTGTTGAAAACGATCCTCGTCTACGCTGCTGTTTTCACTGCGTTTCCTTCTACACTACACAACCAAAAACACATGTCACATGACCATTCAGGCTACATACATTATCAAGGATGTCTTATTTAAGAGAAGTAACCGTAATACAATTGACTGTTATTCCTTGGGGTGTAAAAATACTGTAATTTCTGTCTCCCACTGTCATGTCTGATCTGACCTATCACAATATAGGCAAAAATGCCAAAAACAAAACAAAACAAAAAAACCCTGTAATTTCTTTTGTTTACTTTCAAATTTAACGGTTACTTTTTAAAAATGAGCCTCTGAAATGAGACGCAACAAATGAGCATGATGTTATTGTTTACACGGTCGTCAAGGATACGCAAAGCAAATGTGTGGACAGCAATGGCATCATTTTCGACAGTCTCTGTTTTGGTCCGTTTACACGTATCCCTGGAGTTTTCAAACCAAAACGGGGTCTGCATCTTTGCAAAAGTCTCCATTTTCAAAGGTCGAAAATGCCAGAGTAGTGTAAACGACAGGCGTAACCATAGCAAAAGTTATGCGTTTTAAAATGAAAACACACAGCCTAAAGTAAATGCTACAACATCAAGTGAATTCAGAATTCCATATGAAACCTTTATGATGATGTAAACAATAACATCATGCTCATTGCTGTACCCATAGATATGTGCAGGTAGATTCATCATTCGACCACTCCAAGCACGTAGACATAGAGAATCTAGCTATACATATCTATGGTTGTACCTGTATGAATGTACCTGCAAAAATGCACTAGTGTAAACGCAGCGTTATGATAAATAAAGTTCCAAAATTTCCCTGTCACACCCTGGTGAAAAAAACAGCATATGCTGTTAGGTATGTTTTGATGCTGGTTTAAGCTGGTCCTTAGCTGGTTTATGCTGGTCCTTTGCTGGTTTATGCTGGTCCTTAGCTGGTCATGTTGCTGGTCAAGGATCAGCTTAAACCAGCATCAAAACGTACCTACTAGCATATGCTGGTTTTTTCAACAGGGCAGATAAAATATTTTAGTTAAATAGTTTTGTTAAATGCGTCTTTTAGCACCATTTTAAACTTGGGTTAAATTCAGTATTCGCTTGAATTCAATGTACTTATACGAGTATCATTTAAAAAAGGATGTAAGTTATTAACTTTTTAAATTTCACATTCAAAAACCTAGTGTTTAATCATTTCAAAATATTCAAATGAAAACCTTACAAATAAGTAAGCAGGTATGACTTGCAAATATTCTAGATACATGTGGGTAAACCATGGCATTGCAAATGAAAATTATGTTGTCTTTCCCATTACTCTCCAGAATAAATGATACTATAAATGCCATCCACATAATAATCAATGCATAATATGCTGTAATGTTTACTAAAAATTGCTGCCTGTATGGTGAAGCTACTTAAACTCATTCAAATATATTGTCAACGCTGGTTTGTTTGAAGAGTTCAATGAACCACGAGGCCGCGTGGCAGCGACATCAAAGCTTGTCACAACTCTGATTTTTAATGGCTCTGGCTTTAACAGAAGTGCTACTTTTTATGATTTAATGCCACATGCGCCAAAATGGTATTTATGCCACATGCGCCAAAATGGTATTTATTGTTTGAATTTAGCAAAACGTACAAAATTTGAAAGCTGAGACTTGTTTCATATCGCAAGCGGGGTTGCCAATTTGGGCAGATTTACATGGGCAGAGTGAGAGCGTGAGACAGAGCCTGAAAGCGTGTCTCACTCCAAATGAGAGAGTTGGCAACCCTGAGGTAGATGCCCCATTTGACCGCTCTGAACACCTGACGTGTCCACCATCTAAATAATAGGAAATCTACCTATACATATCTATGGTTGTACCTGCATGAATGGTCATGTGACATGCGTTTTCGGTTGTGTAATGTGGACGGAGATTGTTTCTGAAATGCAGTGAAAACGGCAGTGTAGACGAGAAACGTTTTCATTTTAAACACAGTTTTAAAACGAAAATGCACTAGTGTAAACAGAGCCTAAGGCTACGTTTACACTACGTTTTATTTTAAAACGCGCAATTTTGGTGGTTACGCCTGTCATTTTCACTACTCTGGCATTTTTGACTCTCAAAAATGCTGTTGTAGTTTGAAAACTCCAGGGGTTGTGTTTCATTCGCTCTGCGTATCCTTGACGACCGTGTAAACAATAACGTTATGCTCATTTGTTGCTTCTCATCTCGGAGGCTCATTTAAGAAAAGTAACTGTTACATTTGCAAAGCAAAAAAAAGAAATGACAGTAATTTTAGACCCCAAGGAATAATAATCAATTTTATTACGGTTACTCCTCTTAAATAAGACATCCTTGATAACGAATGCAGCCTGAATGGTGATGTGACATGCGTTTTCGTTTGTGTAGTGTAGACTAAGATCTACACTAAAAACGCCAGTGTTGACGATGATCGAAAAACACTATTGTAAAAATGAAAATTCTGTCATTAATTACTCACCCTCATGTCATTCCAGACCCGTAACACCTTCGATCATCTTCGGAACAAAAATTAAGATATTTCTGATGAAATCCAAGAGCTTTCTGACCCTGCATAGACAGCAACGCAACTGAAACATTCAAGGCCCAGAAAGGTAGTAAGGTTAGTGTTAAAATAGTGGGCAAAGAAAACAAAAATAACGACTTTATTCAACAGTTTCTTTGACTGACATGGAAGACAAGACGTCAAGAGTCCTGCATGAGAAGAACACACATCAAAGACTGACACAGAAGAGAAGAAATTGTTAAATGAAGTAGTTATTTTTCGTTATTTCGGCATAAAAAGTATTCTTGTAGCTTCATAAAATTAAGATTGAACCACTAATGTCACATGGACTATTTTAACAATGTCCTTACTACATTTATCGGCCTTGAACGTGTCAGTTGTGTTGCTGTCTATGGTTAGAAAGATATCGAAAGGTCATCCAAAATATCTTAATTTGTGTTCTGAAGATAAACGGAGGCCCTACAGGTTTGGAACAACATGAGGGTGAGTAATTAATGACAGAATTTTCATTTTTGGGTGAACTATCCCTTTAAAGTACACCTAAGACTTAAAGTCTGAATGGAATGTTAGCCGATTCAGGCTGAATTCATTTCAGAGGTGTAATATTTATGGTTAGGAATCAGAACAAACTGTAACCAGAATGTTTGAGCAATATCAATGCAATGCTGCCTTACAAACACTAATGTAGCTGTGTTCATGTTTTTTGAATTACTGTAATTATGAAATGGCATCTCTGAGATTCTACTGAAGGTTGTTCACATCCTTAAACTCAGAAATTATTTGTTTCTATGGCAATGAGTAAGTGCAGCTTTAAACATTTCAACACTATAAATTCACCTTCATATGTTCTTACTAAAAATATACATCTGGCTGTAACTGGTTGACTTATCAAGACAATATGTACAGTATAGAGGCTGCTAATTTATAAAGCTGTTGCCATTTTGGAGGTTTTTACATGAAGTCACAACGGTCAAGTGAGAGAAGAAAGAGCTTTGTATAAATTCAGAACTTGTAATTATAACATGAATGGTTTTTACAAGTCAGAAAGTGTAATTATGTTAATTCTGACATGATGTTGAAAGCGGCAGAAGCTCCCAAGAGAATGCAATTACACATCGCATGCATATTTATTAATTACTCTCATGACAGGGAAATAAAATTAAACATGCCTTGAGGATGAGAAGAAATGCCTTTATTAATTTTTCAAAATCTTTTATTAAAATTTCATATTTAAATTCATATTTTAACAAGTACACCAGGTTGCGCAAACTCCTAATTAAACTGAAGGCCTCCAAACAGGCTTTTTTGTAGCTAATCATACCCATCTGAATCAACACGCATAGCACTAAAGAGAGGCTAGTAAAGCGCCCTCCCTGCAGATAGTCGTGCTTTCTGCTAGATAATCGACTGCTTTCAAATCTGTGGCATTGACTACAGCCAACTGAGCACCTAAAAGTGTCAAACATGTCTGCAGATACAGCTTCACAGCTTGCTAATGTATTCTCCTGCTCAGACTGAGCTCCGTAGGGCAGGCAGCCGCTTTAATTGGTTCATTTCTATTCTGTTAGCAGACGTCTCAGCTGAATCGCTCAGTATCGTGGATTCAAACCTGCTTTGATTCATTCATCATGATAAAATACAGGTTTTAAACAGATGCTTTATTAAAATTTGAATTATGAGCCGAATAAGAGTAAACATTGCTAGAGCTGTCAATCAAATAAAACATTTAATGGAATTAATTAGATGAAACGCTGGTTGTTTATTCAAATTAATTCATATTTGCAGAGAAAACCTCTAAAAAGAGAACTACTGAATTAAAATTGATTCAAAATAATATGTTATTAAAATAGCATATGCAGTATGATGCTAACCAGGCCTTCTTGGTACGTTTTCCCCATTATAACCTTCATTGTCATTAAAATGACCCTTCATATCCCATCTGATGAAATGTATATTACTTGATGATACATAATGTGGAAGCCGAGGATGTGATGGGATATAGAGAAAGAGACATCCTAACAAAAGCAATATGGATTCATACCCTGTGGTGGCTTTGCTGATAAATGGTGTGCTGGAAAGGTCAGCGTAAACGTCAGCAGAGCTATGTGCTAACCTCTTGTCTACACACACTTACATACACAAACACGCAACAGACACACACTTGTTTGACCAGCACCCCCCACTCCATGTGTACTAAATCAAATAAATCAGGCAGAGGGGGTGATGCTGTTCTGAGGAGCTTCCCCTCCCCCACGGCCAAATAAATCACACAGAGGTGCAGCCCAATCCTGCAAACACCCTCTCTGCTCACATTTCATGAAAACCACAAGGAAGGGTGGAGGGTGAAAAGCACTTCTTCAGTTACTTTGATGGCTTGATGCTCAAATATTGTTTTTATAGTGTGTGAATTGAAAGCATGAAGCCAGGATTCACTTAAAGTGCCCCTTATACCATTTTTAAGGCTCCTAATATTGTTTTAGAGTCTTGTACAATAGGATTACATGCATGCAAGGTCAAACAACGCTTTTGTTCTCTCAAAATATGCATTTAAAGGGGTCATCGGATGCCCATTTTCCACAAGTTGATATGATTTTTTAGGGTCTTAATGAAAAGTCTATAATATACTTTGGTAAAAAACATCTCAATGGTTTTGTAAAACAAAACCCTTTTTACCTTGTCAAAATGAGCTCTGCAAAAATCATCCCATTCTAAGGGGTTGTTCCTTAAATGCAAATGAGCTCTACTCGTCCCGCCCCTTTCTACTCTCTGTGGAGTGACGAGCCTGTTTACTTTAGCCGCATTTAGCCGCGTTTAGCCGCTAAACTTACTAACTAGCACGTTATTAGGAAAGGCGATCGCAAAGATTCATAAAAAACACCCTTATACTCACTTCTGCTGTAAGTGAAGCTGGATCATGAATGATTTGCGCGAACATAGACACATTTATGTAGATCGGGAGGCGCATTCCCTTCACAAACAAACGTAATCCACTGCATCTTCAGCGGCTCAGATGTCGGGAATAAATGACGACCACTATGTTCATTATTACATCCAGCAACACAACACCTCAATCACTCAATCAGAGATATTCTTGTGTAACTTACATCCCTGCTCCGGCATCGAAACAATAGAGGTGGGACTGTTACAGCTGATCTAAGGTAAGACGCTCATGACAAGACGAGCTAGACAAGACGACCATTTGAGGTTAAAAAGTAAAAACTGTAAAAAAAAAATGTATAGAAGATTGTTTCACTAGATAAGACCCTTCTATCTCAGCTGGGTTCGTTTACAGCCCTTTGAAGCTGCATTCAAACTGCATTTTGGAAGTTCAAACGCGTAGGCACTATTGAATTCCACTATATAGAGAGAAATCCTGAAATGTTTGCCTCAAAAAACATAATTTCTCTACGACTGAAGAAAGAAAGACATGAACATTATGGATGACAAGGGGTTGAGTAAATTATCTGTAAGTTTTTGTTCTGGAAGTGAACTACTTTAATGTCACCTCACTTGTCAGTGATTCTCAAACGATTCATTTGAAGCAGTTCAAAGATTCCTTTCCATGAGCCTACTCAGCTCTGGTTGTGATTGGTCTACCACGTACAGCGGGTGTCAGAAACAATACTCTCCTTGCCGTAGTTCCTTATTTTGAATATAAACATCTATTATTTATAAAACGTACAGGTTGTGATTCAGTGGAACCAGCTGGTCCAAATAAACTCGGTATTGAGCCATCTTTCAAGAGCAAGCATTTTGTGAATGCCGTATTGAACTCCCTGAGATTAGAGAAGCAGTCGTCAGTAAAATTACGTTGTGGGTTAAGTTGTTTGCAGCCAGCCCAGGGCACCGGTACGGTTTCTGGGCCCTATGGACAACATATTCACTCGGTAGAAATTGGTAGAAATAGGGGGGTCCTTGCTAGAAATCGCCAATTAATCCATCGTCAAGCCCTTGGAATCGTCCATTTACTTACATTTTTCTTTTCCCCCCCTAAAATATTAGTGTTGTTGATTTTTTGTATATATTTCAAGTCAAAAGTATTTTGTAAAGTATTTCTTCACTATAAATATCTATCTAGAGCATTTTTATTGAAAATGGTATCATACAACTAGTAAGGTTAGTGTCAAAGGGCCAAGAAAAACCTCCCTAAAAAGATAGATGGGATAAAAAAATATTTTGCAAGAATAGTGAGATTTTTAAGAAACAATTTATATGTAACTATCCCTTTAACACACACACACAGACACATATTTACAGTATACAGTCTTTATATAAACGTTAAAGAGATAATTCACCCAAAAATGAAAATTCTGTTATCATTTATTCTCTTACTTGTTCCAAACTTGTATGAGATTTGAACACAAAATAAAATATTTTGAGGGTTTTATTCCCATTAACTATGAAAATACTGAAAATACTTTGAAGTCAATTGCTAGGAGCAACTGGTTGGTTACCAACATTTTTGAGAATATCTTACGTGCTCAACTGAAAAAAAAAACAAACGAGTTAGAAACAACATGATGTGTAAATAATGTGAGTAAATGATGACATAATTTTAATTTTAGGTGAACAATCTCGTAACGTATAATGTAATACAATGTTTACGGTGCAATTAACTGTAAGATTCATCAGTAGAGTATTCGGTTAGTGAAGGAATTGTCAGTTGCAGTTAGAAGGGTGGAACTAACTACTTGACAGTTTCACATCTCACTTTCTACACAACATCAGACAAGTCATCAGTTGTGGTGAAAGAGTGCATGTTAAAGGGCTGGGTTGAGTTTAATCCAGGCATTTACAGCCAGCTTTTAATCAATCAGTTTGAACTCAAGAGCCCTTATGAAGTAATATGATACTCCCATGTCATGTGTCCAGTGTTTTCCTTATGTGCTGTATTAAAAACTCATTGCCCTGTAGTAACTCTTCTCATCGGCTGAGATGTGTTAAAGCCGCATTGGCGATTGGGCGTGGTCATGTGTTTGGTTCAAAGGTTTTAATACAGTATGTGACTAAGATGATGATGATTTTGATGGGATATTCACTGGTGTGCGGCACTGATGGCGTGTATTGTGATTAATCCCTTCAAAGGTGCTACACTTGTACCTTCCCTGCAGAGCAGACGGAGAGCAGGGCAGGAGTTATTCTCATACTGTGTACTAATCCCTTTATCTGCACAGCAATGTCTCTCACTGGAGCTCCAATGTCAGACAGCAAAGTTATCGGCATCTCTATCAATCTAACTTATGTGGTCTCTCATTGAGAGGCATGTTCAGCCTGTTAATCTAATAAACATTGTCTCACTAGACAACCTCTTCTCCTCCCCCTTCTCTCTCGCTCGGTCTCTCTCAGTTTCATTTTAGTGTGCTTTACTGGCATGAAAAAAGAAAACATTTCTATTGTATACTTATATACATTTCTAATATATTGTATAGTGTGAATAGTAAATGTTTTAAAGGGATAGTTCACCTAAAAATGAAAACTCTGTCATTAATTACTCACCATCATGTCGTTCCAAACCGTAAGACTTTTGTCCATCTTCAGAACACAAATTAAGATATTTTTGATGAAATCTGAGAGCTTCTGACCTTGCATAGACAGCAACTGACACATTCAAGGCCCAGAAAGGTAGTAAGGACATTGTTAAAATAGTCCATTTGACATTAGTGGTTCTTTTTGTTTGCAAAGAAAACAAAAATAACAATTTACTACAATCACACTTCAACAATTTCAACAATTCAACAATTTCTGTATTTGTGGCACGTTCACATGAATATCTCAATTTATGTTCTAAAGATGAACAAAAGTCTTACAGGTTTGGAATGACATGAGGGTGTGTAGTTTATAAAGTATTAAAGTTAAAGTTTATTTACTTGTATTTTAATCATTTAAATATTTTAATATTTAAAACCATTTAAGTAAATGATTTCTAATAATTATTATTAGTAGTTTCAACATTTATTTTAACAGTTAGAAATTATCAACCAGCACTTTCACTCTCTCTTTATACATTTTTATAGCTCTTAGTTAAAAAAAAGAAATTAAATTAAATTAAAATAATATTTTAGAAATCTAAATGAACATATTTTCTAATTTGATTTACTTTAATATTTTAATATTTAAATCAATTTAATTAAATGATTTTTTAATAATAATTATCAATAGTTTTGACAAATATTTTAATAGTTAGAAATTATCGATAAGCACATTCACTCTCTATACATTTCTATAGTCTATAGTTTTAAAAATATATATTTAAATATTTTCTAAAAACTTAAATAAAAACATTTAAAATTATATTTTAGAAATTTAAATATTTTCTAATTTGATTTACTTGTATATTTATTTAAATATTTTAATATTTAAATCCATTTAATTAAATTATTAATAGTTTTGACAAGTATTTTAACAATTTTTCAATCAGCACATTCACCCTCTATACATTTATACATTTCTATAGTTCATAATTTGAATAGATTCCATTAAATTAAAATAATTAAAATAATATTTTAGAAATTTAAATTAAAATATTTTCTAATTTGATTTACTTGTACTTTAATTTATTTAAATATTTTAATATTTAAATCCATTTAATTAAATGATAATAATAATAATAATTATCAATAGTTTGGACAATTATTTGAATAGTTAGAAACACATTCAGTCTCTCTTTATAGATTTCTACAGTTCATAGTTTTTAAAAATAAAATAATATTAAAATAAATTTTTAGAAATTTAAATTTAAATATGTATTTTTAATTCATTTTAGTTTTTAATATTTCAATTAATTTTATTATTCATTTTGTAATAATTTTTATTTTTAAATTTAACCGAAACTATATACAGTATAAATTGGAATTAGACGTTGAAAAATAAGACCAAATGCCAATAGCTGTGGTATTCTGCATATAGTAATGGAGAGGGATCACTTACTTTCTCTTTCTGATGGTGTATAGATAATAAAAAATATGTTCTGAAGCTGAGTTTTTGAAGCTCATTCGTAGAGTTTGGTGCTTGCAACATCAGGGTCATGGGTTCAATTCCCAGGCAGAACATATAGTTAAAATGTATTCTTTAGATATACTGTAAGTTGCTTTGTTATTTCTGCCAAAATATTATAGATATACCCTGTTGAAAAAAACAGCATGCTGGTTAGGTATGTTTTGAAGCATAGCAGCTGGTTTAAGCTGGACCTTAGCTGGTTATGAGCTGGTTTAAACAGGTCCAGAGCTGGTTAAAAGCTTGTCCTGAGTAGGAACTAGTTGTTTAAGACCACATGACCAGCTAAGGACCAACTTAGATCCAGCTTAAACCAGATCAAACCAGCTGACATGCTTCAAAACTAACCAGCAAATTCTATTTTTTTCACAGACACTGTTTAACGTGCTTTTTCTGCAGACATTTTTTGCTTAAAATCTCTTATGGTTTTACTAACACATGTGAGGAAATACACTTGACTGGGTTCTGACAATCACACATACATTTACAGGAACATGGGCCTTTTTTTGCAGATTGTTGGCATTGTTTAGCTACCTGTTGTCAACACAGTTCAGCAGTTTAATTCTGGTCTAAATATGTTGAGGAATGAGATAAAGGTCAAGAATAATCTGAGACGCTCCCTGTAACTGTGGCAACACATCACTGTTCATCTGTCAGTGCTGAATGTGCTTAGCATTTTAAAATAATGCAGCCGAATCTCTGCATCTCTATGCGGCACACTGATCATTTTCTGGCTCTGCCTGATTAGCACCTGAGCATTTGTTATCTCCACCTCAATGACAAGGAAATTTGATTTCCCTTTGTTTATGCTGAATAAAAAGAAGGGGAAGTTCAGTATGAATGAATTGTGCCCACAGATAGCGTCATTTATTTGCACAAGCTTTAGCGTTCAGTTCACTAAAGGAATTAGCAAATGAGGCAACGTGCAAATGCGCCCACAAAATCTATGCTGAATGCAATTTGTGTGTGACAATTCATGCAAAAATAGCACAACCTCTTCTGAATTTGCCCCGGAGTGCTTTGCTTTCAGCTGCTTTCTCTCTCCTCTAAATAAGCAGTGTCAAATTCATTTACTTGGACTGGCACAGCCTGCTTTTTTCTCCTGTGTTGACTAAAGTGTGTGTATTTGTGTGTGAGAGAAAGCAGAAAGTGAGTGGAATAGCTTTACACAGCCTGATTTGGTCCGACAGCCAAGTGAACCAAAGCTTTGCTCATTTAATTTGGTCAAAACAGGGGATACTTGGGAAAAAGACGGGATTGGAGAGGAGAGAAGGGGAAAATGAAATCTGCCAAATACATGAAATACCAAATAAAGGATCACTTTTACACATACCTCTCTCCCACCCTCACAAATTCTCTGCATTTGCGTCATTTACTGTGCTTTTAACCACTTTCTGGTTTGCGTTTTATTGTTAGTGCTTCAGTTTTGACCAAAAACAGTTTTTTTACAGGTTTAATTTGTTTTTGCTGTGGTTGTGGGGTTTTTGTGCTTAAATTATCTTCAGATCTTTTAGTGAAATGTTAACACTGAGTCCAGGCTGTTTATTACAGAATAAACGTCACACCTGGTTTAATAGTTGTACAGTTGAGCATTAATATCACTTAAATAGATTCAAAGTAGAAAATGATTCATCTAGGTTGTGTCAGTGTTCAGGTGTACAAGCTTGTTTGTACTTGTTCCTGCTCTAGTTTGTGTATTATTGCTTACACCTGACACTTGGCAGTGTGTACTGTAAATATTGAGGCTTTTATGAAGAATTCACCCTTGAGAGTTGCTAAGAGTTTGATTGACAGGTGATCTGATCGATCAAAATGTAGAATCTGCCATTTCTGTCTTACAAACAAACCTGACAGGAGAGAAGATAATTATTGTTGGACTTGACCTTTAAAATAATGTGTACTGACGTCTTTCCGCCGTTGAAATAAGATACCATCTGATGTTCATTCATGTGTATTTTGTGCTAGAACTAATTAAAGAGCCACAAAACGGTATTTATTATATTTATTTATTGTTTGCCAACAGACAAGACAGAGCAGATTACTTTAGGTATGAAACAGAGTCTCAGAATTTTTTTATTTTTTAAAAAATTTAAATAATAAATACTTTAATGTGTCATGACAGATCGCTGTAGCGCCTCAGTTCAAGCGGCATGTGAACCATTCGTCTCTTCCTCTTTACTAGTTACAGCATGAAGTAAACGTGAATGAACATCAAAATGTATATTGTTTCAACCACAGAAAGACGTCAATACACACTATTTCAAGTTCAAGTCCACCAATGTTAATCCACTCTCCTGGTTGGTTTGTTGGACAAAAAAAACGATAGATTCGGCACCCTGACTGGTCAGATCGCCTATCAGTAAAACTCTCTGCGAAGGATCAATTGCAACTTACAAACGGACAAATACATTTAAACACATAAAATACAACTTTTGGTAGAATTTACACAGTGTATCATAAATACTTATCAACTGGCAGTCAATTTTAAACATTTTTTGAAGATAATAGAAATAATTTATGTATTTACTCTGATGGTCTCCCAAGTCTTTTGGCTGGTTTTAAAAGGATTTTAGTCACTTTTTAGCTGGTCGGACCATCTTAAACCAGCTAAAATCAGCAAACCAGCATTTTATTTTTATTTATTTATTTTTTCAGAAGGCAGTATATAGTAGAGTTGAGGTCAAAACTTTACATCCCCCAATGCAAAATGTTAATTATTTTACTAAATTAAGAGGGATCATACAAAATGCATGTTACCCTGTTCAAAAGTTTAAATCCCCTTGATACTTAATACTGTGTTGTTACCAAAATGGTCCGAAACTGTCTTTATTTTATTTACTTATTTCTTTTTTTTTAGTGATAGTCCCTTGTTTGTCCTGAACAGTTAAACTGTCTGTTGTTTTTGAGAAAAATCCTTCTGGTTCCACAGATTCTTTGGTTTTTCAGCATTTTTGTGTGTTTGAACCCTTTCCGACAATGACTATGATTTTGAGATCCATCTTTTCACACTGAGGACAAATGAGGGACTCATATGCAACTATTACAGAACGTTTAAACGCTCACTGATGCTCCAGAAGAAAAAAAACAATGCATTAAGAGCCGGGGGGTGTAAATTTTTGAACAGAATGAAAATGTGCACATTTTTCTTATTTTGCCTAAATATCATATTGTTTTCATTTAGTACTGCCCTTCAGATGCTACAGAAGATACTTACATGTTTCCCAGAAGACAAAATAAGTTAAATTTACCCTGATCTCAAAAGGTTTATACCCTCCAGCTCTTAATGCATTGTGTTTCCTTCTGGAGCATCAGTGAGTGTTTGAACCTTCTGTAATAATTGCATATGAGTCCCTCAGTTGTCCTCAGTGTGAAAAGATGGATCTCAAAATCATACAGTCATTGCTGGAAAAGGTTCAAATACACAAAAATGCTGAAAAACCAAAGAATTTGTGGGACCTAAAGGATTTTTCTGATGAACAGCGGGCAGTTTAACTGTTCAGGACAAACAAAGGACTCATGAACAACTAAACAAAAAAACACAGCTGTGAATCATTCAGGTAACAACACAGTATTAAAGGTATGTAAACTTTTGACAGGGTCATTTTTATAAATTCAACTATTATTTCCTCATGTGGGCTATATGTAAACACCTTTTATGTGAAATATCTTATTCAGGTCAGTAGTAAATAAACAATAACATGCATTTTGTATGATCCCTCTTATTTTGGTAAAATGTACCAAAAACATAAACTTTTGACCTCAACTGTACATACTATATACTATTACATGCAACTTAATAAACCGTGTTGCATTCCCATCTTTGTGTGTGGTTATTGAGTGTATATTTGAGGGAGGTCAAGGCAGGCCTGTGGTACGTGCAGTAGGAAATGACAGCGTCTCTGGAGACAGGCTTTAATGGGACATCACTCTGTCTGTGGGAGAACAGAGAGGCACAGCTGTTGCATACACACTCCAACACACTGCACAGGAAGCTGAGACTGTTGTTTCATAACTCATGGCCTTTTGGAGAGAAATGTGCCCTCTTTTAAACATCTGTCTTACTTCAGATAAGTACGTTAATGCAAATAGATTCTTTCACTCTGTGTGTGATTGTAGAAGTGTTCAGTAAATATTCACTTACTCTTATGTGTGCTTTTATAGTCTCTCTGTGGTGATGCAGCGATTCTAGGTGTCTGACCTTCGCGCTGATTGTTATTAGTGGGGCATTAGTACATGCCGCTGCAAGTTCTCTTTATATGCAAAAACCACCAGGGGATCGATTTCCATGCCAGCTGATTAACCCATGGGATGAGTGCGGTTTCCATAGAGACAGAAAAGTCAGTTGATCAAACGTGGCCGTTTTAATTGGAAGAAGCCTCTGGCTTGCGCTCGGGTGGGAGCTTGCTGATTGGTTAGTCAGTTGCTGTAAGGCACAGATGACAACTTATTGACCCAGGGAAATTGCTTCCTGTTCATCTGCCCTCAAGACTGGTCATAATGAAACCCTACACAGTTCTTTAGCTGTCTGTAAAGGGTATTATCTGATCCTGGGGGGCGTCTTCATCTCATAGGAATATGTGGATACAGTGAGAATCATTTTTTTCTCTTCACAACAGGCTGGTCTCTTTGCTCATCCCTCTGTTCTCACCCGGACACATGGCCTTGTAGCATCCAGTCTCATGATGGCCAGTTTTGCTTCTTCTCTCACTATGAATTGGCCTCAGTCTGGTGATATGGAGGGGGCTGGGTGGAAATCTGTGTCCTGATTGTTGTCATATTGGTCAGTTTGTTAACCTGATTTTGCAAAATGTGTTCCAATTAAAAATAGTTGTGTCAGGATTTAAATGTTGGAATCTGGCTAGTTTAGCTAAAATCTAACGTCATGTCATTCCAGATATGTTTTTAAATGTTTTTCTATCATGTATAGATTTTTTTCTATTCAGTTGTAATCAGTGTGTACCTTTCAAGCTTCAAAAAGGATACAAAAGCAAAATAAAATGTGTATAGCGTGAAAGCCTGTTTCCACCACAAAAAATAAATAAATATTAAATAAATTAAAATCTTAAATAAAAATAAATAAATAAATATCAGATTTGCAAGATATAAACTTGTAATTCTCACTTTTTTTTCTCAGAACTCAGAATCTCGCAATTATGATTTTATAACATGCATTTACAAGTTTATATCACGCAATTCTGACTATTTAACTCGAAGCGGCGAGTTTATATCACACAGTTGTGAAAAAAAGTCAGAATTGCAAGTTTATACCCTATAATTCTGACGTTATAACTCAGAATTGCGAGTTTATATCATGCAGTTCTGAATTCATAACTCGCAGCTGCGAGCTTATATGACGCAATTCTGAAAAAAAGTCAGAATCGCAAGTTTATAGCCCACAATTCTGACTTTATAACTCTCAATTACGAGTTTATGTCACACAATTGTGAGGAAAAAAAGTTTATACCCTGTAATTTTGACTTTATAACTCGCAATTGCAAGTTCATATCACACATTTCTGAGTAAAAAGTCAGAATGGCAAGTTTACATCACTCAATTCTGAGAAAAGAGTCAGAATTGCAAGTTTATATCCTGCAAATTTGACTATAACTTGCAATTGTACGTTTATATCCCTTAAATCTGACTTTATAGCTCGCGATTGTGAGTTTATATCATGCAATTCTGAGAAAAAAGTCAGAATTCTGAGTTTATTTCCCATAACTCTGACTTTAACTTGCAATTGCAAGTTTATATCCTGAAATTCTGACTTTATTTCTCAGAATTGGGAATTTATATCTCATAATTCTGAGAAAAAAGTCTGAAATTAAAATAAAATTGTGAGATAAAACGATTATGTACTCTTTATTCAGAGGTGGAAACGGGCTTCCATACCGTTCAAAAGTTTGGGGTCCGTTTTTTTTAAAAAAGAAGTCTCTTATGTTCACCAAGGCTGCATTTTTTTTAAACAAAAATCTGTAATATTTTAAATTGTATATTGTGAAATATTATTACAATTGAAAATATCTGATTCTTATTTATTTCTGTGATGGCAAAGCTGAATTTTCAGCAGCCATTACTCCAAATCTTCAGTGTCAGCTTTATGTAACCAATTGTGATTTACGGTCAGTCTGGTTTAAGAAAACATTCCTAACTTGTTACATAATCCTTCAGAAATCATTCTAATATGCTGATTTGGCGCTCAAGAAACATATTTTATTATTAATGTTGAAAACAGTTGTGTTGCTTAATAGTTTTGTGGAAACTGTGATAAATTGTGATTTTTGATGAGTAGCAAGAATTTAAAAGGCATTTGAAATAGAAAACTTTTGTAAAATTATGAATGTGCTCGCTGTCACTTTTGATGAATTGAATGTGTCCCTGCCGAATAAAAGTATCAATCTCTTAAAAACTTTGGAATGGTAGTGTACGACTCAAGTCTTCTGCCATCAGATCATTGTTTCACTGAAAAGGAATCATTCAGACTGCATTTGTAAACTGCATCGCATGATTCATTAAAAAAAAGATGTGACTCAAAAGAACAATTCATTCATGAATCTAAAATTGCTAGTTCTCTCATGAACTCATTATGAGGTTGGGCAAATGTCAAGATTTTCAGTGAACAGTGGTCCGTTTCTTACATAAAGCTATCACATGGCTTCAGATGGAGGACTTGAAATAGTGCATGATTTGGTTTCATTCACATTCATTATATAGAAAAAAGCAAGGATTGAACCATTTGTGTTCTAAAGAAATCTATATGGGTGAATAATGATGACACGTTTTTGTTTTCGTGTTAACTATTCCTTTAAATTACCTAAAAGTGCCCCGAAGCAGACTGAGCTTCCTGTCATAGTAAGTGCAATGTAACAACAGACGACATGCACCCCCGTGTCCAGCAAAGAGCCAGAACGCGGCATATGTCGAATGTGTCATTCTCCTCTAACGTGGCCAAAGAGATGCTGTGAAACTGTTGGTGTTTTATAAGCTAATGGCCTCTTGATTGACACCTATGAAAGCTTTATTATTCTAACCGCTTCCTGGTGCAAATATTTCAGCTTTTTGTGCTACACAGAATGCTGACGATTTCCATGAGGGGTTACAAAGTACCGCAGTATTACAATGTTCTTTTTTTAGCACACCCTCCTGGAGATGAGTTATTATCAAAGCTTCTGTCAGCAGAAAAACTTATAATAACAGAGCATCCACAAAATTCCTTATTGCATTACTCCTGCTCCAGTGCAATTATTTATTCAGGAGATGCCGCTGGCGTTCGCATGAGAATCTTTTACCGGATGCGTTCTCAGCAGCAATCCAGCTGTGCTTTTCCACAAGATCCCGCCCTCTCTGTGACCCCTTGGGAGGAAAGTCTTTACGGTATAGATGTCTGTAAATATAAAGTAACTTTAAGCCAAATATCTGTAGGTGTTGTATTTTTTCCACACTCTTTTCCTTTTCTGACCCTTGGCAGCCAGATGATGTGAACGTAGAAGCACAGATTGTAAATGCACACAACTGTACATATATGGGGCTATATACTGAAGGATCCAGATGGACAGATCTTACACGTGATCTGGTGATCTTCATCCATAATGACTCTGGCAAAAAAGTGACCAATGGCTTGCCCAAAGTGTGCTGCCAAGGACCACAGTTGCTCATCTCGATCTGGGCTGTAGGCCTTTCCAAACACATTCCCCCATCAAATGGCTTTTCCAGTGCCTTATTTTATATGGCATGAAACACACAATCCTAACATTCCTTGCGAAGGAATCGCTTCCTTTTTTAAATTTTCACTCTAACATTTCAGCGAGAATGGGTCCCATATTACCTAAACAATATTTTTATGAGCATTTTTATGTGCTTGATTTAGGTACACTCTAAAAAATGCTGGGTTATTTTTTTAACCCAAGTACTGGGTTCAGCACGTTGGGCCATTTTATTGGGTTATGTTTCATTTTTTTTCACCCAGGTGCTGGGTAGTTTTTCTGTAACTTAGTTGCTGGGTCATTTTTAACACTGGCTTATTTTTTTCTACCCAACCACTGGGTTGAGCCTGTCTCTGAGGAAACAACCCAGCTGCTTTCAGTCGGACAGAGTGCTGGCTTTTCGAGTCCTATACAGTAGAGACTGGTTCTTAGTGCCGCCTATTTGCACTTCTTTAGTGAAATATAGGTTTGTATAGATTTTATTTAATTTATAAAGTTTTTACTGTGCTGTAAATTGTATTATTTTGCGCAACGCAACATAGGGACGAGATGCCAGTCAGCTGCGTCAGCAGCGGTTTTTATGCAGGATGGAAACGCCTTTTGTCTTGCATAAAATAAATTGATTTTATTCATTATTGTACTGAGTTTTAATCTTAAAATATGTTCTCTAATGTCAGTACTATGTGTTTATGGACAGTTTTTGGAGTCAGCCACGCATCTTTCAGCTACGAGTGATACGCGAGTCCGTGGTCTGAAGTTCGCAGTTAACCCGGTTAACAGCAGCCCTTTACCGGCTTAGATTTCGGCGACACACCGGCATGAGAATTAGCGATATTTCGGTAAAAAGTGATTACAGAGAACGGTTGAATACACTAAAATTAAAATTCTACTTTTGAATGTTACATTTTTAATGTCTAAAATGCTTGTTAAACGGGTTTAAATGTATGTGATATTGTAAACTACTGTATGCTGTATTCAACCAAATAAATTCAATTTGTCTTGTATTTTGTCCATGTGTTCTTGCTTAATAATGAACGTTCATGTTTTGATTATTGCTAGGGTGACCACCTGGCAGTAGGGCTGTTGCGGGACATTGATGTGATTTTGCGGGACAATGCGGGACACGTGTGAGATTGATACATTTTGTACTGTTATGTTATACTGATTACATCCATTGTCATATGCGCTAATCTGTCTTTCTGAGCGTGCACATGCAAGCGACAGAAAGTGCGTTTTTTAATGAGAGTAAAGAGAATCCACCTGTGAGAGAAGAGATTTGTGCTTACGCATTTGGATATATCATTGAGATAGAATATCGTGTTTTTCCGTGTGCGCTCAATCATTTCCATCTGTGGTTCTCGATCACTTGATGAGGTCCGCAAATCCTTTGCACAGAAACTATGCCGCAAAAAGAATGAATAAAAAGCTATTTTTTAAAAGGCAAAAGAACGCATGGATGTTTTCTTAATATGATCGTTAAAAACCAACAGACTGATAAAAATGCGGGACATTTTCTCAATATGCGACGTGCGGGACAAGGGGTGAAAATGTTGTGCAGTACAACGCAAAGCGGGACGGGTGGTCACCCTAATTATTGCTGTTGCCTCTAGTATTTTTGTGTGTTTTTATAAGTTCCAGTCCATTTTAAACCAGCAATGTAATAAGTTGACTTAAATAAATGAACCCTGCATTTTTCGTAAAAAACCCAGCATGTGTTCTGTCCAATATTTGCGCCGGGTTGCCAAATAACCCAAGTTGGGTTGTTTTTAACCCAGCATTTTTAGAGTGTATTTTATATATATTTAGAAGGTTAGATATTTGATTGATCGATGATAGACGATGAAAGGGGAACCAAAATTCCTTTGTCGAAAGTTGTGGGCAACCACCCAAAAAAGTCTCGCTAAACACCACTGATCACCTTAGCAAATGCATGCCAACACTTATTAGCAAAAATCAATTTTTGTGGTTTCTGTCTCTCTTCATCTACGTTATACTCCCTCAAATGGCATGAAATACAACCATTAGAGCAAATCATTGCACAAACTATCTTCAGATCACAGTTGCTATAGTTACTCTGGAGTGCGTTTTAAGGATCTAGATAAAGTTCTTGGTGCTTGTTTCTCAGACACAAATGCATGCTGGTGCTCACATGCATTTTAGCAGATGCTTAAGATGTGTTCATGCTGAGAGACTCGTATGTGCTACTGGGAACCAGTGATCCATTGTCTACATTAGATTGCGAATGCAGAATTTATCATCGCATAGAAAAGTTCCTTTGGCTTGCTGTGGGTTCTGTATAGTTTTTTTTAGTCTGTAATGCTTATGTAACCGATTGTGATTTATAGTCAGTCATCTGTAAGTTTGACTACAAGTATCTGAACATTTCAGGATTGCACATGTCAAGATGTTCTGTACAATGTGCTGTCTGGTACTACAGTGTGTGCAGAGTATCCTTCCTTCTCGAATCTAATCACACGCTTTCTCCGTTTTCCCGCAGGCAACAATCACCGGAGCCAAACAAGTGTTCAGGTAGGACTCGTTTGTCATTTTTGGTACTGAGAACTGTGCGAGACTTGATTTTGAATAATCTGCTTGTGTTTTTACAGCTTTTTGAGAAGTGTATTGACATATTTGAGGTTATTGTGGTAGGTCTTTTTCAGTTGAATCTAGTTTAAAAAGATATGTTAGGAATGTCTTCTTATGATATCCATATATATATATATATTTTCATTTTACTGAGACACATGCAGAGAGCTTAGAGCAAATATGTGACTCACTGGCCTAATAAGGGTGTGGATTATGATTTGGAAGGGAGTAAATTATTTAGCATTAGATGCTGGTAAATGAGGAAGTGACCACAATAGGATTCATATAATAGCATGCAGATAATGCTACGCTTTTAATTATTGTTTCTGAGAAATTTAAAAGGAAAATAAATGATAAAACAACAAAATAATAAATAAAATGTATTATTATTATTATCAGGGATATATGGTTCATGGTTTTCCCAATTTTTTAAATTTAATTTCATTTTAAATCTCAAAGGCAAATATTTTAAGTGAAAAGGGTTATGCTTATAAAAAGTTTGTGAATCTATTTTATAGATAATACTTAAAAAAAAAAAAACAGTTCTAAACAAATCTATTTTATATTTTTACATTAACAATGTAATCAATATTTTAATTAAGCTAAGTATAAATCTCATCAAGTTAGAGTTTTTAAATATTTTACAATTATTCCAAAATAATAACTCAAGGCAGTAACAATTTAAACAATATACAGTCCAGATTGTCATCCGAGATGTTCATGTCTTTCTTTCTTCAGTCGTAAAGAAATTATGTTTTTTTTTCTTCATATAATGGACTGACATGGTGCCCCGAGTTTGAACTTCCAAAATGCAGTTTAAATGCGGCTTCAAACAATCCCAAATGCGGTTGTAAACAATCCCAGCCGAGGAAGAAGGGTCTTATCTACTGAAATGATCAGTTATTTACATAAAAAAAAATACAATTGAAATACTTTTTAATCTTACTCTCCCTGAACTCTGTGTATTCTGGCTCAAAACAGTTAGGGTATGTCGAAAAAGTCCAATCATATTTTCTCCCTCAACTTCAAAAATCATTTCAAAATCATCCTACATCGCTGCAGAAGTACTGAACCAGTCTATGCAAAGGAGATCAAACACCCTTAACAAAAAAGGTAAAACAGCGATATAGGGTGATTCTGAAGTTGAGGGAGAACATGAGATGAGAGTTTTTCGGCATACCCTAACTGTCATGAACCGGAACAAAAACAGTTCAGGGAGAGTAAGACACAACGAGCGTTTGACATTAAAAAGTATATAAATTATATTATTTTTATTAAAATAACCGATCGTTTCACTATATAAGACCCTTCTTCCTCTGCTGGGATTGTTAACAACCACATTTGGGATTGTTTGAAGCTGCATTTAAACTGCATTTTCAAAGTTCAATCTCGGGGCACCATATCAGTCCATTATATGAAGAAAAAAAAACATAATTTCTTTACGACTGATGAAAGAAAGACATGAACATCTTGAATGACAAGGAGGTGAGTAAATTATCTGTAAATCTTTGTTCTGGATGTGAACTTCTCCTTTAACTATTTTTAAATTTATTGGGTCATAAGTCATCAAGTCTTATTCTGACGTAACAAAGTGGTTATATATGATGTTTTATTAACAAGGTTCGGGAGGAGCGGGTTAGATACCTAGCCTAATTACCACAAGAGGAGTTCACTCAAGTTAATCAACGCTACAATTTAAGTACAGCTGAACTTGCCTCTATCCATTTGATGGTTTATCAGCATCCCACCACCACCCCATCTCCTCACTCCTCACACGAGTTCTCACTACACCTAGGGGGGTTCTCTGGGTTCGGGCCATTCCCAAGCTCGGAGCCCTTCCCCGGACAGCACGCCAAACATGCATTACTATACTCCGGCTAATTATATGTAAGCGTGAACTCGTGAACCACATGTGTGAGTTGTTTACTTGCTATTTTAAAATAGTCTTCCCATTAACAAAAGTATGTTGTTTATTCAGACTGATTCGTGAATGCAGAAGGCACACAAACACAAGAGGCAGGATTTAATGCATGAACTAATCACAACTGAACATAACCACCGTCATATCCAGTCATATCGCAATGGAGGCATTGCCTCTTCTCACGTGACTTTCCCTCATTCATTCTCAATTACTCCCCACCAAACCCATCGAACGCTTTAGGGAGTCTGTTAAAACTCAAATGGGCTGGACAATGTTTTTTTTTACACTCTTAAAAATAAAGGCTCTTTAAAAGGTTCTTCGCAGCGATGCCATAGAAGAACCATTTTTGATTCCACTAAGAACCAGTCAGTTAAAGGTTCTTTAAAGAACCATCTTTTTCTTACCTTTTTATAATCTGATGAACCTTTTGTGAAACAGAAAGGTTATTCAGATGTTAAAGGTTCTTTATGGAACCATTTAGACATAAAAGTTTCTCCTATGGTATTGTGAACCACTTTTATTTTTAAGAGTATAGAAACTAGAGAACACTTTTTATTGTTGAAGTATTTTGTAATATTGGAATTGTTTTATTTTTGTACTACAACTTTTTTTTTCATTCAATATTTTGAGGAGGCACTGCCTCCCTTGCCTGCTGGAAGAAAATGCCCCTGATTTATTATTTATATTTGTTGATATGATTATTTATGTACCCCTCAGTATTCAAATGAAACCTACACTACTGAAACCAGTGTTTATGAGATGTTCTGCACTGTTAAACAGGCATTATTAGTTTGAGAATCAGTTAATATGTTAATGCCTACGCTTCAGTCACATTTGCATAGTTTCTCAAGCTGCACAACTGGCTTTTTCATCTCGTGCAAACCTACATAACTTCTGCTGGTATGCATTAACTATGCATTTTAAGAGTAGGATGATAGTATTTGCATTGAAAATAAAGGCTAAAAGACTGAATAATTCCAACATAAAGACTTTGGATACGTTCAGAATGAATGTCAAACTTCATGGACTTGGGTGGCTTTCGTTCTGCTGTTTCTTATCAGAGAGTTTGAGCGAGTGGAGAGGAAAGACTCACCCTTCAGAGAGGCAGCTGTGCTGTCCATCTCCCCTCACACAAAAGATCAGAAGCGCTGCCCAGGCCTCAGTCTCCACTGGGATGCCAGCCATTTGATTGTTATCTATCTATTCAGCTTGTGGAGGTGGGGCCCACCATCACACATCATCCTGGACCAGGACTCTGTTTAATCTGGCTTGGCTTTTTGGATCGCTGTCAAATGAAACTAGCCTACATGTTTGGGTTACTAAGTGAAATGTCCAAGAGCCATTTGTTCTGAAGGAGCCTCAGGCTGAGTTCACTGCGGCACCGCATGACAGGATTGTGCGTCGGCACATGTCTGCCACCTTGTGGCTGTTCATTCACAAAACCGTGGACAAAGAGCTCTAAAACAGTTAGGGACGATTGTGAGTTTGTTCCATGACGTCATCTGGATCTGAGATTATCAGTTCAGTTATTTCACAGAATTTAAATATATTAACAATCTAACTCAGGATCTGGAACCAAAATGAACAAGTTTTCAGATTTTTCTCATTAAGCTGATTTGGCTCACTGACTCTGTGAAGCGCAAAGGTCTTTTGGAAAACCTCAAACATCAAACTGTTATTCTTCTCTCCTCCCCCATTCTTTCTCTATGGCTCTATCTATTTCTGTGTCCAGCCTCTGCAGTGAGGTGCATCTGGTCAATGAAGGCGACTCATCATTGTGATGTATAATGGCTCCTGCGCTAAGTGCTATGTTGGGGTCAGGGGCCGTGGGGTCAGAGGTCGCAGGGGCGGTGGCGCTGGCTAAAGGGGAGCTGGCACTTGTAGGCACGCTCACCGCACTCACGGCTTTCCTGCTGCTCTCTGTTCTGCTGCTCCTGTGTGCAAGCTGCCAGGGGTGAGTATCATAAAAACAAACTCCTATTTTTATTACGTCTGTTTTTTTTAAGAAATCGTATAATTGTTGTTTTAAACCTATAGGGCAGACTTGTAATAGCTGATACCAATATAAATAGAATTATGACAAAAAAGTTCCTAACGTTCCAAAAAAATTGGAACGCCATCAATCACAAAATTCAACACATTCCTCATCCTTGCTATTACATATTTTTTCTAATTTATTTATGCTTTTTAAATCATTATGCTACGGTTGGGCGATATACCAGTAGACTCGATTAACCGGTAGCAATTTGTCAACCAGTAGAGACTTTGGACCATCGTCTCTATCACGGTTACATGCTTAAGTGATATTGCTACGTGGTCACGAAAACGTATCGTTTGCACACGTTTTTAAGCATTGCGGTTTGAAAACAAGTCATTTTAAGTTGTTGAAACGCAATCAGCAGCAAAAGGACCGTCTATATGCGTGCGCTGTCTGAAAGACTGAGGTGTGTGCACATGAAGATGGTTATTTTTGCTAAATTATAGGCCTTAAACTGTAAATGCACACACTTTTATGTTTACAAGTATCCTCATAAACAGTAATTTAGGTCTTAAGTGAAAGCAAACAGCTGAGAATGAAGACGCGTATATAACAGTATGTTGGATCTAGGCAGCTCTTAAAGTGACAGCAGTCTAATATTCCTGTTGTAAATGTTAATCAAACAACACAAAGAGAAAATCTCTCACTGCTCTTGATTAAATCACTTTTGTAACTTTAATGAGAAGATACATACACATAATTTACACAGTGAAGAATATGCAGTGTTTTTATACATTTGATTACCTTATATAATGTATGTCGCATTTCTTATTTATACTGTTTTTTTTGTCCTATTGCTTGTAATTAGTTTCTTATTCTTTTACAATCACTGACTGTTTACTTGTCTTCAGTGAGCTTGAGTCTTTTTTTTTTTTTTTAATTTAGGCTAGTATTAGTTTTTTGTGATACTGACACTGGTGACAAAATTTATGACATTTCTATTTCTATCAAAAATTTGATATCATAAAGACCTTATTTAAATAAACAATAACTATATTGTGATATATATTGTTACCGTGAAATCAAATTATTTGTATATGTGACCCTGGACCACAAAACCAGTCTTAAGTCGCTGTGGTATATTTGTAGCAACAGCCAAAAATACATTGTGTGGGTCAAAATGATCTATTTTTCTTTTATGCCAAAAATCATTAAGATATTAAGTAAAGATCATGTTCCATTAAGATATCTTGTTTCCTACCATAAATATATCAAAATTAAATTTTTGATTAGTAATATGCATTGCTAAGAAGTTTATTTGGACATCTTTAAAGGTGATTTTCTCAGTATTTTGATTTTTTTGCATCCTCAGATTACAGGTTTTCAAATAGTTGTATCTAGGTCAAGTATTGTCCTATCTTAACAAACCATACATCAATAGAAAGCTTATTTATGGAAAGCTTATTTATTATTAAATGACCCTTATGACTGGTTTAGTGGTCCAGAGTCACATATCGTGATATAAGATTTTGGTCATTATGCTTTCATATACTAATATGAGAGTTATGCTCTAATATTCTTTTAACACATTTTTACCATATATCCATTGTGCTGGATTCCACAGATTTTTTTTTCCCTAAATTGGCATGGAAGATATAAAAAAAAATGTCGACCACCTGAACCTGTAAATGAGATTTACAAAATTATTTAAATTAAATTAACCCTTATTTTACACAGTATTTACTCAAAATTGAATAAATCATTTGAAAACAAAAAGTGAACTTTGAATACTAACTGTTACTATTAAAAACAGTAGGGTACAAATGGGGCTAAAGGCACACCTTAGGAAAAAATATGCCGTTCTCTGCTCCTAAAATGTATAATTTCAGAAAAAGAATATATGTTTGTATTGAACATTTATGGAGCAACGGATTTTATGTGACAATAAATCATACAAGTCATATATTTTGATTTAAAATCTTATAAATGTTTAAGGTGGCAAGGGGGCAAAAGCTTTGAAGGCACACAGTATTGATATAAATACTTTAGCTAAAATAATGTTGTTGTTTTTTTTTTTAAATAATATCTAAATGAATACTTCTTCAAAATAATCACTTTATTAATTTTTTCAATATATATATTGTCATTATAAGATGTTAATATGAAAAATATTTTTTAAAATACAAAAACAAAATCATTTTAAACAGTAAAGATTCTGAAAGCATTGAAGGAGGTCCCATGATAATTTAATATAGATGTACAGTAGTAACAACAAATGGTATTTTATTTTATTTTAAATGATTAATAGCATGTTTTTTTCATGGTGATTCATGGTGATTATCTCTAAGATCTCTGAATCTAACCACGCCATGTTAACAAATGGAAAAGTCAAACATCTATTAATTATTATGTTAATTATAATGTGCCTTTAAGTCCCAACAGCAGGAGCGCTTTTTACCCCAAATACAATACTTTTACATATTCTTTTGTTATTTAAAAACTGTTGCTTTAATTATCTTAGACAAAAATGAAGAACCTTATGAAGACCTTTGTATCAAAATATATGCATCCATTGTAGCGATTCTTATTTGCTACTTAAATCTACAACATTTTAAATAACATCAAATACAGGTGCATCTCAATAAATTAGAATGTTGTGGAAAAGTTATTTCAGTAATTCAACTCAAATTGTGAAACTCGTTCTGAAATAAATTCAGTGCACACAGACTGAAGTAGTTTAAGACTTTGGCTCTTTTAATTGTAATGATTTTGGCTCACATTTAACAAAAACCCACCAATTCACAATCTCAACAAATTAGAATATGGTGACATGCCAATCAGCTAATCAACTCAAAACACCTGCAAAGGTTTCCTGAGCCTTTAAAGTGGTCTCTCAGTTTGGTTCACTCACTAAGCTACACAATCATGGGGAAAACTGCTGATCTGACAGTTGTCCAGAAGACAATCACTGACACCCTTCACAAGAAGGGTAAGCCACAAACATTCATTGCCAAAGAAGCTGGCTGTTCACAGAGTGCTGTATCCAAGCATGTTAACAGAAAGTTGAGTGGAAGAAAAAAAGTGTGGAAGAAAAAGATGCACAACCAACAGAGAGAAGCGCAGCCTTGAGAGGCTTGTCAAGCAAAATCGATTCAAGAATTTGGGTGAACTTCACAAGGAATGGACTGAGGCTGGAGTCAAGGCATCAAGAGCCACCACACACAGACGTGTCAAGGAATTTGGCTACAGTTGTCGTATTCCTTTTGTTAAGCCACTCCTGAACCACAGACAATGTCAGAGGTGCCTTACCTGGGCTAAGCAGAATAAGAAATGGACTGTTGCCCAGTGGTCCAAAGTCCTCTTTTCAGATGAGAGCAAGTTTTCTATTTCATTTGGAAACCAAGGTCCTAGAGTCTGGAGGAAGGGTGGAGAAGCTCATAGCCCAAGTTGCTTGAACTCCAGTCTTAAGTTTCCACAGTCTGTGATGATTTGGGGTGCAGTGTCATCTGCTGGTGTTGGTCCACTGTGTTTTTTGTAACTTTTATTTATCAGTTGCAAAAGACAAACATGGAGTGCATACAAAATGTCAATGTCCTACAATGTCTTTTTCTCCCATTTTTATGAACTTAACTGAACAAGATCCCCCTTCCCCAAACCCATAATCCACTTATACAAAAAATAAAAATAAAATAAATAAATAAATAAATAACACAAATAAAAATAAATAAATAAATAAAATAAAATAAATAAATATATAATAATCATAATAATGATAATAATAAAATACAAAAAATACATACAAAAACCTTTATATGTACTCATACATACATTTAAATACACCTATACCTGCACAGTAATAATTAAAGATACCAATGTAAGTTGCTAGTGTTAATCATTCACAGTGCAGTGTAAATATCAAACAATTGCTGCCTACTCCTCAGACATTAAAGCGAGTTATCTGTTATGTTGGAGTGTCTTAGGGTGAACAGATCAAAATCGGTGGGGGGGGGCTACCTGCCGCCGGCGAACCGAGACAGAAGGAATAGTACATATGTGACCATATAGTGGGACCCTACAAAGAGACTTCCTGAGCTGGCAGCCCATCTAGATAATTAAGTAGTGGTCTCCAATGAATATAAAACCTGTCAGTTGACCCCCTAAGCGAGAATTTGATTTTCTCCAATTTCAAAAGGCCTAAAATGTCATGTAACCAAACTTTGATTAATGGTGGTTGAGAAGACTTCCACAATAACAAAATTCTCTTGCGAGCAACAAGAGAGGAGAAGGCGATTATGTTATTTTGAGTTGTTGTGGTACGGATGTCGTCTGGAGGCTTGCCAAAAATAGCAATATGTGGGGTTGGAGTTAAATTTATGCCTAATATATCTGAAATTGTTTTAAAGAATAGTCGCCAGAATTCAGACAGCTTGGGGCATGTCCAAAACATGTGGGTAAGGTTACATGGGGCCTGCGAGCATTTGCTACAAGTATCATCAAATTTGCCTGGATAGAGCTTTGATAATTTGACCTTACTATAGTGTAATCTGTGAAAGACTTTAAATTGTATTAGTGACAGTCTAGCGCAGCTGGATGACGAGTTAACAATCCCCATGGCTCCTTCCCAAAATTTTTCAGACAGATTTAATTGAAGTTCTGACTCCCAGTTCATCTTGATCTTATGTAAAATAGATTCACTGTTAGTGGACAATAAATTATAAAGAAAGGAGATATGGCCCTTTGATAGAGTTTTAGCCTTAAGAGCCAGGTCCATCCCGCTGGGTGTTGGAATCCGTGGAAATGACGTGGCGTGTGTTTTCGCAAAGTCCCGTAACTGGAAGTATCGGAAAAAGTCTGATTTATGTAGGTTGAAGGTAGAAATTAATTGGTTAAAGCTCGCAAATATGCCATCAATGTACAGGTCTCCCAAACTACATAGCCCTTTGCTTTCTAAAACTGAAAAACGTGAATCTGTTTTTGCTGGAATGAACAGATGGTTATTACAAATTGGAGTTGCTAAAGGGGGGGTGAGCCATCCGAAGTGGCGTCTTATTTGCGTCCAAATTTTTAGAGTTCCGACTACAACCGGGTTAGACGTGAAACTTGTTGGGGAGAAGGGCAACATGTTACATGTTAATGCTAGCAGCGACGAGGAGCAGGAGGCTGACTCACTCTGGCACCAACTAGATTGAGGGAAAGTAAACCAAGATATTATCTTATGCACATTGGCAGCCCAGTAGTAACCAATAAGATTGGGTAGACCCAGTCCCCCAGCCGATTTATGCCTAGAAAGCATTGTACGGCTTGCCCTTGGCCGTTTACCAGCCCAGATGAATGATGAGATAATATCATTTATAGTTGTGAAATAGGACTTGGGGAGGAAAATGGGGAGGCATTGAAAAACATACAAGTATCTTGGTAATATATTCATTTTTATAATTTGTATCCTACCGGCTAAGGACAACGGAAGATAATTCCATCTCTGTAAATCGGACTTGACCGTCGTTGTTAATGAAGTGAAATTTTGCTCTCGCATTGTTCGTAAGGATTGTGTAACTGTAATGCCAAGGTATTTAAATCCTGTATTGGCAATTTTAAAGGGTATAGTTGATGGTGATATGGCTATGGCTAATTGGTTTATTGGCAAGTATTCACTTTTAGAGATATTTAACTTATATCCCGACAGACGACCAAAAACATTCAGCAAAGTCAGTATACGTGGAATGCTTGTTAATGGGTTACTTACATAAAGAAGCAGATCATCTGCATATAACGAAACTTGATGCTTTATGCCCCATCTCTCAATCCCCCCAAGTCCCTCCTCCATTTTTAGAGCAGCCGACAACGGTTCAATCGCCAGCGCAAATAATAATGGGGATAACGGGCACCCCTGTCGTGTTCCCCGAAAAAGTGGAAACGGAATAGAACGTTGGTTATTTGTGCACACTGAGGCGCAGGGAGATGAATAAAGTAATCTGATCCATGATATTAAGTTAGTACTAAAACCAAACTGTCTCAGGCAAAAGAGGAGGTAGTCCCACTCCACCCTGTCGAAGGCCTTCTCGGCGTCAAGAGATATTATTGCCTCTGGGATGTTAGAGGAAGATGGAGAGAGGATGACGCCGAGAAGCCTTCTTATATTAGAGTATGAGTGTCTTCCCCCTATAAATCCCGTCTGGTCCTCTGAAATGATTTTGGGCATGACAGACTCCAATCTCCGAGCTAGAATTTTTGCGAGTATTTTAACATCTACCGAAAGGAGTGATATTGGTCGATAAGAAGTGCAGCTCAGTGGGTCCTTACCCTTCTTATAAATTAGAGAGATGGAAGCCTGCATAAGGGTGGGCGGCAGAGTGCCTCGATTAAATGAGTAGTTAAACATTTCAAGTAATAATGGAGCTAATTTATCAGAGAATTTTTTATAGAACTCGACCGGATATCCGTCGGGGCCTGGGGATTTGCCACTGTTCATTGAGTGTATTGCTTCTTTAATTTCTGAGAGAGTAAGAGCGGCGTCTAGTCTCAGATTATCCTCGGGTGACACTTTAGGTAAATCCAATTTTCCAAAAAAATTATTTAGTTGGTTTTCATCTGTGAGGGATTCTGATGCATACAGTTGGGAAAAAAATGATCTAAAAGTGTCATTTATTCTGTCCGGGTTATCGGTTATTGAGCCTGACTCATCAGTTATCTGAGTAATTTGATTTGATGCTGCTTTTGCCTTTAGCTGATGAGCTAACAGGCGTCCAGCTTTGTCACCATGTTCGTACACTAATCCCCGAGAACGAAGAAGAAGCTGTTCAGCTTCAAAAGTAAGAAGGAGATCAAGTTCAGTTTGGAGTCTTATTCTTTTTTTATATAAATCTGGTGAATTTGCGGACGATAGTAAATTATCTAGATCTGCAATAGCTTCCTCCAGCTCCTTCTGCCGAGCTCTGCGCAATTTATTCGTATGTGACGTGTAAGAAATAATTTTACCCCTTATGTAGGCTTTAAGAGTTTCCCACAATATGGATGGGGAGGTTTCATCGTTCTTATTAGTTTCACAGAAAAAAGTGATCGATTCAGAAATATGTTTACAAAAGCTGTCATCTGCCAGCGAGAGAGGGTCTAGCCTCCAGTGTCTGAATCCCTTCGGCTTCATATTAAAGTGAAGGTCCAAGACCACTGTGGCATGATCCGACACTGTTATAGGTAGATACTGGGTGGAGATGATCGCTGGGATGAGCTTTTTATCTATCAAAAAATAGTCTATGCGTGAGAATGAACGATGTACGTGAGAAAAAAAAGAATATTGTCTTACAGAGGGATGTGAAAATCGCCATGGGTCCACCAATCCAAATTGACTCATAAAAGTGGAAAAGGCCTGAGACATTTTCATGACTGAGGTTGATCTTAGACTAGATCTGTCCAATGTTGCATCTAACACACAGTTCATGTCTCCTCCCATTATCAGAAGGTGAGAATCTAAATTTGGAATGGTAGCAAACAATGAGCTAACAAAATTATAGTCGTCCCAATTGGGAGCATAGACGGATACCAGGATTACCTGCTTTTCGTATAGCTTACCAGTAACAATAACATAGCGACCGTTCGAATCTGTCATTATTTTATCTGAGGCGAAATTTACGTTTTTTCGGATTAATATAGCCGTCCCTCTTGATTTTATATTAAATTGTGAGTGAAAAATTTGGTTAATCCAAGGTCTATTTAATTTTCTATGGTCAGAGTTGCATAAATGCGTCTCCTGCAGAAACATTATGTCCACATTTAGGTTTTTGATATGAGTCATAATTTTTGTACGTTTGATTGCAGCGTTTAGCCCACCAGTGTTTAATGAGCTAATCCTCACAGCTTGTCCACCAGCGGCACCCCCCTTGGTTACACTAGCCATGGACCAGCACCCGTGAAAAGATTGTCGGGTCAGTCTCAAGGAGTAAGCAGCAAACAGCAAGTGGGATCATCTGTACAGAAACAGCCCAATGTAAAATGAATACACATACACATACACAAAACACAAAATACTCTAAGTCAATTGAAAACTTCCCTCCCCATCCCTTCTCCCCCATCCCACTCATCAAAACTAAAATCAAATAATCGTACTTCCCTTTCTGCGTCGTCTTTCCTCTTTTCCTTAATTTGTCCCAGATTCTGCAGCTTAAAGAACCAGTTGGGACCCCCAAAGTAATGAACGTGAACCTTAAGTTTTCCTTAACAGTTATATAATACGATTAAATATTAAGATTAAATACCAACAATTGAATCAGAGGTAACAGAATAATAGAATAATCATAATGATAATACAAGATGATAACAATAATAATGATACAAAAATAAATGTAGGGTAAAACTATATTAGCTTGACAACCTTTCAACATGAAATAAAATAATACAAGCTAATTACTTTAACCTCAAATTAAAATTAAACGGAGTGTAGCATACAACACTAACGTTAGCTTCTAAACCCACTGAACCAGAAACAGGGCTAATCTAGAATAGCATTTAAAAGGTAACAAAGTCCGAGCAATTCTTAAAGCTCTTTGAGATAATGCAATAACTCACTTAGTGTATAGTTTTTGTAAAAATGCAGCGCGCAAAAGCTTAGCAGGTTCCCGTCTTAATCTTGAGACTTTCCAATACGAAAACAGCTCCTCCTGTAAGGCGAAAGCCCGCTAGATTATCATGGTCCACATTAGCCGTGAGTAAAATAGCATTCAAACTAGTCGGACCTCGAGGTCTGTTGATATTTGGCAACAAAAGTTGTGGCTTCTTCAAGAGATGAAAATCTCTTCTTTACTCCGCTCTCCAGAGTAATCTGTAAACGAGCCGGGAAGAAAAGTGCTGGTCGAAGAGCGAGGTTGTAGAGATCGGCCATCACCGCTCGATATTTAGCTCGTTCACTGGCGACTTCTGGTGTGTAGTCTTCAAAAATCTGGATTGGTGTCCCTTGGTATTGAAGTTTCCCACGTCTCTTACGAGCCTCCCGAATGATCAGCTCCTTGGTTTGATAGCGATGAAGGCGGAGTATAACCGGTCTGGGCCGTGATCCGGGTTGCGGTTTAGCGGTAAGCGTTCTATGTGCTCGATCCAGTTCAGGCGGAGATTGAAGGATCTGGTCGCCGAGTACCTTAGCCAATAGCTCGGCAAAAAAGCTCGTGGGCCTGGGTCCCTCGATTGATTCTGGAAGGCCGATTATTCTAATATTATTTCTGCGGCTGCGGCTCTCAAGATCAATCGTCTTCGCTGTTAGTTTAGCGTTGTGATCTGCTAATGCGTCACACCTCTCCTCCAGTGCTTGAATTCGTTGGTCTTGCAGTTCAGCATGGGATTCCAATGAGTCCATTCGTTGACCATGTTCTGTTATTGTTGTTTGCATTTTGTCAAGTCTCAATTCCAGGGCAGCGAATGTTGCTTTGAAGTCGGCTGCTATACTAGCTCTGTGGTCTTCGAGCAT
Organism: Labeo catla; assembly: GCA_012976165.1. Lineage (NCBI taxonomy): Eukaryota > Metazoa > Chordata > Actinopteri > Cypriniformes > Cyprinidae > Labeo > Labeo catla. Next base: position 122,281 of record VONZ01000760.1, read on the forward strand.
ATTAGCTATGCTAGCTAGCGTTGTGCTACTACCTGTAGGAGAGGCGTCTGCTTCAGCCTTTTTGGACGCTTTTGATGCTTTTGACATTTCTCTAGGGTGTTCAAGGGTTCAATGTTAAATCTTCCACGCTTAGCTGGTTGGGGTTTTGAGAAAAAAGTACGTTTTCAAAGTTACTGCTGCGGGAGCCTGAGACAACGCTGCTTTCACATGTTCGCCCAAACCGGAAGTCGGTCCACTGTGTTTTTTGAAAACTAAAGTCACTGCACCCGTTTACCAAGAAATTTTAGAGCATTTCATGCTTCCTTCTGCTGACCAGCTTTTTAAAGATGCTGATTTCATTTTCCAGCAGGATTTGGCACCTGCCCACACTGCCAAAAGTACCAAAAGTTGGTTAAATCACCATGGTGTTGGTGTGCTTGACTGGCCAGCAAACTCACCAGACCTGAATTTTCAAGAGGAAAATTGTCAAGAGGAAAATGAGAAACAAGAGACCAAAAAATGCAGATGAGCTGAAGGCCACTGTCAAAGAAACCTGGGCTTCCATACCACCTCAGCAATGCCACAGACTGATCACCTCTATGCCACGCCGAATTGAGGCAGTAATTAAAGCAAAAGGAGCCCCTATCAAGTATTGAGTACATATACAGTAAATAAACATACTTTCCAGAAGGCCAACAATTCACTAAAAATGTCACAATTAAATCACAATTAAAAGAACCAAAGACTTAAACTACTTCAGTCTGTGTGCGTTGAATTTATTTAATACACGGGTTTCACAATTTGAGTTGAATTACTGAAATAAATAAACTTTTCCACGACATTCTAATTCATTGAGATGCACCTGTATTAGATCAAGTAAGCATAGAAACAACTTTGCGCTACTGCCCACGATTGCGTCAAGCATTAGCCAAATTTGCATGTGCATCTTGAAATGCCAATGTTTTAGAAAGTGCTACACCACATTTTTGCGCCATCTAGTGGTTTAGAAGAAAATAATGTCAACGGCGCCATTAGCCCCATTGTACCCTACTAGCATTTAACATATTTTGATTTCAGTTCTTATTTTTTGAGATAACTGGATTTTCAGTTACCTCAAAATAATAAAATAAAAATGGCAAATAACAAAAAATATATCAGTTTTTCACTAATATTTAGTTGGCCTACATGTCATGGAATTAATTCATTTGCCAAGCATTTCTTGACAAGATCAGTTGTTGTAATTTTCCTTAATAAAAATAATATTTTTATTTAACATACATAAATATTTTCTTAATAAATGTTTTTTTCAGTTTTAACACATAACCGTCTGAAAACTCCTTTGAAGCAGATAAAGCTTAATCCTTGATTCAGTACTATATTAAATGTGATTTTAAATGCTTTGCAGTCTAGAACAAGGCTTAGTTTGTGTCTTGGAATATGATATTAAATATTGCCATACAAAGACAAAGCAACAGACAATAGATTTAGAGCATACAGCCAAATCTACACACGTAATCAAAAATTCTCATTAATTCTCTCTCTGACTCCACAGGCAGAAAAAAGGGGGGCCGCCAGGAGACCATGAAAACCTGATGAATGGGGTAAGCATGTGCTTCAGTGATGCTTTCCATCGAAAAGATTTAAGCCTGCACTGCCTCATTGTGGCCAGTCCTCGTTTTTCATTTCAAAAGCCATTTTTAATCACAGACAGTCCCAAGACTACACAAACCATCTTTAGACTGTTTTAGTCATGAGAATGTGTGACCGCTGTGCTCGGGGGCCTGGTAAAGACGGGAGAACAGAGAAGAGAATGGCCGGTCATTGTTAGGCCCGGGGTTTGTGGGAGTAAAGCATGAAGCAGACAGATTAACATTTTTGTTTGGCCGCAGGGAGATGAGAAACTTCATGCATGAGTTGTCTTTCTCTCTAGGTCTGTTGCATCTGAGTGGGTGTTTTCTGTGAAATTATCATCCAAGGACAGAGTTCAAGAGTTCAGGAGATGTTTAGCAGACAGGAGATTAGTGTGACCTACTGAGGGCATAATTGAGTGCTAAAACATACACACACACATGCATGTACACATAAACAGCTGCATAGGCAGGGTCTGTGGGACTGTTTTACGCATGAATCGTTCATTGTAACTGTCATTAAATGAAGGGGCCCACCAGCATGTGTTTGTGGCTTGTTGACTGACTGTAAAGGCTTGTGGAGCACATACATACAATACACACAGATCATGAGGCCACCACACAGCCAGATGTTGATTTTATGTTTATTATGTTCATCAGGTTGCGTTTACCTCAGTTTTATCGTTAGCTACGCATGCTGCATTTGCATGCTGCGCACTACAGTAACCGCAGCATCAGAGCTGTAAAACTGTGGCCTTTATGCAAATGCTGTTAATAACAGTCACTGGTTATGCATACAGCACGACAGAAACTGTTATATCAAGGGCTCTCGATATTTTGAGGTTAGCGACTCATTTTAAATAACTGAATGACTTGTAGGTTACATTACGAATAACAACACATTTTACTACTTAGATTTATTTGTTATTGACTGTACAAGAACTTCAACAAATCATTTGGGCACAGGGGTGTAGTGGTGAAAAAGAGGTAGGTACCAATATAAAACTCAGCCGGCATCTTGCCATGTATCGGAAAAGAGATAAACCACCACTACTTTAAATGTTAAATATCTGAGTGCAAAAGATTGCACTGCCTCAAACTGAAAAGAAATACGTGTTTGTTTTAATCAAAACAGTTAGTTTTTGGGTTTCAAATGAACTTCCTATTAATATTGAACTATAAAAATGTATAACTGTCTCCACAAAAATATTAAGCCAGTGACACTGATAATCAACACCAAATAAGCATATTATAATGATTTCTAATGGATCATGTGACACTGACAAGACTGCAGTAATGATGCTGAAAATTCAGCTTTGCATCACAGGAATGAATTACATTCTAAAATGTGTTAAAATAGAAAAGTTATTTAGAACTGTAGTTTCCCCTATTACTGTTTTGCTGTATTTTTGATTAATTAAATGCAACCTTGGTGAGCATAAGAGATTTCTTAAAAAAAAAACAGAAATCTTATTGTCTCTAAACTTTAAATGGAAAAATGCCATTTAAAAAGTAGTAATTAATTGATTAGAATTAAAAATAGAGCAGTTTATAGTTTAATCAACTCTAAAAAACAGTTTTCTTACGCTCATCAAGGCTGTATCTATTTGATCCAAAATACAGAAATAATGTATTTTCAAATTTGTTAAATATTATTGCAATTTAAAATAACAGTTTTCTATTTTAATATACTTTAAAATATAATTTATTCCTATGAAACATTGAATTTTCAGCATTATTACTCCAGTCTTCAGTGTCACATGATCCTTCAGAAATCATTCTAATATGCTGATTTATAATCAGTTTTGGAACAGTTGTGCTGCTTAATATTTTTTGGGACCTGTGATACTTAAAATGAACAAAATGAAAAAAAAAAAAAAAACAGTGTTTATTCAAAATAGAAATTTTGTGATACAATATACACTACTATTTAAAAGTTTGGGGTCAGCAAACTTTTTCTTTCTTTCGTTTTTTTTTTCTACTTTTATTCAGCAAGGATGTGTTAAATGGATAAAAAGGGATAGTAATGACTTATATTGTTAGAAATTATTTCTATTTTGAATAAATGCTGTTCTTTTTAACTTCAGAACTACAGAAAAAGTATCACAGGTTCCAAAAAAATATTAAGCAGCACAACAGTTTCAACACTGATAATAAATCAGTATATTAGAATGATTTCTGAAAGATCATGTGACACTGAAGACTGACATAATTGCTGATGAAAATTCAGCACTGCGTCACAGATATAAATAATTTTTTGAAGTATATTAAAATTGGAAAACAATATCAGAAATTGCAATAATATTTCACAATATTACTGTTTGTTCTATATCTTTGATCAAATAAATACAGCCTTGATGAGCATAAAAGACTTCATTAAAAAACATTAAAAATCTTACTGATCACAAACTTTTGAACGGCAGTGTAGGTCACACTATAGATAATATTTGTTACGGTATATTTTAAGCTCAAAAGAAGCTACATATTTATATTTATACATAGTTGTAGTCTAGTTATCTATCAAAATTGAGCTTGAAATTTGAAAATTACCAGCTTTCGTGAGAACATGTGTGTCTGTGACCTCAAGGTTTGAGACCCTCTGTATTATATAAAGTCAGTATTAACGATTGTGAAATGATTACGCAAATGCCTGACATTATCTCTCTGTAACACTGTAAACCTCTGTAGTTTTGATGGATATCCGAAGGCTGACCTTTGCGTGATAATGTACATCTTGCCTGTCAATATATTGAGGAGGGCTTCGTTTAAATGGCGGTGTCTGTCAGTGCCTGACAGGTTAAATGGGGTCTTTGTCTTGCTGTGACAATCTGAGTGGCTCTCAGCTTTAACCTCCTGTATCTGAAGGACTTCATTACCCTGGCAACAGGCGTTTCAATGCCTTGCCACTAGGTGGTCCCATAGTGCCACTGCATGGTGTATTCGCTGTGGTTTGAAGATGTAAACAAAGAGCTCAAATCCAAGCGTCTTTGTCTCCGGTCTCTTTCTAGCAGGGGTTTTTAACCTTGTTTGGTCCATGACCCATTTGTTAAATTTAAATTCTCGCACCCTTACCAGTGTCACAGAATCAAGCCTTGCATGTCTCACAAATTATCAATTACATTTTACGGAAATGAAGACATTTCACATTCAGTCAATTTTATCATTATTGACTTCATAACTATAACAAAGTCTGGTATGTATCTCAACTTACCCCGTTTATCTATGACAACCCTGTGTGTTTCGTGACCCTAAGGTTGCAGTCTAATAGGCGACTGCATCACTAAATAGTATTTAGTTCACATATAGGTCATAGGTAACATTTTCTATCCTGTTTCTCCTCAGGTGTCAGAAAAGGAAGTATGTAGCCAGTCAGTAGAGAGCCATGGCACTGACTTGGCGGTTAGCACCTCTCATAATGGGCCTCTTACCAGTGGTACAGGTAACGGTTCTACAGCAACATCTCACTGACACTGTTTGGAACCAACTATAACAGATTTTCACACTCTTATCTTTGCCATCAGTACTATCAGACACAATGGACACAAGTCCCCAGCCTTCCGAAGACATGCTGTCCAGCCAATCAGAGATCAGATCCTCTAAGTATCACCAGGACCGTGAATTACCCAGCATTCCACCCACTGATACCCTCAAAGCAGCCATCGATGCTCAAGTTCCCTCAGGAGAAGGCACGTACGAGGTGGTGAAGGACAGCGCCTCCCGTGATGTCAGTGTCGAGGATTGCCTATACGAGACGGTGAAGGAACTCAAGGACATTGGCCTCACTAATGGTACGCTAAGCCCAGAGGAACCACCTGCACCTCTTCTTAACGGCCACCCGAGCCCTGCTACACCAGACTACACCATGCTGCCCAATGGTGTGGAGTATGCCTCCGTCAACCTCAGCAAGAAGAGCCGCTACAGCACTGACATGGAGGCCCGGCGCTCGGCCGCCATTGTGAATTTCGAAGAGCCTGAGGACGAAAAACCACCTCCTGTACCAGACAAAGTACTGGATGAGAATGAAAACCAGCAGATTCTGAATGGACAGGTGGGGCTACCAAACTCTCTTTCTTATAAAAGCACCATTGTTGTCCTGTAGAGTAAACTGTACAGTTCCTTGCATGAAGCTACTTTATCACAAGCCATAACGTAGCTGCACTTGTCTTGCCTGTCAGAAGGTGGACTGGAATTTCTCAATAGTCAGTACTAGCAATACTTTAGAACAGAGGTGTCCAAACTCGGTCCTGGAGGGCCGGTGACCGAGTTTGGGCACCTCTGATTTAGAAGAACAATTTATTATTATTTCATTTAAGTACAATCTTAGCAAAGTACTATTAAGTTGGTATCCCTAGTACCTTAGGGGTAGTGCAGGAGTGTCCGATGCTCTTCCTGGAGGGAACCTTCCTGCTTGGTTTAGCTCCAGCATACCTGCTTGGAAGTTTCTTGTCACTCCGACCAAAACTGTACACTGTAAGGCTGGTGATACAGGCGTAACTTTTTGAGCAGTGTTGCCAAACGATGTTCCCTGGGCACTTTGCCATAAAGAATGGGCAACAAATTTCTATCTGGATTTGTTGTGGGCCCAACCCCAATTAAGCACATCTGAACCAGCTAACCCTGAACCAGCCAGTTGATGGCAATATTGCCCAGCAGCATTGCTCAAAAAGTTGTCCCATGTATCATCAGCCTAAGAATAGGTACTACATTTGTGACATCCGGACGTACTATCAACACTTCAGTCGTGTCACTTCCCCAACTTTTATGAATCCTTTCTCATGGCCTCATGGGATAGTAATCCATTGGATGCACACTTAAGAATCTTGCCAGAAGTAGTAGGTCATCCAGGTATATTTCATATACTATTTTGTGCCATATATCACTTTTCTCCTACTACAGTATATGGTAGGGAATAGGGGTGTTGCAATATATTGGAACTAATGATTGATTTTTTTCCCCTCGAAAATTTCTGATATCATGATAATGCTAGTAGGGAAATTTTTCATGTTAGGATAATAAGTAATAATAAGTGATCTTAATCTTGAATGGCTGGCTCAGGTGTGTTTACTTAGGGTTGGAACTAAGAACTAATGGCCTTCCTGGAGCATGATTGGAAATCCCTGCAGTAGCATGTAACTACTGAATGAAAATTCTATCATTAATTACTCACCTTCATGTTGCTCAAAACCCGTAAGACCTTCGTTCATCTTCAGAACACAAATTAAGATATTTTTGATAAAATCTGAGAGCTTTCTGACCCTGCATAGACAGCAATGCAACTGACACATTCAAGGCTCAGAAAGGTAGGAAGGACCTCAATAAAATAGTCCATGTGACATCAGTGGTTCAACCATAATTTTATGTAGCTACGAGAATACTTTTTGTGTTCAAAGAAAACAATAACAACTTTATTCACCAATTTCTTCTCTTTCGAGTTAAGCCCGGTTCAGACTACACAATTTTTTTTGTCGGTTACGACCGTCACTGTATTTGATTAAGCGATTTTGACTTCTAAAATCTTGTCATGTTGTGAACAAGAAACATGTCAGACTACACGTTTCTACCCAAACATTCATCACTTGGTGTTTTAACGATGTGCGTGCTGTTATCGATACGGCGGGACAAGACCGAAGGTGACATGAGCGTAACTTATTTACATCAGAATATACAGATGTTGGACTAAGACTATGGTCATCCTCTCTGTCGAAATCTATGGATGTTTACAAAGTTTTATGTACAGCGTGCTTCTTCAGCTTGTAAACAAGGTGTAGCGCATCCTGGTTCTGCATCAGCAGCACCACACCCAATCCGTCATGGCACTTTCATGAACTCGCTTTGAAGACTGACACGGAAAAGAAATTGTTGAACAAAGTCGTTACTTGTTATCTTTGCGCTCAAAAAGTATTCTCGTAGCTTCATAAAATTAGAGTTGAACCACTGATGTCACATGGACTATTTTGACAATGTCCTTACTACCTTTCTGGGCCCTAAACTTGGTAATACCATTGCTGTCTATGCAGGGTCAAAAGCTCTCAGATTTCATCAAAAAGACCTTAATTTGTGTTCCCAAGATGAACGAAGGTCTTGTGGGGTTTGGAATGACATGAGGGTGAGTAATTAATGACAGAATTTTCATTTTTAGGTGAACTATCCCTTTAATAAATCATCACTTCCTTCAGCAGGAGCTACTCCATCTCACACAGAATGATGCGACCCTTTGACGTGTATAATTGAGAACAAAGAAATATAATCTCACAAACAAACCACAAAGAACTGCACTAACATTCTCCAGTGTCAGCTAAACTTAGAGACCGCAGGAGAATAATAGGAACAGTGTGTTTCCAGTTTAATTACAATCTTTTAGGATATGTGCTCTGGTTGACGGTGATATACGTACGTGCGCCTGTAGCATACAAATGAAGCCATCTGTAGAGGAGGGCAGACAGGCTGCTGCTGCGCCCGCAGTCAATGTCTGTATACGGTGTGAGCATCCACTACAGCCACACGTTACTGTCACCAGTCGAGGACGCCCTGCACCTCCTTTGTTCATCACTGCTTCTTGCACTCTCGCTCTGTCAGTCTCTCTCTCTTGCTCTAATGTTCGCTCTCTCTCCTTTTGTTGTTCTCATTTGCTGTTTTTTGCCCTGTATTTCTGCTTTCTTTGTCCTTGTACTCAAGATCAATTATATGTCTTTTCCACCAAAAACGATGTTAGATTTCATGCTTGGCCTGTCGAGAACTAGAACTGTCCAATGCTTCTGTAGACTTGAAAGATGCATTTTGATGCAATGGACTATGTTACCTATATAACTTGCACCAGCACTGGCACTCTGGCAGTGGTCCTACATCAGATGGTGAGTCACTTACTTGCACCCTTTGGGGTATAATGTCTCCTACCACACTGATGGTTTAAACTTGACACCTATCAATCCAAATCCCATTCGCGCTGGCCTGATGTAGATGTGTAATGGGGCAGCAGTGATTCACCTTATCAGTCACATGTTTGCGTGTAACATATGCGCATTGGGATCAGTCGGTTCCAGCTGTCCAATATCTGACAGCTCACTCTCATGATGAATGAGACAGCAGAGCATGTGTTTACAGGTACATCAGTCTGTATTTGAGCAAGAGAATCATTCTGATAAAGCTTGGACCCCCGAACTGACAAGCGCATGCTGTAACACATGCATGCACATTGGACACATTGCCTCATTAGTTCATGATGTGGACCGCACTGTATGTTTGGTTATTTGAGCGAAGCACGCAAGCCTGGCTTGAGCGGAGTGCCATGTGTGTCATTATGCATTGGTGCCACTGTCACTACGCTAGCGTGATGGACTGAGGGCAGCTGTCTTTGATAAACTGTGATTTCAGCACATCAACACTCAAAAGTGTGCTGCTGAAGGGAAGGACTTTTATTGTTAGAACTGATGCCTTGTCAAAGATGCGTGGGCACATGCTGACAACTGTGTAAAAGCAAATACTAATCGACACCATTGAGAGCAGCGCTATAGGCCGTTGTCTTACGCCCAGGCCGTACTGTCAGCATCCTGTCACAGTCAGAGTATGATCTAATGTGAACTTCACAGGGTATTCAGCCAATGGGGTATTGAAGGGAAATGTAAGTGTTCAGTATGAAGGACACTGTAAAATGGTTATTTATAGGAGAAGTGCCCACCAACTTTTGCATTCCACCTCAGTATTACGCAAAATTCGGCTAAAATAAATTACGTTTTTATTCAGGTTGGTCCACTTCAGGTTACTACAGAGGTGTATGTGCATTTGCGTTGCACTTTCTCTCGCATATTGCAGATTTACAATGACACTAATTCATTCAAGTCCCACAAAAGAAGAGAGGATAATGCAAAGACTCTAAATGTGGAATGGGTTTAGCACTGCAGCTGGAATTGCTTTCCAGTTCAGTCCTATTTCAGCATATTGAAGAGAAGTTGGACTAAAAGTGGACTCTGGAGTGACCAAGCATCTTGTGAACAGAAAGAATCAAAAGGCTAAGCTCAGCTTTGCTGAGGAGAAAGTTGTGTGGACAGAGCAGAACTATTCCAAAGTTCACTTTTGTGATGAGAGCAAGTTTTTAATTTATTTGGGTCTGATGGGAAACATTTTGCTGGGTGTCAGACTACACTGTAAAAAACTATTTGTTGAGGCAACTTGAAATAATTTGTAACCTGCTGCCTTAAAATTTTAAGTTCAGCTCAAAAAAAGTTTATTCAACTTGAAATGTTAAATTATACTAAGTGACAACTTAGATATTTGAGTTGAATCAACTTAAAATTTTAAGGCAGCTGGGTTACTTACCCATCTGTTACGTTTAGCAAACACAAATATCTGAATTGTTACGTAGTACAACTTAACATTTCAAGTTGAATAAACTTATTTTAGTTGACTGAACTTAAAATTTTAAGGCAGCAGGGTAACAAATTATTTTAAGCTGACTCAACAAATTGTGTTTTTTATTTTTTACAGTGTAGGGAAAGACTGAAGCCCAAGTGCATAAAGAAGTCAGTTATAGGAGAAGTTCGCTTCCAGAACAAAAATTTACAAAAAATTTACTCACCCTCTTATCCAAGATGTTCATGTCTTTCTTTCTTCAGTCGTAAAGAAATTATGTTTCTTGAGGAAAACATTCATCAATATTTTTCTCCATATAGTGGACAATTGTGCCCGTGAGTTTGAACTTCCAAAATGCAGTTTAAATGCAGCTTCAAAGAGTTCTAAATTATACTAGCCAAGGAATAAGTTCTTATCTAGCAAAACAATTGGTTTTTCTAAAAAAAAATATAATTTATGTACTTTTTAACCTCAAATGCTTGTCTTGTCTAGCTCTGCGATGTGCATGCGTACTCTCTGTGTAATCTGGGTCAATACAGTTAGGTAAATACAGTACAGTTCAAAGTCAATGCAGAAGTACCGACCCAGTGTTTACAAACTAGTGAACTTGGAAAGAAAGTCAAACATTCTTTACAAAAAAAGGTAAAACAGCGATATAGGATGATTTTGAAGTTGGAGGAGAAAATGAGATGCGAGTTTTTCGACATACTCTAACTGTATTACCCTGCTTACACAGAGCATGCACATCAAAGAGCTAGACAAGATGAACATTTGAGGTTAAAATTGTTCAAACTTGCGGGCACCATTGAAGTCAACTATATGGAGAAAAATCCTGAAATGTTTTCCTCAAAAAACATAATTTCTTTACGACAGAAGAAAGAAAGACATGAACATCTTTGAATGACAAAGGGGTCAGTAAATTATCTGTAAATTTTTGTTCTGGAAGTGAACTTGTTTAAACGGTGAAGGAAGAGTGTGTGCAAATGATGTCATCACACACAAAACCCTAATCTTTGTGACTGTCTGTGTGATGACGTTGCAGTGTGTTTTAAACACTTCCGATAATTATTCACTCCTTATATGGGCAAATCAATGGAAGAGACACTTTAATTAATATAGAGGGCTGGGTAGAGACAAAGGCAAGAGTGAATTAGCAGATAAGTGCAATTGTAAGAGACATTTGTTAGTTGTGATGAGGTCAGGGGTGTCTTTGCAGAGCCACACGGATGGGCTATTAAATTAATTGCTTTGCTAATTAAACCAATATCAAAGCACATCTGGCGAGTCCCTGATGCACATTCTGTGCAATCATATCAAAGCAAAGCACACCTCAGGTTCATGGGGTGAAATGGCTTCATCAAAACAGGCTTGAAATTTTGGCACTAAGGATTAATCTTAAATAGGTTATAGCAAATTTCCTGCTTGACTGTAATCTCTCTGTCAGCGAGGTGACTGCGACAGGGATTGATATTCTTCACCAACAGCTAAGGTGTCTGTTATTGATTTTCTGTAGGATTTACTTTGTTAATTAATGACTCAGTTATTGATTCTCTTTGTAGAAATACAACCCCTCTTGCTAGGAGAGGAACTGTACATTTGATTCCAATCAGTAACTCTTAAGTAATGAATGAGTGGCTTCATTTATGCATCAATCAGTCCTTGACACTAGCATGTGTCAGCTGAAGTGAGGCATTTCCTATGCGGCCATATGTTTAAATTGATTAAATATAAAGCGATTTTAACTAATGGTCTTGTTTTAATCATTGTCCTACAGTTACACTCCCCACTGACAACTCCAAAGCTTCAGGACAACGCGTCTCCAGACAGTGAGGTAGGCTTAGCGTAAGCATATTGTAAAGCATATTGTACCCATTTGAAATCTTTGGACTCTGTAAAGTAAAAATGTCTTATTCTCTATTACATTTCCAATTCTAGTCCTCAGACATGTACTCCAAGGTAGTGAAGAATGCTGTAAAGGAAACTGAGAACGACTACAGCAGCATTGGAGAGATCAAGGGAATGGTGCCGGAGTCGACTTCCAGTGATCTTTATGCCACAGTTGGGGATGAATACCCAATGGCTCTTGGCTCCGAGCCTCTGGAGGGGCTTACAGAGAATGCAGACCCTGGGTACGAGGCCATCAAGATCTCCAAAGCATCTGAAGACGCTCATCAGGGCAGTGGGATCATGGAACCCGACTATGAGAGTGTAGGGGAACTGGGTCTCAACGGGGAGATCTCCCGTCTCTGACCACCCATGTAAGGGACAGTGAGAAATCAATTCTTTGAGATTTAGAAGTGGAGGTTGGGGTGGTATCATGAGTATAATGCACTTAACCTTTCCTGATTGAATGTTTTCAAGCATAGCATTTATGCACCGCATTGTTTTTGAATATTATAAATGAAAGAGTTCCTTCAGACCTGTGACCCAGCACAGGAAATGAAACTAGAGTCTAGAGTTGCTCAGAAGAGGGTTTGTTATGCTATTCATGTGAATATTTGGGTACCACAAACCCAAGGTGCCCCTTTTATATTAGCTGTGCCCATTGGCATCATTTATGACGGATATGTTCCCACCAATTTGCCATGGCCTACTTTCTCCCCACACATAGCTTGCAGTAGGGATGTATCTAATACAGAAGTGGCATTTCCATTTGTTGAGCAGGAGAAACTATTCGGTTGCTAGCATTTGTTATTTTGAATGTTTTGGTAGGCATTCAATCTGTGCAACAGTTGATCTCCAATACACACGCCTGCTTTAATCACTTTCCACGGCTTGTTCCCGTTCTAGTGAAATGACAAAACAAAATGCTAACAAATGTGTTCCACTACTGATATCAACTAATGTACAGCTGTATTTATGGTTTATTAAGGGGAACCCCAGGTGTTAAGACTTACATGGCTTATAAGTGACGTAAATGGTGTCACTTACTGAAATATGTAGAAGAAAACCCATGAAAGATTTATGTTATTTAAAAAATCTTCAACATTTTATACATATTTTGGACTATGGTGGGCATCATTATTTCGATGATATGAAATGGTTGCACTCGGTGTGCTACTGGCGCTAACTGTTGCTATTTTTACCGTGACACAACTCGAAAAAATAAAATACAGATACGATGCCACATTGTGCGTCTTTTGGTTGGAATTTTCAGTCGAAGGGCGAGAAGAGAAGCAACTGCTTTTCCTAGAGATAAGACGAGGAGAAAAGACTGGGAAAATACCTGTGGATGAAAACACTTCCTGAAGACCTGCGTCTTTGTTCTCTCCACTTGATGTCTTTAAGGCTTTTAGTAGACCACAGCTACTGAAAGAGCTTACAAACGGCAGAGACGAGAAACGCTAGATGCCATCCTGGCAAGATATAAACATGCCACTGAAGGAGTCTCTCAGCGCAAATTTCACTCGATATCCAGTGGCGTGTAGACTCCTTTTGGGGAAAATCGATGGTACGACATTTGGTTTAAGCCTACGTTTATATCCAATGCCACCTATAAGCTCTATCAGTAGCTGTAGTCATCATATCAGTATTTTATTTTCCAAGTTGTGTTGCGGTAAAAATAGCAACAAGTAGCACCAGTACACTATATATAAAAAAATCTTTCAAAACGTTGTTTCAACTTGATATAATTTCTTACACCACTGACTTAAAATGTTCAGTTTAGTGAACTTGAAATTTTAAGTTACTTAATGTCAATTTAAGAGACAACTGGAATATTTTTGTTGACTAAACTAAAATTTTTAGGTCTAAAATAGTTGAAACAACTTTTTTTTTTACAGTGTAGCTCACAGAGTGCAATCATTTCACGTCATAATGGCGCCCCCATAGTCCAAAATATGTATAAAATAATGTGGATTTTTTGAATAATGTAAATCTATCATGGGTTTTCTACTACATATTTCATTAAGAGACATTATTTGCATTATATTAAGTCATACAAATCTTAATACCTGGGGTTTCCTTTAAAACAAAGAACCCAAAACCCCACAAAGGGATATTTTTCCTAGACCAAAGATTAAAAAAAATGAACATATCTATATGTATATTAAGCGAGAATAACTGCTACATTGAGAATTTAGCAACACAAATGTGACTGAAATTAGTTGAAATTATGTTAAGACATATATAATGCTAATGTCATTTTAGATTTGATAAAATATGCTACTACACACTTAATCAGTATATCACATGGACTACTTATCAGTTTAATTATCTTTGCATATCCTAATTAACATACATGACATAACAAGCAGCACATCTGTGTAACCTCCTTCCCACATGTCTCCACCACTTTTCTAAACAAAGTGACACCAATGGCTGCGCTCTTACAAGAAATATTTTATTCATAATGTGTACAAGTAGTTTCTACGCTTTTGCACACTGCACCTGCTGCGAGCTCCACTCTGCCTGCCCGCTTTCACGTGATAGTAGTTGAGCAACTGACAGAGTCGTGTCCTTATATAACCCAGAGAAGAGAACCAATCAGATTCTGTAAACAACAGACCTCTCAGCTCAGTCCATTAAGGAACTACACTCATTTTAATCATTCCGAACTGCTGGAGCATTTAGTTCCATAAGTAGTAAGCAAGCAAATCGCACCTAACGCATATCAAAATATAAAAGAGGAACGTTTAAATGTAGCCATCATTCTGAGCTATTTATCATGTTTTATATGCAATGTGTCAAATTACAGGCTCTGGTGAGGAAGTGACCTTTTAGGTACGCAACGTTAAGCACACTCATTTATGAGTGTACTAAAAGGGTATTAACAGAATTTGGTTTATCTATTGCTGGTGTGAGTTCAGATCCTTTCAAGTGTTCACTTATTGTCATTTGTGATATATATGAGCTATGTTATATTAGAATGTATGTGTGAATTTTTTTTTATTGACGCAGCTGTATTGATCGAGTATATTATATATTTCAGATATTGTTTGGTTTTTACATGTAATAGGTACGCAACATTTCAAAAAGCACAGGGGAAAAGAGACATCATGGTACTGCAGCTTTGCCTGGCAGCTTAGAAAATATACTTTATTATCAGGTATGCATTTAACTGCTTTTACATTCATGTAGCAGTATAATCAAAAAGCATAGCGCATTCAGACGCTGCATGGGACAAATTCATGCCAAGAGACACTTGTAAATATTCAAAAGACTATTTTGTTCTGTTAAATTATGTCAATGTTGAAGTATGGTTCTGTAATAACTGGCAGCAGCTTTTAAAAGACAGCACGTGGAACTTTTATAGTTTGTTTGTATTGAGGAACTAATGAAAATTTAAGAATCAGTGGAACACATGCTGTTTTCTCAATGCATTTTTAATTAAAGAAAGTTTAAAGAAGGTTTATTAACGTTTAAAAGGCTAATAACAGGAATATGTATTGTTTTGGAGTACTTTAGCACTATTTAAAATGTGAGGTTTAATTAAGATCTGTGGGTGGAGTCCAAATGTTGTCCGTGTTTGCTTGTAATGGTACGTTGTGATGGTACAGGTTCCATATTAAGAAGATCCTTGTTTTATTTAATATCATGGTGACACATTGAACATTTGATTTCTCCCTCTAACCAAATCCTGTGTATTTAGTTGTAAATAAGAATGAATTTTGCATTTATTTCATCATAATCTTTGTATTGTGGTATTTGCTTATTAAACAATATAGTCATGCTGGACTAATAATTAAATGTGTGTGCATGTTTATTCAAATATATATTTTCTTAATAGTACTATATTTACATGCCAATCTTAGTGAGGCAAGAAAGGACATTTATATATGCTTAGTGCATAAAAACCCTATATAATCTCCTGATATTTAATCTGTCAATACATCCTGCTAAACTAAATTCTCAAGTGTAGAAAAACAACCTTCGATAGGCGGTTTTATTATCATGTCAGTGAACTGGTATTAGGGGACTTAAAGAACATATTTCACTGTACAAGCAGTTATTGATTGAATCTTTGGTCAAAGCAACATGAATTTTCAATGCAAGTACTCCATAAGGGAGCAGCAGCAAACAAGGGCACTGAATAGATTTTTTTTATTTTCCCTTCATAAGGATAAATTGTTTCTTAAAAGATGAAATCTTTTCAGCCATGCCTTAAGGGGTTATTCCTATAGACAGTTTGTTATAAGCGAATCATGCCCACAAGCACACAGTAATTATATTATACTTTGAGAGGCTATGCGAGAGGTGCGGTTCTTTGATCAATGCTACAATCGATTTAGATTCAGAACTCACTCTGACAAGCATATACAACATGTACATGTGTGTGTTTAACCAGACACAAAGGTAAAAATGTTCAGTTAAGGCTTATAAAGTATATAATGCACACAAGCAGGTGGATTTCTTCTAAAATGTAATTGATGCAAATTACACACTTGGGATAGTTAACCCAATAATGAAAAGTCTGTCATTAATTAATCATCTTCATGTCGTTCCAAACCTGTGAGACCTTCGTTCATCTTCAGAACACAAATTAAGATATTTTTGAAGAAACCAAGAGCTTTCTGACCCTGCTTAGACAGCAATGCAACTGGCACGTTCAAGTCCCAGAAAGGTAGTAAGAACGTCGTTTAAATAGTCCATGCGACTTCAATGGTTCAACCATAATGTTGTGAAGCTACGAGAATACTTTTTGTGCACAAATAACAACTTTCTTCAACAAGTTCACATATAAAGTATTCTCTTGGCTTCATAACATTATGGTTGAACTACAGACTATTAACAATGTCCTTACTACCTTTTTAGGCCTTGAATGTGGTAGTTGCATCGCTGTCTACGCAGAGTCAGAAAGCTTTTTGGATTTAATCGAAAATATCTTAATTTGTGTTCTGAAGATGAACAAAGGTCTTACAGGTTTGGAACGACATGATGGTGAGTAATTAATGACAGAATCTTCATTTTTGGGTGAATTATCCCTTTAAAACTGTAATAACATAATCTTTGGGTCAGTAAGGTACTTCTACTGCTATTATTTCTACTATTTTGACAAAAAAAGTAACGTATTCCTTAAACTACACTTTTATCAACAGAAAGAGACTCATGAGGTTATGAGTCAAAACCTCAGGCAGTAAGTAAAACTGCATCAAATTTCTTTTGCCGGCAATCCAAGCACAAGTACTCGTGCCTCTTTAACTCCACCCACGGCATGCCTCCAGGAGCTCGGCATCTAGTGGAGAGAAGCATAAAGCTATATCTTTCTTTTATAAATCTGATAAAACAAAAGACTTTTCGGAGATATGAAGGATGCAATAGTACTTTACACTGTAAAACATGGTTTGAGCTATCTACTTAAAATATTATTACAAGTAATTTTTTTTGAGTAGTTTATAAGGCTTGATTTTTTTAATGGAATCTACCTGCATATATCATGTAAAATCTTCTAAATTATTTAATCTATGACACAATGAATTTAATATTATTAGTGAAATGTTCTCATTTATTTTAAAGGGGTCCTATTATGCTCTTTTACAAAGTCTTGATTTTGTTTTGGGGGTGTACTAGAACATGCTTGGTTCGAAAAACGCATAATTTACGTAAAAAACATAATTTACATTATTACAATAAATTTCTCCCAGCCTGACACATAAGACTCGATTAGTTCCGGGTTTAATGAAGGCCCGCCTTCCGAAAAATGAAATTAGTTGTGATTGGTTAGCTGTCCCACTGCGTTGCGATTGGCGAACAGCTTAGACGGTGTTTCAGTGCTGCCATGCCCCTTGTCAAAGAAGCAAGTTAACTGTTAGCGCAAGCTAGATTAAAGTGTTTCTTACGTTTTAAATACAGATTTTTTTTTTTTTACAAAAATGCATGGATTCGCTACAGGAGGCCTTTATTAACCCTATTAACATATTATTGGACTTGTTTTGGACTGATGAGGAGAAACACCCATCTATGCCAATGTAAAGCTTGGGAGTGCCGTGATAATTTTGTAATATAACTCCAATTGCGATCGTCTGAAAGAAGGAAGTCATATACACCTAGGATGCATGGAGGGTGAGTAAATAATATGCTACAGTAGCGTTGGGTCCTATTATCAGCCTGCGAGATCGCCAACACATGATATTATCGTGCTAATATATTTAATTATTTACATACTTAGTTTCCTTGCCGAAATCAGCTCCAGCATAAGGTTAAAAGCATCTTAACATTATCAAAGACCATTATCACTAATTAGCCAAGCCTATTCTAGTGCAAGTTTATGCATTTTAAAAAACACAACTGCGTTATAAGTGAAGCTATCTACACTGTATGATGAATAAATCTCTTACCACACACGTCTGCGGCACGTTACGGCTCCGACGCGGCAACCGGAGTAGATCGCTTCGGCATGTGTTTCGACCCCCGTACTGCACACATCTGCGGTGAGTTACAGCTCTGTAGCGGCCACTCTAGTCAATGCTTGTGTTTATAGCCGCTGCACTGCGGCTCGTTGAAGCGGCTCTCCGCGCTGCATTGCTAAAGTTAGGCTAATCCTCCACCTCGTCCCTACCCACCCCCCAACAATCCGAATTTCCATAAGCAGGATTTAATTTAATGATATTCTAACTGACCGCGTTGTGACATCATTGGATACAGAAAACAAACGTTGTAGTCCAAAGGAGCCGTTCATTGTAGTTCTTGAAAATGGATTTCTTAAAAACAAAATATCTCCTTTTGGAATGGATTTGTAACTTTGTAGATCTTTTTTATGCCCAAAGATACACACTGACTAATGTTCAAAAAGTGAAAAAGCATAATAGCACCCCTTTAAGATGATTCTCGAAAGTCTGTGATTTTGAGTAAGGCCTGTTTGTATTTAACTTTGGGTTTTTTTGTAAAATTAAAAGACTGTATACAGCTAGACATCTCCAGTAGGAAACAACTTGTTACTGCACTGGCTTTAGCAAAGCTATTGCTCAGTAAACAAAGCATTGTGCCTTAAAAGGGGCAGAACATGCAGTTACCCACAACCTAACCATAAGCTCTACTCTTCTGCACAGTGGTAACGACAGAAACAGAAACTCTTTCAAATGTCATACGTAGCTACACATTAAACATTAACAGATGTTTCCCTTCACTCAAAAACACAAAAAACAGCACTTAATTTCAACATTTACTCTTCAGCCATATGCAAAGCATCCTGGGAACTAACAATCACCACCAAAATAAAATTGCATAACTGTGCTAATTCTCTTGAAATAAAGAGGTA
This sequence comes from Labeo catla, assembly GCA_012976165.1. Lineage (NCBI taxonomy): Eukaryota > Metazoa > Chordata > Actinopteri > Cypriniformes > Cyprinidae > Labeo > Labeo catla. The sequence goes on from VONZ01000760.1 coordinate 141,430, forward strand.
GTTTTCTTTCCTTAATTTTATCAGCTTAATCAGTTACTCAATTCAAGCATCAAAACTGCTTATGTTTCCTTTAAAAAAAAAATGAGGAAACTTACTTCTCGGTTTTATTAGTGAAATGTTCTCAATATTTTCTACATCCCTGGTTTTCAACTCCAGTCCTCGAGGCCCACATCTTGTATGTCTCCCTCATTTAATGTACCTGATTCAGATCATCAGCTCGTTAGGAGAAAGATCCATGAACTGAACTGAGTGTGTCAGATTCAGAAACATACAAAATGTACAGAGCAGTGGGCCCCGAGGACTGGAGTTGAGAACTACTGTTCTATACAACACTGAACCACAATTTCTTTGATAAAAAATACACTCTATTTTTATGTGAAAATTACTCAAGATTAACTTGAGATTGGCAAAAACTGTGTTTGTTATGTCCCCTTTAAATGAAAAAACTGTACTAACCTACTTATTACTACTAATTTCATAATTAAAATGTATAGTAAAATGTATAGTTTGAATAGTTTAAATGTAAAACACATGTAAAATCATGAATGTGAAATGTAAACATTAATACAGTTTAGTAAATTAGAGCCTTCTAAGCTGCAAGCATTACATTTTTTTTTTAAAAAAAGATTGAAACATGGTGATTGCTTTAAAGATATTTCAACATGTAGTCACATAAGGAAAGAGACAGATCTCTTATCATTTTAAGTAGTGCTAGTATCATTGTAAGTAGGACTAACAGTAGCCTACGTTACACTGATATTATCTGTCAAAATAAATTTTAAGAGAGTAACATGATGTTAGTCTGATCGATAAAGTCTTTTTTTCTGCCTGAATTTGCCTAAACAATATCTCAAAATATTAGTCCAAATTCATATGTGACCCTGGACCACAAAACCAGTTATAAGTAGCATGGGTATATTTGGGTCAAAACTGTCTATATTTCTTTTATGCCAAAAATCATTAGGAAATTAAGTAAAGACCATGTTCCATTAAGATATTTTGTAAATTTTATAACATAAATATATCAAAACTTAATTTTTGATTAGTCATATGCATTGCTAAGAACTTCTTTAAAGGCGATTTTCTCAATATTTCGATTTTTCTGCACCGTCAGATTCGAGATTTTCAAATAGTTGTATCCCGGCCAAATATTGTCCTATCCTAACCAACCATACATCAGTTGAAAGCTTATTTATTCAGCTTAATGGCTGAAAATATGACCCTTATGACTGATCTTGTGGTACAGGGTCACATTTAGGGAGACAGCAATGGAAAGCCTATTTATTCAGCTTTCAGATGTTGTATAAATCTCAATTTCAAACAATTGACCATTATGACTGGTCCAGGGTCACATATTATTTAAAAACAGAATGTGAAAAGCATCTTGGTCATCCGAATGACCTACTATTTTAGACAAGATTCTGAAGTGCACATTCAATGGACGTCCCATTAAGCAACGGGAGAGGAGCTGTGAAGGGCAGTGAAGTGGTGACAACATGACCAATAAAGGAAGTCTACTTTACATTCAATCTACACACATTTACGCAATATAGAATACACTTTTTTTAAAGGTCACTATTACATTTGGTATTTAAGATAATTGAAGCATGCAGGGATAGTTCAGCCAGAAATAATCATCATGTTAATAGTGAGAGAGGCTGTTATTCTGCCATCTCCTGTTGTGTCCTAGGGAAAAAAGAAACAGGTTTGGAATAACATGAGAATTACATTTTTGGTGAACTATTCCTTTAAGACGTCACCAATAGAAATATGTCAATAGCGGTTCCTTCCCCAACATAACAAATCACGTTTTAGTATTTGCATTATGGTCAGAGTCAGGCAAGTTTACGTTTTGATAGGTGACGAGTATGAGTGATTTTCCATAAACAGTTATTCTACTACAGACAGGTCCCGCCACAGAGTACCCTCGGGAATCGCCTGTCAATCATTCTCGCCGGGTCGCACACTCTCACGTGAAACGCATTTGCCCCGTTTAACGGGATATTACTATCACTGTTATTAATGTTACGAACACTGACCGACCTACCTAAATAATAACTACTCAAAGACTCGTCTCTCTCCATCCTTGCGTCATTGTTTTAATCGCAACAGCGCCCGTTGCCTTGTGTTTGGAGGGAAACTGCAGGAGAAAGCGAGCGGGAGCGAGTGGAGGCGTGTGTGCCGCCAGCCAATCAGAACGCACACTGGCTGCGCGAGCGCACATGTTTACAGGCGACATTCCGCCGGTACAGCCAGTGGCTCTTGAAAACCCGGATAACGTTTTCGGAATTGAGTCTTTCTCACACAAAACCGGATTTACGGCGATACGGGAAAAAATGGCTGTTAAAACACCACCCTCGACACTGGAGATTCTAATTTATATTACAATATTGATCAAATTTCTGCTGGTCCGCTCTTTGTTGATTTATTACATAAATGCCCGTTGTGTGTATTGTGAAAAACACATCGTGTTTATCAATCCAAAACTGCTGCTCCGCTCCGTGTTTTACCACAGACCGTCAGCTTTAAGGGAACGGCAAGCAAAACAAACAGGTCGACAGAAGAAAGATATCGGTAGCCGGTCGGTCCTTTGGTCGGTCGGACGGACGGAGAGGTTATCAAGCGTAGCTCATTTGCATGTTGTAAGGGTTCACTAGTCTCATGTCCCGAACATGCGCGCTCACGCCGGTGAAATATATGGATGCGGTTCAGATCTGTGGTAATGTTGTCGTATTATTCGCATGTTCGGCCCATTATGACTGTCGGTCCGTTCGGGTTCTGTCAGTGTGACATTTCTTTTTTTTAAAGCGGCATTGCAGTGCAAAAAACGAAGTGATTTTATTTGCGCATTTCATTGATATATCAACTATGCATACGCGGCGGCTGGTGAAGCGCTCGGTCATTGGGAGCCGCGTGTACGCACCGGGTTTAACGGGAGACGCGGCTCCGCTCACGGGAGTGATCCAGGCTGTCAAACAAGACAACAGAGATGCTTCGACCGGCCATCGGCGCAATGTGTACACGGTGCTCATGCAAGACGGGAGCTTGAAAGAATACTCAGAGGAAGAGATTGCACAGATGACTGCAAAAGCACCGCTAAAGTCGAGCTTGAAGGTTTGTATGTGTGGTCAGCCGGGCTAGTTGTTGTTGTTGTTGTGATGCTGCTTGTCGCACACAGTCTTGTTTACAGTGCATTGAGAGATTGTTTGTTTGATGGTTTCAAATAGTTCTCATTTGAATTTGTGGGATTATATATTGCAGTAATGATGTTGATGCTACTAGGGAGTTGTTGGCTCCCCAAATGAAACATTTTCGGGCAAAATTACTTTTTAGCTGCAGAATTGTAGAATTGCTCATTACAGACGGTCATTCAAAAGCGCCGGTTCCATGCTCACAATCTAGTGCATTAAACTCTGACACTTCTGGTCTCTCCATTGTTAAATGGAAACACATTTGCATCTAAAAAGTGTTACGTATGAACTAAAAATGCACTTTGATTGCATATCGTCTTTACTTTTTGATCTTCTAAGATCACTTAAAGTGCTTTGGTCACAAAAACTGCTAAAATGATTCAAACTGATATTTTTTAGCTTTAAAAATGTGTGTTTGGAATGATGTCACTCCTAACTGTATTTATGTAACAAAAATGTGACCCTGGACCACAAAACCAGTAGCACGGGTAACGTTATATTTGTAGCAATAGCCAATAATACATTCTGTGGTTTCTTTTATGCCAAATATCATTAGGATATTAAGTAAAGATCATGTTGCATGAAGATATATTGTAAATTTCCTACTGTCAATATATTAAAACTTATTTTTTGATTAGTAATATTGCTAAGAACTTCATTTGAACAACTTTAAAGGCGATTTTTCTCTTAGATTTTTTTGCACCCTCAGATTCCAGATTTTCAAATGGTTGTATCTCTGCCAAATATTGTCCTGTCCTAACAAACTATACATCAATGGAAAGCTTATTTATTCAATAATAATAATAATAATAATAATAATAATAAATAAATATATATATATATATATATTAAAAAAGACCATTATGACCGGTTTTGTGGTCCAGGGTCACGTTTAGGGAAAAAATCTACCAAATTCTTACCAACGTTCTCCCTTGAGTGCGAATCAGATTTACATGTGAATTCCATTAAACAATTATCTTATTTTTCTTGTAACACGCTGATTTTTAAAAATTATTTATTAATGTATTACAATAAACATAAACGAAAAATGACTCGCGTTCGAGGGAGTCAGTTATGAACTCATCTGATCGCTCGCTGATTTGTGAATCGTTTCACAAAAAAGAACCGGTTCATAAGAGTCATTTGTTCGAGATTCGGTCATCCCGCGCTGTGTTCATTGCATTCAGCGAACACAACGCGACAGAAAGATGCAAAACAGCGGTGCTGAAAACACTGACTCAATAATAGTAATCAAGCTATCGCCTGATCACGCCGTGAAATCTGATTAAACCGCATATGGACTAACACAAAGTTCCCCGACTGACTAGATTTTAAATTACTGTCGTAAATTAGTCTTGTTTTGTTTCATTTGTGGCCATTATATTCGAGATATATAGCAATGTAGGACTGTGTAAGCCGCTGATTATCTGAGTTTAGTGGGTGGATAACTGTGGCAAACAAACACGCTCTGCAGCATTCACGCGCCAGCAGAAGCATCTGTGCACGCGCGCGTACAACAGCCTCCATCTCTCCGCTGCAACCGGCTTTTTCTTACTGCTTTTTTTCGTGTTTTCGACATTCATTCCTAGTGCAGTGATCGTGTTTTTGTAAATATGTCTTTTGGTGTTTAGTTATTGCTTAGATCAAGCTCATTTAATTCACTGATCTCCGTGTGATTGCACACTAGGCTGAGTGAGTTGCTTGCACGTAATTGCAAAATACAAAGGGTTTTTTTTTAATAATGACCTAATTGCAGTCATCAAGTTATACAGCCTGAGGTGCCATATCAAAACAAAGAGGGTCAAAATGACGAGCGGCACCAGCTCTATTTCATTCTTTTGCAGCCAGAGCTGCAATACTTTGGTTTGTAGATTTTTGCATGGAACTAATTAAAATAAATGAACGTAATACCTGAAATTTGCAGGCTATATTTGCATACATATTTCATTTGTTTGCTGATGTAAATTTAATGTAAGTATGGCAACTGATACACATCAGTGTTTTTATAATGCACATCTGCACTCACAATTCACAGCCGTCCATTTAATTTTTAATCAGTGCAACTATTATATACATCACATGCTGAGGTATTCTCTGGTGACATATGATGGGGAAAAAGTTTAGATTTAAGCAATGCAAGCAAGAAGGGATGTGAAACTAAAGTGGGGGCTAATGGTCCCGGAGCAGCTGCTCCATAACGGCAGCAAAACGGAGCTCTACTGAGGGTCATGCTCATAGAATCTGGGGCTTTGGCAAGGCGCCTGGATTCCCAAACGAGTGCCATTCGGCTTGGGGGAATGCCACTTGTTGACTTGCATAGTAAGGAGGGGCTTCGTGTTAAGTGCGTTACAGTGTGGCATTTCCAGACAAAGGCGGACTGGATTGTTTTTCGTTCCCCTGTTGTTTCCACTGCTTAATATCAAAATTTAATTAACACACATGGGCTGTCTAACAGTTTAACTCTTTATGCACCAAGGCTTTGTTGCGGGTTTACAGTATATTCACATGAAATGGTTGAGGATGAATGCAAGTTTAGATGTTTTTTTTATGAACAGCGTTATAATTAGAGCAAACCTTTAAAGCATTGTGTGTTTGTTTTTCTCGTGAATATTCAAATATAAATAAATAATTTGTAGATAATTAATTTCAAGTGCTCATTTGTGTGCATCCTGCTTTCAAATCTAATTAATTCTGTTATTAGATCAGTCGAGATCTGTTTAAATTGATTAAAATCCTCTAACTCTTTAGCAAAAACAAGATCTCATTTGAATAGTCTGACTGGCACATGAATTGTGACCCATATTTGATCAGTCTGTGCTCCACGTGAGGTGAGAAAGCTGTGGCCACAAAAAACACAAGCACACAAAGCAAGGGTGTGTGTTTGTGTCTTGAGAGAGAAAGACTTAATAGTGTGTGAAATTTAAATTTGAACTTGTCAACTGTGCAGTTTTGATTTGACGCTTGAAAGTCTTGCACAACATGATACCGCTTTAACAAATCTGTTCATCTCATGAAAATACACCAAAGCCTGGCATTCATCTTGTGCATGGAATAGCATTATTGCTGCCCTATGGGAGGTTAAAAGAAAGAGTTCACCCATTTAAAAAAAAAGAAAAATTCACTCTTTAAGTCTGTTTTTCAATGAAAAGAATCAGTATTAAAATTCTGGCTGATACAGATACTGATAACTGATAAATGGCAGATATTACAATTCTACACTCTAAAAAATGCTGGGTTAAAAACAAACCAGTGCTGGGTGAAATATGGACAAACCCAGCAATTGTGCCTATCGTAATTATGTGTCTGAATTTTAACATATTTAACATATTTTGGGTTCATTTTAAGCCAGCCATATAGTCATTTTTAAACAATAGTTGAGTTAAATAAAACAATACAGAAGGTTGGGTTAAACATTTAACCCAACTGGTGGGTCATAACAACCCAGTCGCTGGCTTTGTCCATATTTAACCCAGCATTATTTTTAGAGTCTACAGTATTTAGTCTACAAACAAAAAACAAAACAAAAAAACAAAAACAAAACACAAACTAAAATCATACATTTTGAAAAAGCTGTAAGTGAATTTAGACATCACAGCAGTTTAGTATATTTATATTGAGATTTGCTATTTATATTAGTGCTAGATAAATTCAACATTTAAAACTAAGGAAAATTCTAGCACAATTATATATCCAATTTTAGAATCAATAATGTGAATATCTACACTCAAAAAAAAAGATGAGTTAAATACAACCCAGCGCTGGGTGAAATATGGATAAACCCAGCAATTGTGCCTATAGTAATTATGTGTCTGATTTTTAATTTACAACATATTTAATTTACAACCAAGCGCTGGGTGAAACATAAACAAATCCAGCGACTGGGTTGTTTTGACCCAGCAGTTGGGTTAAATGTTTAACCCAACCTTGTGGGTAGTTTTATTTAATGCAACTATAAAAAATTACTATGTAGCTGGCTTAAAATGAACCCAAAATAGGTTGTAAATTAAAAATCAGACACATAATTACTAGAGGCATCGACAATAATCAAAAGGTGAACATTTATTAATCATCAATTTAATTTATTGTTTATTTAATTATTATTTATTCAACTTATTAAAAATGTTAATTTATTGAACATATTAAAAAAATTTTTTTGGGGTTTCCAAAATTGGCAAGTTTGGGTTCATTTTAAGCAAGAAATGTAGTAATTTTTAAGCAATGGCTGAGTTAAATAAAACTACACAGAAGGTTGGGTTAACGCGTTACACAGTTTGCGCACAGCAGATACTCTCCAAAATGGCGCTATGGTGACGAAGACGAATTGTTGAATAAAGTCATTATTTTTGTTTTCTTTGCGTACAAAAAGTATTCTTGTAGCTTCGTAAAATTATGGTTGAACCACTGATGGCAGATGGACTATTTTGACAATGTCTTTTATACTTTTCTGGGCCTTGACAGTGGTATTTACTTAGCAGTTAATGGGACAGTCACATTTTGGTTTTCATTCAAAATATCTTAAATTGTGTTCAGAAGACAAACAAAGCTTTTACGGGTTTAGAACGACATAGGGGTGATTAATACCAAAATTTTCAATTTAAAAATTTGACCGCTAGGACAAAACAACCCAATCTCTGCATTTGTCCATATTTCACTCAGTGCTGGGTTGTTTTTAACCCAGCATTTTTTAGAGTGTAGTAAATATATATTATAAAATATAAAATATTGTCTTATAACTTATTGTGTGTCCCTAGTTTTTTACCCAAAGCTTATTGTTTGGGTGCAGAAGATTGGCATATCATGCATAAGTTATATAGACCATGTCATACGTTTTATGCTGCTTTTATGTCCGTCTTTTTAAAGCTTGAAAGCTTATTCGTAATTGTTTTTAATTGTATGGAAAAGAGCAGCCAGCACATTCTTCAAAATTTCTCCTTTTGGGTTCCACAGAAGAAAAAGTCATATGTGTTTGGAACAAGAAGAGTGTTTCTTCAACAGAATGATTTAAAATACCGCACTTCACTACTAGTGAGGTAATCCTCAGTTTTGTATGTTGTTTTGTAATACCCTTATCGGCAGAGTTACTTGGCCCGGGATTGAGGCAGGTAATTCATCCATTTTATTTTTAACTCCATTATAGTGTGTAAACTCACAGCTGCTCAAAGCCCAGCATGATGGGCGTTTACTCTCTTTTCAGTCAAACTAATCATGTTGCGGTAAGATAATGATCTGGATTGCACGCCGCTTGCTGTTAGCTCACGGTCTCCGCTGGTGCATACGGTGATGTGCGTCATCTTGGCCTCTGTTTGCCCTCTCTGTAGCGTCAGGTTTAGTGTACCGCAGCTTTAGTCACAGTGCAATAAAAAAACTCTACGGCTGCTGTGCAGATGAGACGTGTAAGAGGAAAAGCTGCTCGTCTTTGCATTAGTGTGGTCACGGATGGTGGCTTGTTGTGCTAAGGGGGAAATGGCAGTGGCGAGGGGGATTTATTTTTCTTTTGTCAGCAGCGCAGAGATCTTATAAACAAACGAGACCGCAGATGAGCGAATAGGATTTTTCCATCCAAAGCATTGTTCAGGTGTTTGTATTGACCGATGCATTAATTACCTACAGCTTAAATACAGCCTAATGCTCCGTGATTGCAAGCAAACAAGCCTCACGGCAGGGGTCTATACCATTAAAGGCCCCCGTAGGTGTAAATAGGGCTTCATTGACGGGAGCCACGTGGAGAGACTATTAACACAGTTAAGTCTGAAGAAACGTCAATGTGTTTTCCTCTGCAGAGCACCTGCAACGGTGGCCAGCGAGACGGGCTCACGCAGGGCCAGAATGGGGGCGTGCAGAGAGGAGAGGCGCCCTCTCTCAGCCCGGAAAGCACAGAGGAGCCACGGGTGCTGGAGCACAAGCGAATGGGCCGGGCGCTGGAGCCGGAGAAAGATCACACCCGCTCCGTTTCTCTGCTGGAACAAAAACGCAAGGTGGTCTCTTCCAGCATCGACGTACCACAAGCCAGGTAAGACTGCGGGATGAGCGCCCCCTATAGGCAGAGATGAAAACTGAAGGAATGATGTATGTTATTGTTTACTTCATTTTTTTCCATGTTGTATGCACTAAATAAGAAGAGCTGGACTGTAGTACTAGTGAGATGTTGGTTTTAACATTATCTTTATCATTATTTATCTTTTTTACATTATTGTCTTTTTGTATAAAGTTGCATTAGTCCCCATAAAGGCTAACATCAGAACATAGTTTTTTTTAAAAGATTGGTTCACTCCAGAATTAAAATTTCCTGATCATTTACTCATCCCTATGTCATCCAAGATTTTCATGTCTTTGTTTCTTCAGTAGAAAACAAATTAAGGTTTTTGAGGAAAACATTCCAGGATTTTTCTCCATATAGTGGACTTCAGTGAGAGCCAGCGGGTTGAAGGTCCAAACAGCAGTTTCAATGCAGCTTCAAAGGGCTCTACACGATCCCAGCCGAGGAATAAGGATGTTATCTAGCGAATCGACTGCTCATTTTCTAAAAAAAATTCATATACTTTTTAACCACAAATGCTCATCTTGCACTAGCTCAACTTCGCGCATTACAATGTCATTACAATGTATTTTTTTTCACTAGATAAAACTCTTATTCCTCAGCTGGGATTGTGTAAAGCTCTTTGAAGCTGCTTTGAAACTGCAATTTCGACCTTTGACCTGTTGATCCTAATTCTCCACTTTATGGAGAAAATTCTGGAACATTTTCCTAAAAAATGTTAATTTCTTTTTGACTGAAGAAAGACATCGACATCTTAGATTACATTGGGGCAGAGGCTGCGTTACACTATGTTTACACGATAACGTTGTCAAAAAACTGAAACGTTTTTCCCTTACGTTTTTAAAAAGTTTTGCATATACACAATAACACGTGATTCGCTTTTCACACATATCCACGAAAACTGCCAAAAAAGCTGTATTACATATGCCAGGCCAGTAGTTGGCATGCTGTTTGTTCACGCTTGCCTTTAAAATCGAAACGTACTGCGCATGTTTACATACCAAACACGTACTACACACACGCATAACGTCACCGTTTTCAAAGATTCCCGTATTGGTTATTTACATGGAAATGATGATGGTGACGTTTTTAAAATTATGCACTTTCCATCCCCAAAATGCTGTTGCATAAAAAGTTTACCGTTTTTGGCTGAAAACGTTGTCATGTAAACGGCCCTTTAGCCTTTAATTTTGACGGACAGTGTCGTAAGGAGGACCTCTGCATGGGGGTGAGTAAATTATCAGGAAATCAGGAGTAGGGCTGGGTATCGAGAACTGGTACCATTTTAGAACCGGTTCCAAATTTCCAAGAACCGGGTATTCGATAAGACACGTGCATTTCGGTTCTGCTTAATGATTTCTGCGTTTGCATTTTAATGCAATTTTTAAGGCTTAAAATCAAATGATTTAAGTGCAGACAGGGAAAGAACTTGCCAACTGTTTGTGTACACCGCACAAATCTGAAGCGCGAGCACAATGAACAACACTCCCGGTGTGGGTTTCCGGCCTGTGTCTGTTCTCGAACCATTCCGTGCATTTCCACTGCAGGAAAGGTCATTCCGGGCCGGATCAACTCTTTCACATTAACTGCCCAATAAGCACAAAATGCATCAGTATATCACCATTAAGACAGCCGTTTTTTGTCGAAAGTGAAAGTGAAAGTGAAAGTAAACAGATGAAAAAAGAAAGCGCATGTGTAACAGTATTTTTAGATCTGTGTGAGTTCTGTGTTAAAGAGACAGCAGCCTAATAAACATGCTGCCTGTCATTAATGTTAATGCAAGAACAAAAAATCATTCACTGATCTTGACTGAATATTTTTCATAACTTTAATGAGTTAATCTATATTTTATTTATGAAAAGAAAACTATGCAGTGTTTTTAAGCTTTTGATTTAAATTTCTGTATCTGTAATTTCTTCAATTGTATTTATGCTATTGCTAATTTATTTGCTTGTTCCTATTTTATTACTGACTGTTTACCCGCCTTTAACTCTGCCCCTAAACATACCGGGGGTCTAGACAAATGGTATTTTTTTGTTAAAACCATAGACAAAAGTTCCTCTTAGGCATGTGTGTTCTGTAGGCTACTGATTTTTGTTCATGTTATTCAGCTGCAACCGAAAGCTTTGTAAAAATACAGAATAAAAATGTTTGACCTAATTTTTTATTGACTTTTTAATGTTATTGGAATCGACTAGGAATTGTTACGAATTGGAATCGATAAGTAGAATCGGAATCGGAATCAATAAAATTCAAACGATACCCAACCCTATTCAGGAGTAAACTAGTCATTACATACTCATAGATTTTTTTTTTTTTTTTTTTGAGCAAAAGTGACGTTTCAACAAAAAGTGACATTTTAAATTCTTTTTCAGAATTTACTAAAATATTTTCCCTAAACATGCATATTATAAGTACAAGAATATGGAAGTCTTTTGGAAGTAGCATATTGAATTTTAAGCATTTTTTGTCCTTTAATTTTATGATTTAATGTTATATAGTCACTACATAATGAGGCAAACTTTATATTGAGCACTCTAAATGAAGCACAGACCACCAGTACATTGATACAAGCTTGTTTGTGGTTTGTGAATCCTGTGGTCTGAACGCTTTACAGCATTTGCATTTTTTTTTTGACACCTCTAGCATGCAGTAAGCTGAACTACAAAAACAGCTAACAGCTGTTTTTCTTTGCTTGTCAAATGTAATTTGAAGCATCTTTTAACACACACACACACACACAGAGTCTTTTTAGTGTGACTTTTACTTTTTAGATCTCAAAAATCAATTGACAATTCAACTGACATGAAACATCTGATAGAGCTGTCTGATAGCTCTATTACTACACTGAGGCCTGATATTGACTCAGTATTTATTTGTTGACGAATTATTGATCTCTTAGCTCAATTTATATTCTTCATCTACTCAGGAAAAAAAATGTCTGATTGAGCACTGAATTTATTTTATCGCTGAGGAAGATGTTTATGATTTCTGTGTGCATTAATTGGCCTTGCATGTTTGATTTGCTATAGGCTGACTACCGATATCCGTAGGTGTTATATCGATCAGCTCAGTGGTGCTCCATTTATGAAGCTCATTATTTTTAATGCTTTTAGAAAACGGCGATTAATCCTCCATGTACAACAAATGATGTTTGTCTTGCTGCCTCTTTTTTTATTTAGTACTGACCCGAATAAGATATTTCACATAAAAGATGTTTACATAGAGAAAATAATAGCTGAATTTATACAAATTACCCTGTTCAAAAGTTTACATACACTTGATTTACTGAATGATCCACAAAAATGTTTTTTTTTTTTTTGTTTTGTTTTTTAGTGATTATTGTTCATGGGTTCCTTGTTTGTCCTGAACAGTTTAACTGCCTGCTGCTCTTCAGAAAAATCCTTTAGGTCCCACAAATTCTTTGGTTTTTCAGCATTTTTGTGTGTTTGAACCTTTTCCAACAATGACTATATGATTTTGAGATCCACCTTTCACACTGAGGACAACCGAGGGACTCATATGCAACTATGACAGAAGGTTCAAATGTTCACTGATGCTCCAGAAGGAAAAACGATGCATTAAGAGCTGAGGAGTGAAAACTTTTTTTTTAGTTTGAAGATCAGGGTAAATTTAACTTATTTTATGGTTTGGGGAACATCTAAGTATCTTCTGTAGCTTCTGAAGGGCAGTACTAAATAAATATATATATATATATATATATATATATTTAGGCAAATAAGAAAAATTACACATCCTCATTCCATTCAAAAGTTTTCACCCCCCAGCTCTTAATGCATTGTGTTTCCTTCTGAAACATCAGTGAGTGTTTGAACCTTCTGTAATAGTTGCATATGAGTCCCTCAGTTGCTCACAGTGTGAAAAGATGGATCTCAAAATCATACAGTCATTGTTGGAAAGGGTTTAAATACACAAAAATGCTGAAAAACCAAAGAATTTGTGGGACCTGAAGGAAAAAAACAAGGCAGTGGAAAAAATAGCTATGAATTATTCAGGTAACAACACAGTATTAAGAATCAAGTGTATGTAAACCTTTGAAAAGGTTCATTTTCAGGTCAGAACTAAATAAAAAAAATGTATTTTGTATCATCCTTCTTATTCTGGTAAAATAATTAACATTTTGCAGATTCTGAAAGGTGTATCTAAACTTTTGACTTCATATGTATAGTTACAATGTTTACTGAGCACCAAATCATCGACACTGAAGACTGGAGTAATGACTGCTGAAAATTCAGCTTTGCCATCACAGGAATAAATTACATTTTTTTTACTACAGGAGTTATTTTAAATGTAACGATATTTCACAGTATTATTGTTTTTATTTTATTTGTGATCAAATAAATACAACCTTGGTGAGCATACATTAAAAAACATTTCCAAAATATCTTACCAACCCCAAACTTTGTGTGGTATTATGAACCTCTAGACAGAGCAATTTATCATGATCATATCCTGGCTAAAATCGAACCAGTTTTAGATTTGTGTGCTTGAGTTGATTCAATCTCACAGTGCGTGTAACCATGTTTGCTCATATATTTTCTTTTCTGTGTTTTTTCTGGACAACACAAACCTCAAAGCGTGTACGTTAAGCTCTGAGGTCTATTAGTCACGACTCTGGACAAGAAGCAGCCGCAAGTTTAAACATCTCAAAATAATTATGGTGCCTTTTTGTTGGCAGAGCCGCTCCATTTAGACAAACACAGACAGAGTTCTGGATAATGTGCTTTGGTTTCTTTTGCATTTCTCAGCTCCAGGATAGTTGATCAATCCCTTGTGCCAAAGCAACATGAGGATTAGCTCCACTGTTGTTGTGTAAAGTGTTTCCAACATGTCAAAATCAATATATAGAGCCTTGCGATGAATGATTTTTATAAAGCGCCAGAAAAGACCATTAGATCCCATGGACCAAGAGTCTATTATATGAAATCACATGAGCACCAAGCACTTAAGTAGACAAAATAAAAGATCAGATACAGGTTCAACTTCCTTGCGTTTCAATTCAGAATTGGTATGGGCGTCATTACTCTGAAATTGTGATTGATGGCTCTGAAATAGTCACTGGTCTACCTAATGGGAAAAGGTGACACAAACAAGCAAGCGAATGGAACACTGAAGACTGAATTGTTGTGAGGAAGGTGATCCAGCTACTTGATTGTGATTGGAGACCGGGCCGCACGCTCTTGAAGTTGTGATTGCAAACAACAGTGACCTAGATGCAGTAACACTCTAATATCACAGGACTGGAGCTTGTAAGGACCCACTTGGTTTGTGTTCAATCAGTATACAATGGAAAGTGTTCTGAAGGTTTGTTTGGTGACCTGCAGGTCTAGGGGGGGGCGAAGGGGGCTGCACGTTTCCCATCTCACGTCAGCTGTTTTAGTGTTCATTATTGGATACTGAATAGCTTAGTTCATCATATTTGTTTACAGAGTTCCAGCACAAGCATTCTGTGTCTTGTATATTAGTTGACCCAACGTGACTGTTGACCTCTCTTTCCCCCTGCAGCTTTGCTGAAAGAGAGGTTTATTAAAAGATTGAGAAAAGCTGTGATGTGGAAATCATTTTGGTTCCTCTTTTCTAGTATACAACATGAATCTACAGCAGCTTTATATTTTTTTTCTTCAGGAGGAAATAACCTATTTGAACAAAAACGGACTTGTAATACTGCAGGCCTCCACCAGACTAATTGCGAGCAGGAACTGAATGATGGTATGTGTGTAGAATTGTGTAAAAACAACATTATAAGACAGATAGTTCCGGTCCTTGATTCTGATTGGTTGAGCCGCATTCTAAGCTGTTGTAAATTACATTATAAACCTACACCTTTGTTTACGTTTGTGTGTTGCCCGGCAACCACTTTGTTGGAACCACAACCGTTTCTGAGGAACTACATTGTTTGGTGGAAGAATACTGTTTTTATTTATATTATTACACTTTATTTGCTATGTTTTATTTTGTAAAACCTTACTACGTATATAGAATAACCGTTTTATAAAAGCAATAATCCCTATAAAGCCGTGGTTTACAGTGAATTTATAACAGCTAAAGGGCATTGTTAGGCAGGACGCGAAGCAGAAACCCTCTTGGGGCTTAGCGCTTTATTATAAAACAGATAGTTCCGGTCCTTGATTCTGATTGGTTGAGCCGCGTTTGAAGCTGTTGTAAATTACTTTACAAACATGCACCTTTGTTTAGTTCTGTGTGTTGCTTTGTTGCAACCACAACTGTTTCTGAGGAACTACATTGTTTGGTGGAAGAATACTGTTTGCTGTGCTTTATTTAGTGAAACCTTACTACGTATTTGGAATAACCGTTTTATAAAAGCAATAATCCCTGTGAAGCCGTGGTTTACAGTGAATTTATAACAGCTAAGAGGTGCTGTTACGCACAACGCGAAGCGGAAACCACGGCTTCTTGGGGCTTATTGCTTTATTAGTCACTTTAAAAGAATAGTTCAGCCAAAGAAAGAAAATATGGACATTATTTACTCACGTTTGTGATGATCCAAATTAGTTTATTTTCTATCTTCTGTGGAACAGAAATCTTTGAAGAATGTCCTCCCCACTCTTTTCCGTTAGTCATGCACCAAAATAAACATTTTGGCCATGCTGGGCTGAAAAAAAACAAAAACAAAAAAAAAATATTTTAAATTAGACTTGGAATAATTAAAATAATTGTGAGCCTAATTACAGGCTCCACCAACTTTTAAAATACTGTTAATATATATTGTAATACTATGGGATTTTTGGATGGAAAATTTTCAGTGTCTGAAATTCTTTGTTCCATATTTTAAAAAGAGAAGGCAAAGTGATTGAAATTGAAGTTGTTTATTTAAAAACTTCTCCACTGTAACTTTAAAATAAAATATGGCACCAATGACGTCAACAGTGTTTGGTCACAAGATGCCTGGAAATCAATGGTGTCCATTGACTTTTGTTGTCCATTTAAGAGCTTCAGCAGAGAGGAAGATCAGTGGTTAGAGACTTACATTTTGTCTTGCTTGTAGTTGCTGCACAGTAAACAGAGTTAAAGGGATAGTTCCCCAAAAATGAAAATTACCTCATGATTTACTCGCCCTCAAGCCATCCTAGGTGTATATGACTTTCTTCTTTCAGATGAATACAATCTGAGTTATATAAAAAAAATGTCCTGGCTCTTTCAAGTTTTATAATGGCAGTGAATGGGTGTTGAGATTTTGAAGACCAATAAAGTGTGTCCATCCATCATAAAGTACGCCACACTTCGCGTCGTGCCTAAAACCCCCTTAGCTGTTATAAATTCACTGTAAACCACAGCTTCACGGGCCTTACTGCTTTCATAAAACGACTATGCCATATACGTAGTATGGTTTCACAAAATAAAACGGAGCAAATAGAGTGTTATGATATTAAAAAAAAAACCATATTCTTCCACCAAACAATGTAGTTCCTCAGAAACGGTTGTGGTTGCAACAAAGTGGTTGCCGAGCAACACACAAATGTAAACAAAGGTGTATGTTTGTAGAGTAATTTACAACAGCTTCGGACGGGGCTCAGCAAATCAGAAGGAACGGAACTATCCGTTTTAAAAAAGGCCTTCAGAAGTGAATTGATGCATTTGTGTATGAAAAATATCCATATTTAAAACTTTATAAGCCATAATCTCGCTTCCCCTAACTGTTGTACACACATTCACTAAAGAGTGGCTTTCCAGCGGATGGCGAAGGCCGTAGGCATAGCGTAAGCTCCAGTGAGAATATGCTAGTCTCACAAAAAACAAGTTTTGTTTACAGCAAAGAAAAAACAGTCTCCTCTTGATTTATATTGAAATCCTCCAATCTTTTTTTTTTACAAATCCTCATTTTGTACTCGCTGCTCTCTCCTCCTCCTTCACTTGGGATTGTGTTACACCTATGTCCCACATCATCCACTGCAATGCCACTCTCTCGTGAATGCGGGTACGAGAGATTACAGTTTATAAAGTTTTAAATATGGATATTTTCCTTACACACATCGAATCACTTCAGAAGGCCTTTATTAACCCTTGAAACCATGTGGAGCACTTTTTATGATATATTGATCCACTTTTTTGGGCTTCAAAATCTCAACAGCCAATCACTGCCATTATAAAGCTTGAAAGAGCCAGGACATTTTTAATAGAACTCAGATTACATTCGTCTGAAAAAAGAGAGTCATATACACCTATGGGGCAGCCATGGCCTAATAGTTAGGGAGTCGTGCTTGTAACCGACTCCCAGGTCGAGTCCCAGGTCTGGCAGGGATTGAAGGCGGTGGGAGTGAATAACCAGCGCTCTCTCCACCCTCAATACCACGACTGAGGTGAGTCCCTTGAGCAAGGTACAGAACCCCCAACTGCTCCCTGGGCGCCGCAGCGATAGCAATATGGCTGCCCACTGCTCCGGGTGTGTGTTCACGGTGTGTGTGTGTGTGTTCACTACTGTGTGTGTGCACTTGGATGGGTTAAATGCAGAGCACAAATTCCGAGTGTGGGTCACCATACTTGGCCTCACGTCCTTTCCTTTCCTTTCCTTTCCTTTCCTTTCCTTTCCTTTCCTTTCCTTCCCTTTCCTGTCCTTTCCTGTCCTTTCCTGTCCTTTCCTAGGATGGCTTGAGGGTGAATAAATCATGGGGTAATTTTCATTTTTGGGTGAACAATCTCTTTAAGTGTGTTATAAAGGTTACATGTTTGCACCTTTAAAATAAGAGATTTGTGATCGTGAATTATTGTTTATGAGTCCTGAAATAGTTTCTATTTACTGTAGCAGAGACAGTGGTCAGGAAACCACATTGGAGGATTCTCCAAATGAACCTATTGCTTTGAGAGCCCAGTCCCATGAGTCCATCAAAATAAGCCTTTGCATTATGTGGTAAAGCTACGGAAATGAAGGCAACCAAATTACTAGGTTTCCTATAACTATCATCTCATACAGCCATATTGCTTGAAATATGGGTGTGTCTTTTGTTATTGCTTTTTTTCTGTAACAACAAGCTTTTTCCTTCCTCTTTTTTTCCCTGTTGATCCAGTGTCGGGATGTGCTGTGTCAAACCGGGGAGAGGGGGCTGATCTGGTCGAACAGTATGCTTTCTCAGAAGAGTAGCTTTACTGGCTGCCAAAGAAAACAAGTTCCCTCAGAAAGCGGATGGTGGTTGGGCTGCAACTTTTAGAGAGCATGTGATTACCATCTGAAAAGCGCCCTCTTTGCAAAAGCTGGAGTTCTGCAATGCTGGATTCTTTCCAGCACTCTCACAGCAAACAAACACAGAGCCTGGTGTTGGTCCTGGGTGTTTTATCAGACTGGACATAGTTTGTTGTTTTCTTTTTTTCAAACTTCCTTGAACTTCACGATGATTGAAATAGTTTTGAAATAATAATTCCTTTCCTATCTGATTGGCTCGACATGCAGCAGGCTACAAAATACATGCCTGAATGTGTGCCATGAAAGAATCCACTGTGTTAAAAAGGGATGTGGTTGTTTTACTAGTCAGTGAATGAAGGGTATAAACTCGCTGTTCCTAGAAGCTTGCAATACAAACATGACATAATGACATAACATGCAGACAGATACATCAGCATAAAAAGTTAAATGTAATAAACAAAGTTTTAACACTATAAAGTTTTCTGTATCATATCTGATACATAAATTAAGTCTTTTAAATTATCAACATTGAAAACATGTACAGGATCTGCTTCATGCCTTCTGTCATCTGACTGATATTTCATACTTTTTTTTTTTTTTTAGCAACTAAAAGGCCTTTTAATTTAATTGTAAAAACATTCCCCTTCAGGTTGTCACACATGTTTTGCATGCTGTGAAATCTTTAAAGTAGCAGATGTAAGAATAACTTTAAAATTCTTAGTAATATTTCAAGATGAACACTTACTGGACTGAAACAACTTGCAACTTAGGTTTACTCGATTATCCATATCTTTTTTTTTTTTTTTTTTGGTTTAAGAAAATTCTGTTTTCAAAAAGCATCAAATATGATACATAAGGCTTTTGAAGAACATTGATTTGTTTATTTTTCAATCAGCACTGTATTGCATTGAGTTGCTAAATAAACTACAGAGGTTTTATAATACATTTAACCATTTAAATATCATTTTACCAAGACATATTATTGGGAGACAGACTGACATGCATTTTATGTAAGTAGTCTGTTATACTAGTATAAAGATCTCATTGATTAACATTTCAAGTTATCCAGAATTTCATCACTTTTTTTTGCCATGTAAGTGTCAACAACTGCACCAAATTGCACATAATTGTTTAGTTTGAACCTTTGATTAAAATTACGCATTTAGTTTTACCTCCTTGAGCTCCATATTCTCCAATATCAAACTATATTGGCCTTAAAAGTCTGATGTATCCATTATGATACTCAACAAAAACTCATGCAAACTTTTTTTTTGGTTTAAAATGTTCAATAAACTGTTAAAATGTTTTGACTTATTTCATATATCAGGCTCTACAGGGTTATACATTTATGGGGGAATTTATTCAGTTTTGAAGCCGTGCCTACTTAAAGCGACAGTTCACTCAAAAATGAAAATTACCCTTTGAATTACTCACCCTCAAGCCATCCTATCATTTCAGAAGGCCTTTATTAACCCACTAAGCCAAGTAGAGTACTTTTTATGATGGATGGATGCACTTTATTTACTTCAAAATCTAAAATCTTCAAAATTATAAAGCTTGGAAGTGCCAGGATATTTTTTGTTTTTTACATAACTCCGACTGTATTTGTCTGAAAGAAGTAAGTTATATACACCTAGGATGGCTTGAGGGTGAGTAAATCATGAGGCAATTTTCATTTTTGGGTGAACTGTCCCTTTAATTTTATTTTTCAGATACAATATTGCTAAAGCAGCAACAAAGAAAAATAAACAAAAAATAAGGTAATGTTAAGGTAGATTCATCATTCATAATGTTTATAGAATTTACGCAAATCATATTATAGTGCGAGCACATTAAAAATGACTGTTAATGCAGTAATGCAGAAACACTTAAAAAATAGTTTCAACCTAAAATAAATTGTTACCCCGCTGCCTTAAAATTTTTAGTTTAGTCAACTAAAATATCTACACCGTAAAAAACAATTTGTTGAGTCAACTTAAAATAATTTGTAACCTGGCTGCCTTAAAATTTTAAATTCAGTCAACTCAAAAAAAGTTTATTCAACTTGAAATGTTAAATTATACTAAGTGACAACTTAGACATTTGAGTTGAATCAGCTTCAAATTTTAAGGCAGCTGGGTTACTTACCCATATGTTAAGTTTAGCAAACACAAATATCTGAGCTGTTACTTAGTACAACTTAACATTTCAAGTTGAATAAACTTATTTTAGTTGACTGAACCTAAAATTTCAAGGCAGCAGGGTAACAAATTATTTTAAGCTGACTCAACAAATTGTGTTTTTTAATTTTTACAGTGTAGTTATCACTTAGTACAACATAACATTTTAAGTTGACTAAACTTAAAATTTTATGTCAGCAGGGTAGTTTTCATTGCACAGTTTTCTATCTCGCAAGACAGATCTGGTTGAGAACAATGCAGTATTTTTTTTTTTAATAGTTTACATAAACATGATTGTGCTAAAAAATGACAATGACTACCCACTCCACAGCAGATGGTCAGTGACTAACAACAGTTTATGAGCTGAAAAAACTGCTAAAGTGGTGCAACAGTTTCCCCCTCAGCCACTAAAACTACATTATTATTTTGTTTTCTGTTTGAAAATGAAAGAATTAGGTCTAATTGAACGGCAAAATACATACAAAAATATGTTTTTTATTTTGAGGCAGTGTTGTTAAGCCAAAACTATAAAATCAGTCATCTGGAAATTGTGTTCAAAAAGGCCATCCGTGAATAGTTTCTCTTTCATTGCTAAGCAACAATAGCCTTTTCCATTAGAAGCTTTAAATCACCGGACGCTTGCATGTCACGGCTTTGGAAATTGGACCACCTGTGATGGTTTGGAATAAAATGTGCTGGAATTTTTATGCAAATTAGTGGTTTAATTAAAAAAAATCCCTGAATATCAGTGAGGGGGAGTGGCCGAGAATGGATTATGTCTTTCAAAGCAATAATACATGCTGTTGGGTTGTCCTCACAAGATGATTGAAGTTACCAACGAGAAGAGCTCTAATGTCTGCCGCAGCTCGATACCAAACATGCCAGATCAGAAATGGCTTCCCATTAACATCCAACCTCCCTAAAGATGCCTGTCTGAAGAGCGTCATTTGTTTAAAAGATCAAAGACGTGATTTCATCAGCCTTTCTAGTTACGATAATTTGCGTACGAGTGTAGTACGCTGCATTGGGTTATGACAATCCCTGATGTGCTGCCAGCCCGTCAATTTTTAAGCTGTCAAAACAAGTCTATTTACATTTATTAAAGTTGTAAATAATGAAGTATCGCCTGGTTTTATGAGTTTAACACTTCTATACTGCAGTCATGGGAGTAGAAACAAATGTTCTGGATGTGTTACTCTGACAATCACGTTACTGTAAATCACAATGTAAATCAGTCAGCGGTGCAGGGACTACTTCAAATGTAATTGCAGCATAGCTTCTCATTGCATGCCGACAATTTGCAGGTGTGTTAAAAGTGCCTGTGGCATTCTCAGCAGCATGATCATGAAAAAAATGTCACATCAATACTGAGATCATACACGGTGCTTTTGTGCTTGAATACTTGTTGGAGGCTCTGAAATGGGTTGTCTCATTATTTTAAGAGGCTGGAACCCAGATGAGCATGGAAGGATAAATTGATTGCATGTGTGAATTGATATGTTATGTGCTGTAGAGGCAATAATCATAATGACTGTAACATTACGGTTTTGCCTTTTTTGAAAATAGACTGTAAGTCACTTCAGTGCTCACAAACAGAGATTCTGAAAATATAAAACAAAACCGAATTCAAAATATTAGTGAATAATATAATAACACTGTGAGTTAATTTTTATACTGTGACTTTATTGTGGTCTTGATTTTAAACTACCCATATATATATGGTGTTTATTGGAGTTTCACAAACAGGGATTTATAATACAGTACATTATAAAAAATCAATAACAATTTACAATAGGGTCCCATTAGTTTATTTTAATTGCATTACCTACCAATGAGCAATACATTTGTTATAATTAGTTAAAAATCTTTGTTAGTTCATGTTAGCTCATTACATAATAGTTCATGTTAGGTCCATTAAATAATACTAAGAGATACATCTTTTGATTTTAATAATGTATTAGGAACTATTCACATTAACATTAGCTAAGATTAATATATGCTTTTTCATTGTCAGTATTTTTCCATTGCTGACTATTAACATATTAAAACTTACTGTAAAGTAGGGCTGTCACTAACGATTATTTTGGAAATCGAGTAATCGGCTGATTATTCTGCCGATTAATCGAGTAGTTGGATAATTGTTTATAATTTTTTGAGGTAATAAAAATAGACCTAAGGAAACAAAATTACTTAAAGTGGATGTATAATAGCAATGAAGCAATAATAATTGGTTCAAATAAAGTAGCAAAAGTATTATATGAATTTACAATGGTATAATTTATAATAGTAGGCTTTATTATGATTTTTAATATATTTAATATACCAAGCAGCTTTAGAAAATGGACTAATAATGCGTAACATGAATTCCTGTCCAGTAAATGTGCCACTTCTGGTATTCTGACATGGGCAAAATGCATTCGAGGATTTTTTTTAAAATCGAGTACTCGAATTGAGAAATTGTGACAGCCTTATTGTGAAGTATTACTAAAGATATAAATAAAACAACTTTATATATTTATATATATATATATCTGAAATATATAGCTTTTTAAAGACCGGAAAATTTTTAATATTTTGCCAATTAGATAAAATATTATATAATTCTTACTGAATTAAATATGAATGATTCAATATTAAAATATTAAATATTAAAAATATCAAGAAAATACATGGAAATATTTACTCTGTGAAAATACTAATTTTATTTATTAATAGGTTAATGTTAATTAAAATCATAGTGCTTCATTACAAATAAATAATTTAAGCCATAGAAGTTAATCTGACAAAAATGGTTAAAGGGATAGTTCACCCAGAAATGAAAATTCTGTCTTTAATTACTCACCCTCATGTCGTTCCAAACCTGCAAGTCCTTCATTCGTCTTTGGATCACAAATGAAGATATTTCTGATGAAATCTGAGAGCTTTCTCACCCTGCATAGACAGCAATGCAACTACCACATTCAAGGCCCAGAAATGTAGTAAAGACATTATGTGTAGTGGTACTCTCATGAACGTGCAATGTCACTGAAGACTGACACAGAAGAGAAGAAATTGTTGAATAAATTGTTTGGGTGTTGAACTTGTTAGTTGCATTGCTGTCTATGCAGGGTCAGAAAGCTCTCGGATTTCATCAAAAATATCTTAATTTGTGTTCTGAATAAACAAAGGTCTTACATGTTTTGAACGACATTAGGGTGAGTAATTAATGACAGAATTTTCATTTAAACCATTTTTGGGTGAACTAACCCTTTAAATGTTAAGGTGTGTTGTAGGTTAAAGTCTGGATATAAAAGTCTCTATTGCTCTGTTTGGTAAGGTAATTGCAGTCTGGTCTTTATGCGTCTCCTCTTATGGCTATTGAGAGGATCTAATTGAGTTTGAGTTGTGGTTTGGGGCGAAGATTCTCTGGCAGGGGGGCATCATGATGTCGAGCTACTCAAGTGTGTCCTATTAAAATAAACCCGCGTAACATATTATGCATTTCTAATTATACCTATCGGTTTTGACAGTGTAGTTGGTACCATAAATTATTGATCTCTGTCGAGCTGAAAGACTTTATTAATTAAAATGGAGATGTACTAATTAAGCTCTCTGCATGGGGGTGACATAATTGTCCCCAATTTAATTTGGGTGGCACTCACCAATTGTGTCATAGTTGAGAGAGATGAGAACAAGGAGACTCTAGGGTACAGATGTGACAGTGACAATGGGAAAGAGTAATAGAAATGCATAAGTCACTAACCGGAGCAGAAAGACCGAGATTTTTTTTCCCCACTGTTAAAATACTTTACTTTCTACTATCCAAGTTGCATGTACGGACACTAAGCCATTCTTAGCTTGACTTCCTGGAAGGGCATAAACAATGTGGCTCTGTGGTGTTTTCAAAACATTGCTCTGTTTATAAGGTTCAAAATTTCACTGTATAGCACAACCAATGGCATGAGTTTGAGGCGGTATTTCCTGTTTGACTAAACAATGCACGATAGGGCCATGATGGAACTTAAGCCTCACTTAAATTTACCATAAAATTAAACAAATATTTTGGTTAAAATGTATTGATATAACAATGACTAAAGCTAAAACTATAACAATTTTTTTTTTGTTAATGTAAAAAATAGAATAGGTTTGTTTAAAATACAATTTTTTTTTAAATTAAAACTAATATATGAGTGTTTGTGTATAGCTAAATAGAAAAAAAATATGAAAACAAAATTAGTGTAACAATATTATTATAGTATTAAAATACAAGCTAATATTAAAATATTAATTAATAATACAATAGTATATAAGTAATACTAAAATAACTCTGCTAGAGTTTTTGTTTTTATTATGTAACTTTACCGCTAAGATTTCATTTTTAAAACTACCAGAGATTTATGGTGTTTATTGGATTTTTCTGATATACTGTAAAAAAACAAACAAAACAAAACCCCACAATTTGTTGAGTCAACTTAAAATAATTTTTTACCCTGCTCCCTTTAAAATTTTAAGTTCAGTCAACTTATATAAGTTAAGTCAACTTGAAATGTTAAGTTGTACTAAGAGACAACTTAGACGTTTGAGTTTACTACACTAAAAAATTGGTTTAAACTTAAAAACTGTGTGTTGTTACTCAGCTGCCTTAAAATTGTAAGTTGAATCAACACATATATCTAAGTTGTCACTTAGTAAAACTTACAGTGTATGTGACCCTGGACCACAAAACCAGTCATGAGGGTCAATTTTTTTTTTTTTTTAATTGAGATTTATACATCATCTGAAAGCTTAATAAATGATATACGGTTTGTTAGGATAGGACTATATTTGGCCGATATACAACTATTTGAAAATCTGGAATCTAAAGGTGAAACAAATCAAAATATTGAGAAACATTGCCATTAAAGTTGATATATTTATGGTAGGAAATTTACAAAATATCTTCATGGAACATGATCTTTACGTAATATCCTAATTTTCTAATTAATATTAATATTAATAATATCCTAAATAATATTTTTGGCGATTGCTACAAATATACCCATGCTACTTACGACTAGTTTTGTGGTCCAGGGTCACGTATTTGTAAAAAAAAAAAAAAGAAAGGTGAATGATTTAGGGGTCGACCAATTATTGGCCTGGCCAATTATCGGTGGTGATACTAAGTATTTTTATTATTTATCTGTATTGGTCATTCTCAAAACTGATTTGGCGATTAAAATAATTTAAAAGCATTTTAAGAGTTTTTGCCAGAGCCCTTGTTATTTTTTTTTTAATTTTGACAATTGGTTTTAAAACCGGACATGTGTATCTGTCCAAAATATCGGTTATCGGTTTATTTAATCTGTAATAATCAGTATCGGTATTAGCCCTAAAAACATATCTGTCGACCCCCTAGAATGAATTCATATTCTTTTCATGCAACTACACTGAGAAAGAAAAAACGTCTGCTTTATTATTATACCATGTATGATTAATGTGATTACAGAGGTTGTTTGCAAAATCTATATCTCTCTCTCACAGGTTCAGAGCTTATGAAGCCAATATTACTGAGTGTAAACCAAAACAACACTATGGATTAGATGTTATGACTGTGACTTTGATTTATTCTAGCTTGCTGTAATACCATTTCCTAATTCCCACCTTTACATAACACATTTTCATATGGAAGGTCCTTACTGACCACAGACATTTGAGAAAGGGCAAAGACTAACCACTTTAAAGGGCTCGGCTGCTGCTCGAGTTGAGGTTAGCTCATACTATTCTTGGTTTCTTGCTGATCTTTCAACAATGTGGTGCACTAGAGAGGGAATGTTCCAGATGTTTAAAGAATGTCTGCTGAAACACCATATGTATTCAGTGTTGCAGAGCCTTTGCAGTGTGGTTTCGTTATATCACACAAGGGATGGAGAATCATTGTTATTGCTCTTAGATTAATCATTCAAACTCAGGAGCTTCATATCATGCCTGTTGCACAGTGGCATGGCAACTTTCCATGTGTACTAGTTAATATAACCTTTTTTTCCTTAATTTATTAATTTATTCGATTTTGTGTTACGACTTTCAAGAGCAGCTGCTGTCAGCTTTTGTAGGAATGTCTCAGAATGATCAGTTAGTGAGGTTATCTACATATTTTTTTTTTTCTTAGCAATTAAAAAATAATAAAGCTAAAAAGTGAATAATTGTAGAGGCACAATTCTCAGAGAGGTGCTTTACCATGCTAACAATAACTGTCAGTTAGTTAAAACCTCCTTTGAGAAGCGTCTCTAAAATTCGTCCCCTCCACCACTGCTGCACTCATCACAGCAGCACTTTTTAACAAATTATTCAGCTTCAACAATACATTTCGAGACAATTACTGTCACATTCTTCTGTTATTGTGCATAATTAGAAGCTCTCAGTTTTTAGAGTATTATGATACTGTAGTTCTCACATTTAGATTTTTATCCTCTGTTGCTCTTGATGTGATTGTTTTCAAATATGGATGACAGTAGTTGATCAATACCAGTGAAAATGAATGATTTACAATACCACAGAAAAGAAAATGCTATTAAATTAAATGATTAAAACACTTTTTAAAATGTACACAACTGTTCAAAAGTTTGGAGTCGGAAAGATTTTTATTTTGCTCACCAATGCATTAGAAATGGGTTAAGCGACATGATTAACCGGTAGAAATCTGTGAGTTGGTAGAGATTTTGGACTGTTGTCTCTGCGGTTACACACTCATGTGATGTTGTAGTGCTGCGTGGTCAAAAACATATCTTTGCATGTGTTTTTAAGCATTGCGGTTTAAAAACAAGTAATTTAAAGCCGTTAAAATGCAATCAGCAGTGAAAGAGACTTATTTTGCTTTATGCGTGTGCTGTCTGAGAGACTGTTTCTGTGCACTGTCAGTTATTTTTGCTGCTTTATAGGCCTTGAACGGTTAAATACACACACTTGTATGCGTCAGAATGTTTGTCTTTGCAAGTATCCTTGTAAACATAGTAATTTAGGTCTTAAGTAAAAGCAAACGGCTGAGAAACAAAATGTATAGCAGTATATTGGATCTGGGCAGCTTTTAAAGTGACAGCAGTCTGTCATTCAGGTTAATCAAACAACAAAGAAGAAGAAATCTCTCACTGCTCTTGACTAAATCACTTTTGTTGCTTTAATGAGAAGAAATATACATTTAATTTACATAATGAAGAATATGCAGTGTTTTTATACATTTCATTACTTTATACAATGTATGTAGCATTTCTTATTTATGACATTTATGGTATCAAAAATGTTTATATCATAAAGACCTTATTTAAAGCAATATCTTATCGTGATATATTGTCATTGTGAAATAAAATTACTCGTATCTTTTGTAACATTATAAATGACTTGTCAATGTCATTTAATATAAACTTTTATCTTTTTAATGCATCCTTGCTGAATAAAAGTAATAATTATTTTCTCTTTTTTAAATCTTACTGGCTAGAGGTCGACCGATATTGGATTTTACCGATACCGACTAGGTTGGACCACACTGGCTGATACCGATAGTTTTTAAAATGGATACTGAACGGAAAATAAATAGTGCTCTACTATTTTTAAAAAAAGTAGCCTACTGAACCATACTTTGTAAATGAATAAAAATATTAATATTAATTATATATTGATCATTACAGTTAGTTCATTGTTCATTAATGTTAACAAAAGCAACTACAATTTTTTAAATATATCAGTAAATGCTGAAATGAACACACTCTAACAAGGAACAATACTTCTATTCTACAGCTTTTATCAATCTTAATGTTACAAATGGACTCATATTGTAAAGTGTTACCATTACATCAACAATCAAACTAAAGATGGCCATCTTTAAATATCTACACAAAGGCCACAGTACTGAAATTGCACACATATGGATATTGTGTACTTTCACAATTTAACTGCTTCTATTCTAGAACATTAATCAAAATATAAAAATATGTTAGTCACACAATGGGCAAAACTGCAGCGCCTAGAAGAACTCGCAGCTATAGAGTATATTGCATATGAGTCCCTCAGTTGTCCTCAGTGTGAAAAGATGGATCTCAAAATCATACAGTCATTGTTGGAAAGGGTTCGAAAACCAAAGAATTTGTGGGACCTGAAGGATAACAACACAGTATTAAGAATCATTTTTATAAATTCAACTATTATTTTCTCTTGTGGACTATATGGAAACATCTTTTATGTGAAATATCTTATTCAGGTGAGTACTAAATAAACATTAAGATGCATGTTGTCTGATCCCTCTTATTTTGGTAAAATAATTAACATTTTGCAGATTCTAAAAGGGGGATGTAAACTTTTGACGTCAACTGTACCTTTAAAATATTTCTAAATAAATTAAACTTCATGTTTTCATATAATTATTCAAGTACACTGAACAGTAATATGGAACAATGAAATGACAGCAGTGAGTGTTTTTCTATTTTTCTTGAAACTGTAGTTTTATTAATGACAAGAGCAGATTTATTAAGTTCGTTTTTTTCGAATGTTTTGTCTGTTTACATTCGAATCACTTAATTCACATAATCGCCATGTGCAGCTTCATTACTGCTTCATTAAAGGGATCTTCACTGAGTATTTGCACAAATCCAGATGTTCACATTCAAAGCAGCAGTCTGTCAGTCACGGTAGCAAATCGATTCTTCTGTAAAATGCTTTAACTTCTAGTATCGACCTGATGCCAAAGTACTTTTGTCATGCTTTTAAAACATTGCTTAGCAAACAGTACTTCAATATGAGTGAAATGTTGTGATTCTCAAGAGCTGCTGGCACTGATCTTCACAATTTGCGCTCTGAGAAGCACATGAGCAGAACAGCTCAGAGTCCTTTTTTTCCTACAAGCTCCTTTTTTTTTCTCTTTGTGGCTGTGACAACAGGTAAAGTCTCCCCGCAACACCTACTTTAAGGGACATGTGGGCCACGTTGTGTTTTTCTTCCCTACAAAGACTTCAGAGTCTTTTCTGAATGCCTGTGGCTGGAGCTGTGTGCAGGAGTAAACAATAAGGCGGTCACGTGAGGGGCAGCAGCGGCGGTTCTGCAGCATCTGTGGGAGCGCTCCTCTTGCAGGCGCTGAACTTTGCTCCGTTTGGAAGGACGGCGAACGGTCCTGCCAAACCCGAGAGGCTGCTCCTCCTCTCTGCGCTCAGGGGCTTGTGTGTGTGTTGAAGTCTCTTGTGTAATTCGAGGAACTGTGAAAACGAGGGGTTAGGGTTTTGGCACTACCACACAGCACGTAGTGACAGGAAACACTGCACAAATGACTCGGCCAACTCCCCCCATCTCGCCCTCCATTTTGCTTTGTTTCAAGCGTTCTGTACATGTACCCTGTTGCTTGTTTGCTTCACAGCTGTCTGACTATTAGGGATCTGCAAAATGACAGATTTTTAAAAGCAGCTAGTCTTTGAGAAGTCTTATTTATCTGTAAAATATAAAATATATTAAATAATTGTCAGTGTGTTAGTAGTGATGAAAAATATTTAATAATTCAATATTCAAATATTCATATATATATATATATATATATATATATAGTGCCTATAACTATATTTATAAAAAATAACTACAACTGAAAATAACAATCACAAATAAAAAAAAAAAAAACTTACACACACACAAAAATACAGAACTACATAAAGGAGAGTCAGTTGGTACTTTTCAGCAACTTAAACAATTAAAATATTTAATAATAATTATATGTACTGTACAGTGCCTTTCTAAAAAGACATTTTAAAAGTTGTTTTTATAATTAAAATAAAATCAACATTTCAATATGTTAACCTATTATTCAATATGAAACAGCTATTTTTTATTTTTTTATTATATATTTGTATAATAGTTGTGTTTATTAAATGGCAAAATATAATTAAAATATATTAATACAACAACATGTACTGTACAATGCCTTCATAAAACAAGACATTTGAAAAAAAAGTTGTTTTTTCTAATTCAAATAATTAAATATTAAACATTTCAGTGTTGAGCTATTTTTCAATATGAGAGCTATTTTTCATTTTTATGATACATTTATATAATAGTTGATTTTTCGTAAACAGCAATAATACATTTTACATATATTAATACAATAATATGTACTGTTCAATGCCTTTATAAAACAAGACATTTTTAAAACATGATTTTTTAAATTAAAATAATAATACAAATATGAAACATTTCCTGAGCTATTTTTCAATATGACATTTTTTTTTTTTTATTATATATTTAGATAATAGTTGATTTAAAACAACTTTTTTTTTTAAAACATGAGTTTTTTGTTAAAATAAATTTTTCAATGTGTTGAGCTACTTTCAATGACATTTTTTTCATTAAATCATTAAATAATATATTATTATTATAAAAATGATTATTATTATTGTTATATTTTTTATTGTATATGTATATAATAGTTGATTTTTTGTAAACAGCAAAAATAAATGTAAAATATATTAATACATCATGATCTGTACAAAGCCTTTAGAACATGATTTTTTAAATTAAATTAAATTTTTTAAATTAAAATAATAATAAAAATATTGAACATTTCAATGTGTTGAGCTATTTTCAATGATATTTTTAATTATATATTTATATAATAGTTGCTTTGTAGTAAACAGCAAATATTATTAATATTATTAAAAGCACAATATGTACTGTACAATGCCTAATTTTCCTAATTAAAATAATAATAAAAATATTAAGCATTTTAACGTGCTGAGTTATTTTTCAATGTGGAAATAGCTATTTTTCATTCTTTTATATATTTATATATTTTATATTTATTATACATTTATATAATAGCACTGTACAATGCCTTTATAAAACAAGACATTTCTAATTAAAATAATAATACACATATTATATAATATATATATCAATGTGTTCAGCTATTTTTTTCAATGAGAAACATATTTTCCATGTTTTATATTATATTTATATATTTTATATTTTTATATTTATTATATATTTAGATAATAGTTTTAGTAAACAGCAAAATATATTTGAAATTTAAATAAAACAATTAAATTATTACATTTTATTATATTTATTTATATCAATGTTTAATAATTACATCAGATTGTCATGAAGGTTTTATTATTATTGGTTTTGTAATGTAGTTTAGCACTATTTTACATTTGAGTGGAGGTTTTTATTCTTCTTATTATATATTAGGTAAACTATTTATTTAAAACGCTTCACCTTAAAAAAAAAAGAAAAATGAATTGACCTCAGTATCACCTTTGTTTTTCACCATTTCTTTTTCTCCTTCTTGTTGTATTTTCCAGATTTTTGCTGAACATTAACACTAAAAAAACCCACTGGCGTAAAAAGCCTCTGTAATGCGTTTTACCGGTGATAAAATGAGGCTGAAGCCCTCTTGAGACTCCAGTGGTTAACTTAACCCCCCCATTCAGCGGCTGGCTGTCATTCCCGGCGAGGTTGAAGCGCTACGTGACGGCCATAAATACAGCAGCGGCTCTCCGGCAGCCACTCACAAACAATGAGAGCTCCGTCCCCTTCCTCCATGCGTTCTTCCCTCACTCTCAGGTGCTGAGTGGCCAAGACGCCTCTCCATCTCACTGTGACGCTGTCTTTCTCTCTCACCTTCTCTTTTCTATTCGTACTTTTGCTCTCTCGCCCCTTGCTCGCCCCCTTTGTCTCTGTGGCTCGTGTTTTTCTGCGCTGTAAGAGAGACGCTCGTCCACCGCTGTGCAGGGCATTGAGCTGCACCTCCTCTCGCTTTCACATTTACATAAGGAACAGTAGCCTGGCGCCGGCTCTATCTTAACCAGGGCATCTGCTGCTGTTTACCAAGTGTGCGTGCACAGAATCAACATGCCACGACCAAAACAAAGGAAAATTAGTTTACATGCTGTTACAGTCTTGTTTACCGTTTCGGAGATGCACCTGTTTCAATTATGTGCTAAATCACTATGTGACTGTCATAAGCAACATTCAGAGCAACAGATTTTTGCATTTCGAGAATGTAAAAAAAGTTGGCAGGTCTTTTTTTATGTAGTCTTCTGAATGTTTTCAGGGACACAACATTTTGGTAGTGTATAAGATATTGGCTGATATTAGAGATTTTGTATTTTTGTTTTTTTTTTATTTGCAATTGGTTATTTGTGTTTATTAAGTTCTTTTATTTTTTTCATCATTTAACACTCAAAGTTAAACACTAATATTTTAGCAACACTGTTAAATGCAATCTCAAAATGAATATCCATTTTATATACTGTACATATTAATGTTGTGATGCCTAAATTTACATGTAACCTTTAAAACTACTGATTTTAATTTTAGTCTTGTAAAATTATTATTAATATTATTAATATTATATATTTTATCCTCTACAATGCAGTGATATTCTTAAATAAAAATATTAAAAATCTTTTGGTTAATTAAGAGATTAAATAAAATGTAAGTATTAGATGAAAACCTTAATCTTAAAACTAAAAATATACATGAAAATGTTTAACTAAAACCAAAGTAAAAATATAATACAAATATCAAATTATATAAAAATAATGTGAAATAAAAATATTTTACACAAAAAAATGACAAAACTTTGTAACTAAATTACTAAAACTAAAAATGAAAACTAAAATTGACTGAAGTAAAAAATATAATAATAAAAAATAAAAATAAGATTAAATAAAATATAATGCTACAAATATTTTACACAAAAACTAATAAAATGACAAAACTACGTAACAAAATTACTAAATCTAAAAATTAAAACTAGATACTAGATGCACCTGTGCCTGCCATTAACTGAGGTAAAAATATAATAATAAAAAAATAATATTAAAAATATTTTGCACAAAACTAATAAAATGACAAAACTACATAACAAATGACTAAAACTGAAAATGAAAAATAAAATTAACTGAAGTAAAATATTATAATAAAAAATAAAAATAATATTAAATAAAAATAATGCTAAATAAAAATATTTTGCACAAAAAGTAATAAAATTACAAAACTACATAACAAAATTACTGAAACTAAAAATAAGTAAAAATAATAAAAACTAAATATAAAAATAAAAATATTTTACACAAAAACTAATAAAATGACAAAACTACATAAAGTTACTAAAACGAATTAAAATTAACTTAAGTAAAAATAATAAAAAATACAATAATATAAAAATACAAATATTTTACACAAAAACTAAAATGCAAAACTACATAACAAAATTACTCAAACTAAAAATGAATTAAAATTAACTGAAGTAAAAATAATAATTAAAAAATGTAAAATCAAAATAATGCTAAATAAAAATATTTTCACAAAAACTAATAAAATGACAAAACTACACAAAATTGCTGTAACTAAAAATTTAAAAATAAAAAGTAAAAATAATAACAAAAATAACTGAAGTAAAAATATAATAATAAAAAATTAAATAATAAAAATAAAAACAATGCAAAATAAAAATGTTTTACACAAAAACGAATAAAATGACAAAACTACATAACAGAATTACTAAAAATGAAACCTAAAATGAACTGAAGTAAAAATATTATTTAAATAATCAAAATAATATAAAATAAAAAGTGCTAAATAAAAATATTAAAATTCAAAATGTAAACAAAAGCTAATTCAAAATATTCATAAACAAGAAAATAATAACAATACTAACAGCACTGTAAATATGTAAATACAATTACTGTAAATATGAGCAATTGTTACAATAATGCTGCTTTGGCAAACATCGCTTAATATACATAAAGCATGCCATTGTATTGTCCAGTATATATCATGTGTGTACTGTTGTTCTACAGGCTTTGCAGCAAAAGGTTGATTGCTTCTGTTCTCTCTATGCATAAAGGTGGTAAACAGTTCACATATTAATGTAAGCGCTGTTCCTTTGAGCTTCTAACCAGTCAACTTCTCACTCTTAACCATGCACCTGCCATTTTTATTATGCCCCTCAGGCAGCTTTGTGTGGAGTCCACCAACATATTAAACCTGTGGAAACCACCGTAACTCCCCTAATAAGTGTCCATAACACGTTCGCAAGTGACAGGGTCTTTGTCCCGGCCTGAGGCCGTTAGGACATGATGTTCAGTGGAAGACGACTACCCCCACCGCACCCCCTCACATACACACGCACTCTTACCCATCAGCCCCATCTCATGAAGTATGGAGTTTTATGAGGCACTCCAATACCCCCCACACCGTGTAATTGGGAGCGTCTCTGTCGTAGTGATGGCTCCCCGGGGAACGCGAGTGACGTTGGCGGGGGGATGGACGGGGTCACGTGCCGGCGTGAGGGATGGTGGGCATGGCGATCTATGAGAGATAGGGACGCCGTGCCTTTGACATTGATGCGTACACTTTAAAAGACACATCATTAGCCGTTAGTCAAAGTTTTGTAGGCAGCTGGTGACCGTTCTGTTGTTTTAAGGCTATCTAATGTGAAAGGAACTAGGTATGCCTCTCACAGGATGAAGCACAGGTGCTTTGTGAGCTTGAACTCAATAATAATCGCATTGTCACTAGTGAATTCTAGTGTGACATTTGTACTATCGACCTCAGCTTTGTGCGTAACACTATTGTTACCACAGACTGCTGCCTTCCTCCAGGGAAGTTCCTACTTATGACTTTTGATGTTGCTCGAAAGATTTAAGTGATTTTGGTGAACACTGTGGATGAGTTTAAGCAGTTTTTATATTACTCTTTGATATTTAGTGTCTGTTTCAGTAGGAATTTAAAGATTTTTATTTGAAGGATTTTCTTTTTTCCCACTTCTACTTTTCATTGGCATTTTCACTGACCCCAACACACACACACACACAAAATAACAATCCATTTTATATTTTAGCTGCACTTCCATTTAAGTCTTTTGTTTTTTCTTTTCTTTACATGACATGCAAGAAAAAAAATATAAAGTAAAAAATAGCTCCAAGCAGCAATTACAGGGGTTCAAGCGCTTAAGGCATTTAAGCATATAATGAAAAAGATATTACATATTATTTAGCAAGGCTCTACTCACCTAAATCAATGATAAAGCATTTCTGCCAATTTACCATAGAAATATGATGTTTTTTTTAATGTTTATGACTTTAAGTGCCAGCTGTGGTCCAATCCCCTTAAAACTTTGCATGCTTGTTTAGAATCGCCTGTCGCATGTGCTCAGCAGGTTTTATGAAGTTTTGAGTTTTCCTGTAGGCTTTATAGGATTTTGGGTAAACTTGGACAGGCCCCTTTTATAAAAGGCTCCCCAAAGGGTAATTCATTTTTTGATAATTATTGGCCTAGAGAATCCAGGGAATTGTACTGCAGTTTTTTTTCCAGATTGAGCAAAAAATCTAGAATTAGTTTGCAAAAGTATTTTTTTTTTTTAAAAACATCATCTCAATCATTTAACAAACGATTTGATTGACAGCAGTGGTCCTAGAGGCAAAGTAGTCCGGAATGAGGAGTTCTATCGTATGATATGAATATCGCATGACGTACAATCGTTTACGCACTTTAAAAATGCAATATTGCCCTTTTAGACATTTGGGGCCGTGAGTCAAACAGGCCCACTGAGTTTTGTTCCAACTGGCCTCCGTTAACCTTGTCTAACAGCTGCTTAAACTTCATCAGCCAACGGTGGACATGTTTTTCAAATACGCAAATGTGACCCTGGACCACAAAACCAGTCATAAGGGTCAAATTTTTGACATTGAGATTTATATATCATCTGAAAGCTTTCCATTGATGTATGGTTTATTAGGATAGGACTATATTTGGCAGAGATACAACTATTTAAAAATCTGGAATCTGAGGGTGCAAAAAAATCTAAATATTTAGAAAATCGCCTTTAAATTTGTCCAGTAAAGTTCTTAGCAATGCATATTACTATTTAAAAATTAAGTTTTGACATATTTACGGTAGGAAATTTACAAAATATCTTCATGGAACATGATCTTTACTTGATATCCTAACGATTTTTGGCATAAAAGAAAAAAAAAAAACAATAATTTTGACCCACACAATGTATTTTTGGCTATTGCTACAAATATACCTGTGCTACTTAAGACTGGTTTTGTGGTCCAGGGTCACAAATGTCCTTACAGACACTTGTGGCACTTCAGACCGTGCACAACCATTTTTATGTTGATAGGACAAATGGTTGCGCAATTATAGCCATTTTTATGTTTTTTTTCTTTCTTATAGTGGCACCAAATGGCCAAGCTCTGTGATTTTTTTTTTTCTTCCCTCCGACCTCAGATTGAGGTCTTACATAAGTGTTCTGAGTTTGGTGAAGATATCTCATTTCATTTAAGAGTTATAGGCATTTTACTAAAAGTGTCCTTGCCCCTTTCAAACGTTTTGGTATCCCTTTGCAACAGTGAGTCGAAAGTTCAGCTCTTTTTTTTTTTTTTGATAATTGTTGATATTCACTCTTTAGAAAATCTTTCTGCACTGGTTTGGTTCCGACCAGGCAAAAAACCTAGGAATACTTTGCAAACGTAGGTTGCCTAAAATTTCGGCTCACGATACAAACTTGAATGCACTTGAACCCCTAATCATGTGCACATTCCGCCTACTTCACAACACGTGTACGCACATTCATTTTTTCTTGACCTCGTCCTAATGTTATTAAATTCGAGTTTTCTAAACGAGTGGCCGCGCGCACAAGGTAACGAATGATTAAATTGTGTGCACAATTTACTTATTTTTGTGGCATGTTGTGCACGGGGCTCTGTATTTTTTTTTTTCTTTAAGATTTATTGAGCAAGGATGTGTTAAATTGATCAATTTACAGGAAAGGCATTTATAATATTACAAAACATTTGTAGTTTATGTAAATGTTGTTTGTAACTTTCTATTCATCAAAGAATCAAAAGAAAAAAAAAGTATTAGGGTTTCAGCAGCACAACTGTTTTTACATTAATAGGAAGTGTTTCTTAAGCAGAAAATCAGCATATTAGAATGATTTCTGAAGAATCATGTGACACTGAAGACTGGAGTAATGAATAATAAAAGGTTGCAAGGTTTTCACAACAAAACCGCTCAATTGCTTCTCAAAACTAGCCCAGTCACATTTCAGAGGAGGTCCACAGGTAAAAATCGCATTCTGGGGGGTAAAATACATGTTTTTGGCAAGGTTCCCCTGGTAGAATTCACATTCTAGGTGCTAAATATCATGTTATTGGTGTCACCTCAACCCACGGACATGAAAAACATCCCTAACAGTAATCCAATACTGTGAGAAAACCACAAACTTGGCATTACTATTTTCACTGTATTTTAAATTAAATAAATGCAGTCTTGGTGAGCATGAGACTTTAAAAAAAATGGTAGAATATGCATTTTTATATTTGCTTGAAATACTTATTTTTTTTTTTTAGAAGTACTTGCTTTTTATTTAAATGTTACATTTTTCTTTATAACATTATTTATCCCCATTTTTTTTCTTCACAAATAGACAGCCATAATGTAACTTCATATTTATAAACAATCTTTTGCAATGCATTTAAAAATGACACAGTCAACACAGTCTTACTGGTACTTCCAACACTACAAGAAGTCATTTTCTACAAAACCTTTGCTATTTTAGCCAGCTAGATTAGATTATCTTGGTGGAAAATCACTAAAGTTTGCACTAAAGTGGTGTAACTGTTTAGTGAGTTTGGCCCTTACTGTTATTATGGCGTAATTATGTCATTATGTCTCGATCACCATGGGAATTATGATACAGTTTTCCGTAAATCTGTTTTATAAATGATACTGTATGTATTGGGAAAACTCAAACTCAAAGTTAACTTAAAAGACAGTTCACCCCCAAAAAAATGGTCATTTACCCCCCCATCATGTCACTTCTGTGAATGACTTGAAGAACAAAGACTGGACTTTTATCAGTTCCAGCCATTTGAAACAACACTGAACCACTTTGACTTTCATCGAAAGAACAAAAACATGACATTAAAGTGAGTAAATGATAACAGAATTTTCGTTTTTGTTCAACTATCCCTGAGTTTCCAGATGGTGAATACGACATTGTAGCGTCCCATCTCATAAATATGATCGGACGTGACTTGAAGACTTGAATCTGAATCTGGCAGGTAGCCAGCAGGAACACACAGGCATTGATGCGAGTTCAGTATTCGGGGAATAGAACAAGACCGAGTGTGATCAGCAGTCATTGTTGCCGCTGTAGACTTTATAAAGAGTCTTTTTTTCACACGGATGCCGCCTGCTTTCACTATCACCTCGCTTTTTTTTTCCTGACAAAAGGGGCGGCTAAATGAATTGCTTGCAGCAGCAACAAGCTCTGTATTCCCATCGCTCATTAGGTCAGACAGAAACATCAATTCTCTGAGTCCATCAAAGCAGTTGCTATGCCTGCCGCACGACGCGGCTCTTAAACATCCCAGCGCTGGCTTTGTGAATGCGGCTCAGGTACTCCGTCATGGCGCCTCTCAGCTGGGGGAGGTGACGCAAAGTCTACGGTGGGTCTTATGCCGGTTCCTTTTGTGGGTCATATCTTTGTGTGAACTATACTGTGGGATGCAGACTGAAAAGTAGGGCGCCGATGCCACGTCTCATAGATGCACACGACCATATTTCACATTCATTTCTCCTGAGGTGGCACGATGGTTGAGGCTTGAAGTATATATATAGGTTAATATACATCACTGATTTCCAACCTGGGAGAGCTAAAGCAGTTTCCAGGGGGTACATGGAAAACAATTTAGATTTTGTTTGAACCTATAAAACAGGAAAAGTTAAGTGAAATATACAAGTACTTGTGATCCATACTTCAATATTTAATTTATTTGGATTCAGTGTTATTAAGGATAGGCCTGATATGATTATTACGTAATCTCCTAATCACCATTTTATCTAATCACTTTTATAATTTCATGATGCATGTGTGAACATCTCTGAAGTGTCCTGGTGTGCACACACCATCTGCAGTTCGCATGACAGTCTTTCCAAAGTATAAGCAAAGAATATGTGCACTGTGAATGCATTTTGCATTTTCACTTAATATGTTTTAAATTTGTACATAGTCGTTTTTTCATAATTGCAAATATTTTTGCCTGCCATTATTATTATTATATTATTATGGTATTAGATAATATTCTAGTATTTTATAATAAAACAATAATAGTAAATATTTTAATATAATACTTTGCATTTTTTGTTATTACAAGTTGGACCATCTTTAAATGACATTTGAAAATTAATTTGTTAGTATCATTATTATGATTATGATTATGATTATGATTATCGAGTAGTATTCTAATATTCATAATAAAAATAATAATGTATCTTTTTTAATAAAATAGCATAATAGCAAATGTTTTTGCCCATTACAAGTTGGACCATCTTTAAATGACATCATTATATAACAAAAAAAGGCTTTGTTATTTGTAATTATTATGTTTAATAATTAAGTGATTTAAATATATTATTATTATTATTATTATTATTATCTGATAATATTCTAGTATTTTATCATAACAAGAATGGTAAATATTTTAATATAATAGTTAGCATTTCTAGTTATTACAAGTTGGACCATCTTTAAATGACATGAAAGTGAATTTATTATCAGTATTATTATGATTATGATTATTGAGTGGTATTCTAATATTCATAATAAAAAATAAAAATTGTTTTTCTTTTTAAATATATAAAATGGCATAATAGCAAATGTTTTTGGCCAAAATGTTTTTTTACAGGTTAGACTTTAAATTACATTTTGGATCTTTAAATGACATTTTATAACAAACATTTTTTTGTTATTTGTAATTATTATTTTTAATAATTAAATAATTTTAAATGTATTATTATTATTATTATTATTATTAGATAATATTCTGGTATTTTAAAATAAAAAATATTTTCATATAATAGTTTGCATTTTTTGTTATTACAGGTTAGACCATCTTTAAATGACATGAAAACAAATTTGTCAGTATCGTTATTATGATTACGATTACTGAGTAGAATTCTAATATTTATAATAAAAATATAAAATAGAAAAATATAAAATAGGATAATAGCAAATATTTTGGGCCATTACAAGTTGTACCATCTATAAATGACATTATTATATAACAAAGGTTTTGTTATTTGTAATTTATTATTTTTAATAATTACATTTATTAAAAAATTATTATATATATTTTTTTATTATTATTATTATTTGATAATATTCTAGTATTTCATAATAAAACAATAATTGTATTTATTTTTATATATTTGTTTAAATATAATAGTTTTGGTTATTACAGATTGAACCATCTTTAAATGACATGAAAATGAATTTATTATCATTATGAACCATCTTTAAATGACACTATATTATAACAAAAAAATTGTCATTTGTAATTATTATTTTTAGTAATTAAATGATTAAAATGTATTTTTAATCATTGTGGAATGTATTGTTGTTGTTGTCATTGTTGTTGTTTATTATTATTATTATTTGGTTATAATCTAGTAATTTATAATATAACAATAATTGTAAATATGTTAACATAATAGTTTGCATTTTTGGTTATAACAGGTTAGACCACCTTTAAATTACATATAAAAATGAATTTATTAATATCATTATTATGATTAGGATTATTGAGTAGTATTAAAAATAAAACAGCATAATGGAAAATGTTTTAGACCATTACATGTTGAACCACCTTTAAATGACATTATTTCATAACAAAAAATGTTTTGTTATTTGTAATTATTATTTTTAATAATTAAATGATTAAAAATGGATTATTATTATTAGTTACTTATATTTGGAATACACGCATAATAATTGTAAACATTTTATATGCATTTTAAATATTTAAATCACAAAATCAGTCCATCAATCATTTAATAATAATGTTGGATTCCAGGTCTAATGTGAAGAAATATTCTTTAAATGGCATTTTATCATCAGCCAAGGTTTCATGTGACAGCCATAACTAATGATAATGCTAAATGATATTCAGTAAAACTGAACACAGTTTGAAGGGGTATTTGGTCTGTGAAGGCACATACTGTAAGACGACAAAGGGAAAACACTGATACACACAGTTCAGAACAAAGATGTTCACCTGCAGCTGCAGCCTGCCATTTTTCTTTGACATGCTTGTAAGAAGCTTGTCGTATCAAGCATACTTGTCATATTTTCTACCCGACAGCATGAATGAGTGGGATTTTTCTCCTATTCTTTCTTTCATGTGGGCTCTTTTACAGCTGCACTGTGTGACAGAGTCAGATAAAGCCTTCTTTTCTCTTTTCCTTGACAAACACGATCTGGTCCTACTGTCGACGTTGACCGTAAATACCTCAGCTCTTACACAGCCCATGTTTAACAGGAATGTGGAAATCTCCCTCTTTGTGAGCGTGTTTACCCTCCTCACATCGAGGAACGCTCATGAACACTGCAGAGAACTGTAAAAACTCGACCCAAGCGTGCAGGATGGGGGCAGGGGAGGCTATAAATGGCATACGAGCGGCCAATGTAGCCGAAACGCCGCGCTGTATTTTGTCTGTGTGTAGATTAGCAAGTAAACAAGGCTGTCCAGTATTAAGGGAAATCATTGTGCGACTCCAGCTTCACGTCTGGCCGCGGGCCAGGCTTCACAGGCACAATGTTTATCCGTACTACAGGGAGCTGGACCGTGTGTGTGAGGTAAGAGGAGGCTGGCTTTGGTCCGATGCCAACCACTGTGATTTCTGGAGCGCCTCGAGCATCCCCGTGTTGACCGACAGTACCCCCCTCGGGCCCCAGAGCCCGGCGCAGCCCACACATTCAGCGTATCCCGCGCGAGCGCTCAGCCTGCGGGCGTGAGGAGAGCTGAGGCGGAGGGGGCGAGATGAAACGAGCGTGGCATCGAGAACAAAGAACGTGCAAGTGTTTGTGCCCTCGGTGTCGACAGCACGCTCGACCTGTAATGATACAAAGTAATAGATGATGAATGGACTAATCTTTGCTTTAATCAAATTAAAGAAGAGATAATTTGTGTGTATCTCTCTCAGGTGGCCAAGGTTAATGTCTCTCGCTCCAGAGCGCTTTGCAAGTTTGCCTTCCAATGAGAGAGAAAGAGGGAGATTTCCAGAACAGTTAGAGCATAATAGTAGAGCGTGCAGTAGATACGGTTGTTATCAAAACTGGAAACAGTCCTGGATCGGTCCTATGGGTGGAGCAGACTCGAGAGGTTTTCTGAAGTTTATTGGATTGATAGGGTCTTGTGTACACTCTTAAAAAAATGGTTCCAAAAGGGGGATTTTGCAGCGATGCCTTAGAAGAGCCAACCTTTCCGGGAACAGTTTTGTTCCAAGGACACTTTTTTTTTCTTTTTTTTTCTTTTTACATTTTAATAATCTAAACAGCATTTGTGCAATAGAAAGATTTCATAGATATTAAAGGTTTTTCATGAAAGCACCAATGGCAATAAAAACCTTTATTTCAAAAAATAGTATAGAGTGACTTTTAACTGTAAGAATACTGTTTGTTGCCTTTCAGAGTATATTCTCAAGAGCTGTTAACTCTGACAGGAAGAGGTTGTCTGAAGTGATCAACCACTGTTTGTTTTGTTTGTTATGTGCTGTTTAGAAGTGGTTTCTATATAGAAATACACTACCAGTCAAAAGTTTTTTTTAACCGTATGATTTTTAATGTTCTTTTAAATAAATACCATTCAAAAGTCAGTATAATTTTTTTTTGTTTGTTTATAGAAATTAATACTTTTATTTAGCAAGGATTTGCTGAATAAGGTTTAAGGTTTGAGGTTTCAATTGATCAAAAGTGATAAAGACATTTATAATGTTACAAAAAGGTTTCTATTTCAGATAAATGCTGTTCTTCTGAACTT
Source organism: Labeo catla (assembly GCA_012976165.1). NCBI lineage: Eukaryota > Metazoa > Chordata > Actinopteri > Cypriniformes > Cyprinidae > Labeo > Labeo catla. The sequence continues at coordinate 184,797 of VONZ01000760.1, forward strand.
TCTATTCATCAAAGAAGCCTAAAAAATATTACTCAGCTGGTTTCAACATAATAATAACAATAATAATAATAATAAATGTTTTTTGAGCAGCAAATCAGAATACTGGAATGATTTCTGCAGGTCATGTGCCTGGAGTAATGATGCTAAAAATTCAGCTTTGAAATCACAGGAATAAATTACACTTAAAAATATATTCAAATAAAAAACAGTTATTTTAAATAGTTAAATTATTTCAAAATTTAAACATTCTAAAACTTAAAATCTCTACCAGTTGACAAATTTCTACCAGGTAATCATGTCTACAAGTATATCGCCCACCTAGAGCTGCACGATTCTGGATAAAATGAGAATCACGATTTTTTTGCTTAGAATAAAGATCACGATTCTCTCACGATTCTGGAGAACTTTTTTTATTTTAAAGATTTACCCCTGAACCTTAGGTTATCAAACAGCAGTAAAATAGCAGTAAAATAGCAGTAAAATAAGACATAATACTCTTTGCTTTAAATGTTTTAATTTAAAAGAACATTTCTCTTTAATTAAGAAATGTAATGAAAAATAACGTAATAATATAAAGAAAAAAAAAAACCCATTAAACATTAAAAAAATAAGCATACAAAGGTATTATGTCAGAGTAAAGCGATTTAAAGATTTAAAGACTTTTCATCTCAAAATCATCAGTAATGAAATACACTACCGTTCAAAAGTTTGGGGTCAGTAAGACTTGTAATAGTCTTTAAAGAAGTCTCTTATGCTCATCAAGGCTGCATTTATTTGATTAAAAATATAGAAAAAAAACAGTAATATTGCAAAATGTTTTTACAATATAAAATAATGTTTTTTATTTTAACATACTTTAAAATAGAATTTATTCCTGTGATGAAATGCTGAAATTTTATCAGCTGTTACTCCAGTCTTAAGTGTCACATGATCCTTCAGAAATCATTCTAATATGCGGATTTATTATTAGAATGATCAGTGTTGGATAATATCAACAGTTGTGCTGCCAAATATTTTTTGGAACCTGTGATTTTTTTATTTTTTTATTTTATTTTATTTTTTTTTTCCAGGATTCTTTCATGAATAACAAGTTTAAAAAGTACAGTGTTTATTCAAAATATAAATATTTTATAACAATGTAAATTATTTATTATTAACTTTTAATAAACTTTTAATTATTAACTTAATACATCCTTGGTGAATAAAAAACAATAAAAATGTACTGACCCCAAACTTTTGAACGGTAGTGTAGATCGTCATGCTCATGTATGGTTCCATTGCTCTGCTGGTCCATAAATCTGAAGTTGCTGCAAAATTGTGTACGTCTCGCAATTCCGTCTCAACTGTTTCACGACATTTGTTGTACAGAGCAGGGATTGCAACGTGTGAAAAATAATTACGAGAGGACACACAATAGCGCTTATCAAGGGCTTGGATGAGTTTTTTAAACCCGTCTTTTGCAACAGTGGTCACGGGAGACATATCTTTAGCCAGGTGAAACGCGATTGCGTCCGTTATTTCTTTGTGTCTGGGGGAGGTTGTTGGGTATGGTGTTGCATTGAATAATGTTGCTTGAATTGATGTGACTGGTGAATTGACTGGTTTGAAACCGAAATAAACCTACACTTCGGAATAAGATCCTTTTTTAGGTACTAAAATGTTGGGGTTGTTAACAGACTTACTTGCACATTGCTCTGCCTCACTCATTCTTCTCTGTTTAGTTTCTGTTTGTTTCTAACTCGAATGCCGCATGACTCGCATCCACTGTTCTGGTGCAGGTAACAAGCACATCTGTCCGCTGCCCGCACAAAACTGCATGTGACGTCAGGCGTCATCACGCCCGCTGTGAGTGACTGCGTGTTATCTCGAGATCAAACGAGTTATGCTCGTCTCCTGTCCTTGAAAATATAATTGGCTGAATCGTATAAATGCTGGATTGAGATCGTGTGGGGGGTCGAATCGAGATCGCGATCTTTTAACGATTAATTGTGCAGCTCTACGCCCACCCCTAATCACCGTATTTACTTTATTTACTTAATATCTGTTAACTAATCAGTTAAAAATTAGTTTTTGTATACATTTCCTCCTCAGAAGCACAGTTACTCCTGGACGTTTTGTAGATTGATCAATTGTAGACTGACATAAGAATGATCAAAAGTGACAGTAAAGACATTTCTTATTACAAAAATGTTGTTAAAATAAATGCTCTACTTTTGAACCATCTATTCAAAGAAAATATATTTAGCAGATGATTTCTGAAGGATCGTGTGACACTAAAAACTGGAGTAATGATGCTGAAAAAGTATCTTTGCATCACATCACACAGGAATAGACTTTTATAACAGTCCACGTGTCATAACATCCGGCTCCGAATAGTGGCGCAAAGGAACTTCCGCCTGTATTATTGTTAATGAACAGATGCCAGTTTAGTGAGGAAAATTAAACTAATTCAGTTCTACTTTGCAATAAACAGCAATATGCAAAACTCTTTATTTTTTACTAACACCTTACTATGTGTCATCCTTCATCTTAATGTGTAACTTTATCTGATCGACGCCATCGTCAGCGCTGCCACTGTTACCCGTCATGACATTAAATGAATAGCAGCACGCTGCTCAAATTAGCTTACTCCCAGAGAAATAATTGTAGTGACTCCCATTTATTTTTAATATTATTTTGTTTATTCTTGCAGTATATTTATTATGATTTACCTCCCATTTTTGTATAAATTATAATGCTATTCAAAAAACCCACTCAAACCGGAGGATATGACTCATTTATGATCAATATTGTTTTGGAATAATCGTCTGTGGGCTGGAAATATTTGTAATTATAGATGTAATTATTCAGGATTGCATCTTAAAGTAAGTGCATGAAAAATTAGCATTATTGTTCAATATACATTTCCAACTGAACCTCTAATTTAATCATTCAGAACAGTCTTTAGTCGTAATTAATAATTTAAGCTTTGGCTAATTGACATGCTCTTTAATGTGAAATGCTGTTTGTATTTTTTTTTCTTGCAGTTTTGTAATAGCATAATGTGGTCAGACTCTGAAGTGCTGCACAGACACATACAGTATGGCTTGCGCTCTCCCCTTTAAGTCACAAAATATACGTCGGGATATCATAAAGCTATTTTCCTTGGTTTGACAATATTTAATTAATGATTGTACACTGAGTTTGGTATTTTTAGAAGATTTATCTATGCTGAATTTTACATAAATCACAACTATCTCATGCTATGGGCACAGCCGTTAATAAAGTAGAAGTTTTTTTATGCTACTATTTGAAACTTCTGCTTTTCAAACGTGGAAGTGTGATAAAGGCCCATACATGACATTTTATTTCTCTACTGGACCTGAAAATAACCATGCAACCATCTGTTTTTTTCAGTAATCTAGTAATTTAAAACACTTTAAAAAGGAAAGATATTTGCCCCTTTGATAGCCTGAATGGTAAGAATATTAATAACCCACCAGTACAAAAACAGCTTCACATTACATAACACAAGTAAAAAAGGAGGCAGTAATACATAACAAATACATTACAAATCTAGTTCTATTTTGCTACACCAAGTTGCATCATTGCTCAGTAACCATGAACAAAGCCTAAATCGCTCTATTATAGTCAATGAAGCTGTCTGCATTGGATCCCATCAGCAACACAGTTTGCACACTACAGTTTTCTGCTTGGTTTATTTTTTTTAAATCACACTGCAGGTATAAACTGTACAGCACATTATATGTGTACCATCAGTATATACAGTCAAACCACCCAGCCCTGCACTGTAATGATATTACATAGGAAATTGAAAGAAAGCAGCCCATATAAGCTGCCGCTATTTTATTTCTTAAAGGTATGTGACGCTGATTGGATCTGGACAAGGCCATAGATAAAGGTGGAGGGCTCGGTCTGCGACCGCATCCGATTAGTATCTGACAGTCAGAGGTCGTAGCCACAATGCTACATGTTTACAGCAGGTTAACGTTTATAATGGCTCAACGTCTCTCATGCATATTTGTCGCGTGTCGCATGCAGATTTTTATGTGGATGCCAGTGATAACAGCACGCCGGGAGGCTTGAGGCATGTGATTTATTGCCCGTTATTCAGAAGGAAATGAGCGTCATACACTAGTGACTGTAATAAACGATGGACGGCCCAGCTCGAGCCAACTTCAAAGGCATCGCTCCGCTCCCTCCTGCTCTCGCTTTAAAAATTGAACGAGAAGGGGAGGGCAGCAGGGGAGGAGCTGCGTGGTCGGGTTTTTCGGGGAATTCCCCTGACTTCCCCTGTGTTATTTCAGACTTATCAGTGTTTACTGACGCTGAAATGCTCTCTGAATTCTGAATGGAGTGCAGTTTGTTTTGGATCGTTTTGGTAAGCTAAAGTGACACTGTTGTTTTTTCAAATGGTTTTTGTGCCACCGTTGCAAGGTCAGAATGAGCCCACGTTAAACACACTGAGTTTGGAAAAAGACTGTAATCCAATCAGTTTCCATAATCTCCCGTTATTTTTGAAACTGGAAACATCTTTTCAGTTTTCTGCCAATGTGGGCGCAGGCCTCCTTGATGGACTCATTAAACACAAAGGTCCAGATGTCTGAAGGTACGTAGGATAGCCTTTCTCGAGCCACCCGCTCTCTCATTTGTCTTGCGAGATTGGACGGCTACAAAAAGTTGGCACATCTGTCCGTTGAATCACAACAGATGTCTGTGAACTGCCTCCCCCTTCTGGCTGGCGGCCATCTCGCCCATTTACCCTCATGACCAAAAAAAACCCCATTGACGTTTGGTTTCCTGCAAATGAAGATGGCCACGGGAAGAATTACTGGGCATTAATGGCTCTTAGATCTGGGTAATTCATACCCAAGCTCATTTCTATAACACGGTCATTAATTTATACCTGCCCGATTGGAAATGTGCAGAAAGAGAATGATTATTACTGTCCCGCTCCCATTGAGAAAACTAAAGACATCAACCGAGATGGAAGATGAGAGTGAGCCAACAGCAAATTAGATGCAGCACTGGCTTGGTTCAGAGCAGAGCATCTGCTTGTCTGTTCTTCTCTATTTGAGAACAGTAACTCCCATAATGTGTTTTTCCAGCTTCATAGTTGGAGATGTTCCAGTGAGGATGGGAAGAGGCCATGATTAGAGATGTGCAAAATTGCATCTTTTCATAATCGACTAGTCAGAAGCCCTGTGTAATTAGGCTGGTTTATGGTCATGGCCACCACTGACTGATCAGACATGTTTCTTAAGGGCGTTCACACAGGACATGCTGCAAAAATTATCTAAAAATAAATAATACACTTTTTTTATAGTCACTGTACTAAGCCCAAAGTAAGTTTTTAAACAATTAATATGGTTATTTTTAATTGTCTTTATACTAAGGTCAAAGTTATTCAAGTATAAATAAATAGGGTTTTAACCGCGATGTAATTGTTATAGTGGCCAAGGATCAGCAATTGCCACATAAACTGATTAGGCAGACCAAACCACAAGTCGTACAGACTTGAAACTTGGAGGGATGGTATTACTCGTGGCGCCTACACTGTCACTAAGGCTTGCCCCAGTTGGCCTGATGGGGGCGCTACAGTGATCAAAAGTATGAAATTAGTCATAACTCCTAAGACGTCTGTCGCAGACTCAGGTGTCTTATATTGTTGGAATCATTTGCTCCCAACTGATAACATTTATGTCTCGGATCCGATCGTCACACTGCAAAATTTTCTGGTATTTTGGATTTTTTGAAAATCCTACTTTTGTGAACTAGTCATAGGTTTTTCACCTGATTGGAACCAAACCAGTACAGAAGATTCTCTGGAGGGTGAATATCATTAATTAACAAAAAAGTTGAAATTTCAACTCACTGTCGCAAAGGGACGCCAAAACATTTGAAAGGGGCAGGGCCACTTTTACTAAAATGGCTATAATTTTTAAATGGAATAAGATATGAAGAGTTCCGATGCAAAAGCCTCTAAATCCATCTGACGTATTTCTTTAAAATTTGCATTTCTTTCTGGCTACTTTGCCCCTTTGAAACAAAGGCATAGTCTGATGATGCCGTGATTGAGTGTGGAATCATGGGGGGTTGTTGTCTTCATCCTCACAGCCAATGCAATTCAACAGGACTTGACGGGACTTAAAATTGTTTTTCTCTGAATTTAAACATTCTTCGAAAAAATTTGGGATAACGTAAGTACTCAAGTCAGCGAAATATATAACACTGTTCTAGTTCAAGTTCACTGTTCAATATTGTATTTTATTTTATTGTATTTGATTAACTACCTTTACCTGAAAATTGAGTGTTTACTGTTGCCCTTTGCATTGCTGATGTACTATTTCCTATTTATTATTGTACAGCCGCCTTGTCACAATTCTGTATTGTTAAAGGCGGTATATAAATAAAGGTGATTTGATTTAGTGTTTTTTGGATATTTTAATTAAAAAATCGTACATATTCTGCCTTTAAGGTAGTATTTAGACTTTTTTTTAAACCAAAAGATGCATTCTATAGGGTTTTCTTCTCTTAAATTTTGGGCGGACCCCCAAGCACCCCCTTGTGGCCTCTTGATGGGTCCTCTGCCCCCAGTCACTAATCTGCTAATTGTTTGATGGATGACCACTTGATCATTTTAATCCATCCCAAGATGGATTATTTTAGAAATCACTATGCTATATGACGCGACCCTCATATAGAGTTTATGTAGAATAGGTCATAGAGGGCAAATGATGTAAACAGTGTAGATGCTCAACTAAAGACGCCACTTTGTCTCTGTCAAATTCAAGTTTTGCAACTGTATCTCTCACCTCCTTTAATTACCATTCATAAACGTGCACCCAGATTCACTCGTGTGGCTTGATAAAGACACTAATGACTCATGTGATTTGGGACTTCAGAGATCCCTTCTTGTTCAAGACTGGCAATATATCACATGTTAATTACACAGGATCTAATGCGTTTTTTTGAAATTTACAATATTCCATTGGATGAGAGATATTAAAGCTCTTAATTAGCCACCGTCCAGGAGCACCAGCGTGGCATTATCTGTAAAGCTCCATCAAGCCCACCGTGCTCTCCCAAGGTGACCAGGAAGTACCTCTAATAGTAGGGTCTTGGGAAAAGCGGCGTCGGAAGAGGCATCAGCCTATCGTGATTTATCCGAAAGCCGTAATGACATCATTCTCGCTGCATGAGAAACATAAATTAGGCCTATCTCTAATGGAGGTCCCGGGCTTCTCTGTCAGCCAGAGGTCTCTCGCTTTCTCCGTCTCTCTCTTATGAGATTTCATGCTGCGCCTTTGGCAGGGCGGCTCAGGTTTTCCCAGGAGAGAATGAGCTGACAGATAAGAAGATTTATTACTCCTTCCACACGTCAACGCATTCATCGTCCATCCTTCGATCACAGGCACAAAATAGGCATTTGAGATTTTACAGATGTCCTTTGCTATATAAAAACAGCCTTCTTTTGTTATTTACAAACTTGTATGTGCTGCAAGATCAGTTGGTTCGATCCCATTGCGGAACAGGTTGCGTTCAGATATTATCATATGCCATCATGCTATCGTAAAGAGACGTGTACACTTCATTTGTGAGTGATGAGAGTCATCTGTCAGGACAGATGTTCCTGTTCTGTCCATCATAGGTATGCCGTGCAGGAGATCCCACAACAATGAACGCAGCAGCTGGCATGGAAGCTCAGAGCAACATGTTTGTAATAGCATTTTTGTGGCCAGGATCAAGGCAGTCTATAATACCTGGAGAGAGCTAACCATTAGCATTCGCATTCATCTCAGGAGCCCTGGTGGCATGAATGGTCGTCATTGGTCAGTGGATTGGTGGCAAGATCTTTTAGTAGACATACTCTATTTAGTGAGTCTTTTTAAATGTTATGAATAATAGTATATAAACTAAGCTACAAATGACACTAAGCATACAGCTAGCTGATTAGCTTGTTGGCTTTGCCTATATCCTACCTAGATATTCAAATAAACATCTTTGTACATGCAGCCATGTTGGTTTAAACCAATCACCTGACCCATAAATGCCATGTGACTAATAATCCATTCCAAATTAGTCAAATCTTTGACTGAATTGCAAAAAAGTATTTTAAAGTCTATTGTGACGTGTATATATGAGTGAAACAGCATCTCAAATGAGGGAAAAAATTTTAACTCTTTAAGAAATTGTTTTGTTCATTGATGTTTACTAATTGTTGTGATCTTGTGATCATCAGGTGTTGGATGGGATGGATCACACAAATAAGACTTAAGTTCATGGTGATATTAAAAACATTTCTTGCTCTTCCAGAAAATCAGAGGAGGAAGTAGACATGGACAAAGTGACGGCTGCCATGGTGTTGACCAGCCTGTCCACTAGTCCTCTGGTGCGGAGCCCTCCTGTAAAAGTCAGCGGTGAGTAACTTTAGATCACAACCACAATGTGATCTCAGCCCTCGTGAAGACTTTTTCACACTGTCTGCTTTGAGCTGCAGAAACAGCTTGCTTTTCACTCAGCTATTTCCTGTTTTCATAGTTACATGTGCATGAAAAACTGTCACATGATATGGTAGTGGATTACTTCAGCTGTCATGAGACTGACTTTCGCAGTCTTGTCTTAAAGCTGTCAGCTACTAATAATTTAAAGGCGCCATATTCTACACTTCTGTAGCATTTTGTTCCCAAAAGTACTTTTTAACGTTAGTAAAAGTGTCTTGGACTAAAACAGCCATAATTTAGTTTAAACGGCCATTTATACCCTCTCTCTGACCTCCCACAAGGAATACTTTTTGATACCGTACCTTTAAGACTTGCAAATTCTGTCATTAATTGCTCACTCTTATGTCGTTCCTAACCCGTAAGACCTTCATTTATCTTTGGAACGCAAATTAAGATATTTTTGATGAAATCCTAGAGCTTTCTGACCCTCCACAGACAGCAACACACCTACCAGGCCCAGTCGTTAAAATAGTCCATGTGACATCAGTGGTTCAACCGTAATGTTATGAAGCTATGAGAATACTTTCTGTCCACAAAGAAAACAAAAATAACTTTTCTTCTCTTCTGTGTCAGTCTTTGACGTGTCTGTGAGAGTCCCACACATGTACTTCTCGTAGCTTCATAATATTACGGTTGAACCACTGATGTCACATGGACTATTTTATCAATGTCCTTACTACCTTTCTGGGCCTTGAACATGTTGGTTGCATTGCTGTCTATGCAGGGTCAGAAATCTCTTGGATTTCATCTAAAATATCTTAATTTGTGTTCTGAAGAAAAACAAAGGTCTTACGGGTTTGGAACGACATGAGTGTGAGTAATGTTGTAACTTCTGAAGTGCTTTAATGGAGTACTATAATTGTGGCTTTTATGTAATATAATTAGGACTTTAACTTTCTGTTATTACAGTGTGTTACAGCACCGCTGCACACTGAGGGTTTCATAAACTAGCATGACGTTTATGTCTTTTTCACTCCTCATTACACTTAATTGAAAGTTTAGTGCATTATAAAGCAGTATATATGTCGGGATGATGGTAATTACTGCACTTAACATATCCCATTCTCGCTACACAGAGGGTCTAAACGGCTCATGGAAGGATGGAGGCTTTACTCCATCCAGCTACAGCAGCAGTGGATACTGGAGTTGGAGTGCGCCCAGTGACCAGTCCAACCCGTCCACACCGTCCCCACCCTTGTCCGCTGACAGCTTCAAACCCTTCCGGATGCCCAGCCTCACGGGCCCACCAGACGACAACATCGATGAGCATGATGGGAACAGCTTGCTGTTTGACGAACCCATCCCCCGCAAACGCAAGGTGAGCTGCCGTCATCTCACCTTCACTTAGGGAGATTTGATCAGGCGTAACTTAGTTAAACACTGCTATAGGAATAATGGATAAAGGGGGGGTAATAGATTTACAACTAGCAGCACAAAAAATCCGTAGCCACCCTGCCGCCCATGTTCCTGGCAGGGTTTGTGATCCTTGAAGTGAAATTTAAATGCAATTTAAAGTGAGACAAAGACTTGTATGTGAGTGCTGAATACTAGAGGTTGATTTGCATATGCATCTGTACTAAAAACAACTTTTGCAAATATTGAATATTTGTAAAAATAAGTACTAGTATTAAAGTTTTTTATATCGGTGGTATAAATCAGGTTTTGGTTGCACAAACTACAACCTAGAATTTCATTCATTTTGTACTCCTTTAGAATAAGGACATTTTTTGACATATTCAGTATATTCATTTTAAAATGATTGGCTGATTCAAATCAGACGATAATGGCTTTAAATGTAAATATCACAGATATGTAAAATTATGGCGATATGTCTTACCAATAAGAGGAATAACTCAAATGTGCTCAGGGTGTGCTAGCGATTATATTGCATCAGCAGTGTGGCTCATTCTTGAAGCAAAGTTTTGCCTGAATGATAATAAGAGAATAAACTTACAGAATGGCATGTTCGATGTGTGATTGAGTAAACAGTGGCAGCCTCCCCCGGGTCCTAATGCCCGTTCGGTAAGGAGTTTTAATTCCGTAGGGTACGCTGTTGGCCTACTTCTAATAAAATGAAAGTAAAATACACAAATAACATTTTAGACTGTATTTCTGTTTAAATAAAGCAGTAATTGATAAAAAGCATGAGTATGTTTTGGTTTAAAGATCAGAAGCTATAGCTTACATGAATTAAAAAAACAAAAAACAAAAAAACACACACACAACACTTGTAAATAGAATAATTTTATATATATACTGTTTTATTTATTAATGTATAATATGTTATATATTTTTTAAACAAATTATGAGCTCCAAAAGATTTTCAGAATTTGTATGACTCTTTTGCGTTAGACCATCTACAAATGTTAAATCTTAAAATAAAACAGAGGTAAAGGTTACCACTGCATTTTTCTGGAAAAGAAATGCAGCAATTGATATATAGTTTATTTATAGTTATTTTCAAAGCTTCAATGTACTGTCATTATAAAAGAACTTAGTTATTGTTTATTTAATTCTAACAAATCAGTTCTTGTTAAAAACTAGCCAAAATTAAAAATTATTTATTTATAATTTCTGCACAGGAGAGACTTGGTGCTGTTTCCAAACAAAAGGAAATATCGACATAGTTATCGGCCAAAATTAGTTAAAAATAAAAAAAAAATCAGCATATCAGAATTTTTTTAAGCAACAATCAAATATCATGCATTCCTAGATTTTAAACTTAAGTTATTGGTATCAGCAAAATATAGCATCAGTTGAGTTAATGTCTTTCAACCTTTGCAATTTATGGCAACTGTGTATGTGTGTGAATTTTCTTTAAAGGTGCTAAAGTTAATGTATGCGATTCCAGTTCATTTAGAATTTAAATTATATACAGAACATTCAGGACCCATACTATGCATTTCAATTGCTATCTATGTAATGTAAGGGTTGACCGATTGTCAGCGCCAATATAAAGCATTTTTATGATTATCGTAGGGCTGCACGATTAATCGCACGATGTTGTGAGGCGCGTTTAGTCAATGAAGCCGGTACGTTGATTAGTAGTAAAGCTCCATCACGTGCGTTCAGCTGGAGCGGCAAGTATACACAGAGCCGTACATCACTAACAAACTACGCCAAAATCACGCTAAAAATCGAATTCGATATTGCGCGCGATTTGGCGTAGCTTGTCAGTGCTTTACGGCTCTGTGTATTACTTGCCGCTCCAGCTGAACGCACGTGATGGAGCTTTACTACTAATCAACGTACCGGCTTCATTGACTAAACGCGCCTCACAACATCGTGCGATTAATCGTGCAGCCCTAGGTTATCGGTATAGTTCATTTTCAAAACCAATTTGCTGAAAAAACTATTTAAAAGCATTTAAATAAAGTTTTTGCCAGAGCCTTTGTTATTCCTAATTTTGACATGAATTTAAGTTTTTGCACCAGACATGTATATTGGTTCAAAAATCGGTTATTGTCTACTTGATCTGTAATAATCGGTATTGGCCCTGAAAAACGCTTATCAGTCAACCCCTGATTTAACGGTTATGATACAACAACCTTCCAGCACTAACTGAAAGGAAAGTCCACTTTCAGAACAAAAATTGACAGATAATATACTCACCCCTTGTCATCCAAGATGTTTTTGTCTTTCTTTCTTTCTTCGTTTTTTGGGGCATTTTTCTCCATATAATGGACTGATATGGTGCCCCGATTTTTAACTTCCAAAATGCAAATTAAATGCGGCTTCAAACGATCTCAAATGGGGTTGTAAACGATCCCAGCTGAGGAAGAAGGGTCTTATCTAGCGTAACGATCATTTTTTTCATAATAATAATACAATTTATATACTTAATGCCAAATGCTCATCTTATCTTACTCTGCCTGAACTGTTTTTTTTTTTCCAGTTTATGACAGTTAAGGTATGTCAAAAAACTCCCATCTCACGTTCTCTATTTTGTTGAGGGTGTTTGATCTTCTTTGCATGTTCACTTTGCGTAGACTGGGTCAGTACTTTTGCAGTGATGTAGGATGATTTTAGGATGAAGACGAGCGTTTGAGATTAAAAAGTATTTAAACTGTATGTTTTTAATGAAAATAACCAATCTTTTTACTAGATAAGACCCTTCTTCCTCGGCTGGGATCGTTTACAACCACATTTGGGATCGTTTGAAGCCGCATTTAAACTGCATTTTGGAACTTCCAAACCGGGGCACCATATCAGTCCATTATATAGAGAAAAATCCTAAAATGTTTTCCTCAAAACACATAATTTCTTTATGGCTGAAGAAAAAAAAACATGAACATCTTGGATGACAAGGGGGTGAGTACATTATCTGTAAATTTTTGTTCTGAAAGTGGACTTCTCCTTGAACAACTGCAGTTGCCAATGACTGCAAAAACCTCTTTGTTCACTGCATTTTACCTGTGTATTTCAAGGCAGTTGAAGAAATATGCAGTATGAGAGCTGAATCATGATTAGATTATTTTAACTGATTGACAGCTATGTAATTTGTATTTTATTCCTGTATGTGACATGACTATTTCCTGAATTTATAGAAAGATGTTTAAAAGTGATTTATACGTGGTCTTATATTAGCCCTGCAGACAGATTACTTGAGAAGTCGTAGGCACATATTTCTTCACTTTTAATAACATACTGTCCTCTCTAGGATGTGGCTCATTTGGAGGTGTCGTTACCAGACATGATGATGCTGTGTAGAGAGGCAATTTACTTGTCTTTACGAAGATAAGTTACCAATGCACTAGGCTGCTCGCAGGCACCAATCTACTTTATCTTCCAGTTCGTCAGGCTCGTGTCAGGTGCATCCCAGATTCTGTCAGTCTTCCCTCATTTGTGGGAATGAATAGACCTTCTTTATCTCTGTTATTGTCTCTCCAGCTTAGGATTCAAGGGACAACAGCAATGCCAGTGTTTGTTGGTGCCCTGTTTTCATTATCACTACTATTATGTACAGTGTGCATTTCATGGACATATTATAGACTAATAATAACTTGATGTTACAAATATTTAGCTGAGTTTTATTTCCTAGAATTAAAAAAATATATATAATGTACTTTGTATACTGACAGGTGGCGATACTCCAAAGTATTTCCGTAAATATTATGTCTGTAAAACATGGTAATACGATAGTGAAACATTTATTACTATGGCATTTACACAACACTCCAAGGTACTGTGTTTCATGGTACATTATTTCTACAAATATATCGCTGTTGATAAAGAAGTGCAGTTCCTTTTAAAATAATTTCTAGGAATTGCTGTGGAATCATTAGCTGCCTCCCAACTCATCAATCAGTCATATCTCAGTGTCTTTCCTGGCAGCGTCTTCTAAAGAGCCTTTCCTAAAAGAAGAAAAATGACAAAGCTTTCTGCTTTGACCTTCAGCTGCCTTCTAGAGAGTTGACTTCAACACGAGGACACCAGCCAGTTTGAACTGTTATTAATTAGTAGCTGGTTTATAGCACTGGGAATTGTGGCACTGTTGTCACCCAGGGACATGACGAACCGATTAAGCGAGAAAAAGCTGCTTTGTTTGCCAGGCCAACACAATGGCTATCTAGTGAAAATTAAATTAGCGTCATGACAATGGTAAACAAACGTACCGCACGCCACTGGCATAATAGCATATGTCAAGAGATCGAAGTATTAAGACTTTCATCTTCACTTATGCTCACTTGTGCTTTCAACCCGGGTGCAGTTTTGACACGGGAGCCGCAGCTCTCAAATGACAATTGTGTAATTAGTGCAGACACATTCTGTGAAAGATGACATGAGCTTTTGAAAGACTGTGCTATAGTGTCGCTCTCAATGCAGACCAATTACCAGCCGCAGAATAAAGCAAGAGAGACGTCTAAAGGTGGGCGCCCTGCTGAGGCTCTGGGCTCCACTCGCACTTCTTGCATCCCCCCCGTGTCAGTCCTTTGTGAGTGTTTTGAATGCTGGGGACAAGAGGGCTGCCGATTGATGTGGATTAGTGTACTCACTGTGCACCTGTGTCCCTGACAGAACTCCATGAAGGTGATGTTCAAGTGTCTCTGGAAGAACTGTGGGAAGGTCTTGAGCACAGCCGCCGGGATACAGAGACACATTCGAACCGTCCATCTGGGGTAAGGCACCTGTGGTATCATGACAAAAAAAGTGTATTACTGACTAACAATACAATACATTTTAACCAGTCACTGAATGCGATAAAATAGCACTGCATCATATTTAAATGAAGTCATATTATTCTCAGCACAAATATGCTTCCTTTACATGCCTTGTGCATTAACGCTAATATAAACTTTGGATGAAAAGGTTGTTTGTTACACTACCATTCAAATATTTGGGGTCAGTATTATTTTTTTTTCAGCAAAGATGTATTAAATTGATCAAATGTATCAGTAAAGACATACATACATACACATTTATATATGTATATATATATATATATATATATATATATGTATGTATATGGATTGTTGACGTGACGTCATTTTCACTGTCCTACAAGATAAAAATGAATATAATTATTATTGTCATTATTTAAATAGCAGTAAATCGTTAAACGTTTCTTTGTTCTACGTGGACCTGTTGTTATAAAAGCAGTGTTATTTGATTTTTTTTTTTTCCCTTTTACATTTTTGAGCAAAATCTTAAAATTGTCCTATGGTGTGACGGTCTCAAGCATGGTTCAATAAATTACAACTTTTGTAAATTAAGAAGAAAGCAGAAAAATGTTAATAAATACCTTCGGCATAATCGTAAAAGTCAATCATTTTTCTCATCCATATATTTTTGAAAGCGTCATACTTGATTAATTTTGTCTTTAAAGACCATGTCCTCTGGTGTGACACCATATCCCGATTTTAAATCAGCTAATTCCAGAAACACTTTAATTAGTTGAAGGACCCCATTCATGATCATGTTATTGAAGCCCTCTGTCAACCCTATGTCATATGCACTTGGTACATTTTTGTCTCAGAATTGTTTTTTTTGTTTGTTTGTTTTTTTGGATCCACTTAAAAAGTGTTACGTTTTGTTGTCCTTTGGTGTGACACCCCTAAATTATATTTTGTAATTAAAAACTGTATGTTAAACTACACAATCATGGAAAATTATGCAAATGTGTCTTGCTAAGCGCTCGGAATAGTAAGGTCATTAATTGACACAAAAGGCTGAAACGTCCTTTGGTTTGACAGATAATGTCCTCCGGTGTGACAAGGTCTCTTTAAAGAGCATTTTAATAATTAAATAAGATTTGTTTAACACCATTTTCTTCTTTTTTATCGATCATTTTCAGTGTTCTTAAATACAAAAATTACATTCATTTATTTTTTGACATTTTTGCAGAAAACTTGAACTGTTATAAAGTGTCATTGAAAAATGTAAAATGTGATACTTTGTTTCTGAGACAGAAAGAATTGAGGGAGAGAAATTAGTGGAAGAGACAGGACATGGAAATATAGACAGAAACTGTTGAATGAACAGGGATCCACAAGCAGGGAGGAGATCCAAAGAGAACGATGCAGAAAGTAAATACAAATCAAAATGATGGCTTAGAAAGACTAGCCATGTAGTTTTTAAAAAATCATTCATTTCAATCATAAATCAGTCATATTTAGTGGCACGCATGCAGCTGGGAGGACAAAAGAGTTTCAGTAACATACTGATTGACTGCGAGACTAAATTTTGTTAATGAAAATTATTTTGTTTTGTTTAAAAAACATGTTGATATTGTTTGCATCAAAATTAAACTTTCTTTCTCCCCTATTGCAATTGTCATTCTTTTTAGCAGTTTTGAACTGATGACAAAGTTTGTCTTGTTGTCAAAGTTTATCTTGAAATTGTATAAATAACACTATATGAAAATAAGTGTCTACCAATGAAGATAAATTTCTCTCATGCTATTTGTATAATATTAAGGGTTTTTTCCCTTAATTTTTGCTATGTCACACCATAGGACAAATTTATGGTACAGTTCAATAAAAATGTTAAAAAAAAAAGAAAAAGAAAGAAAGAATTGCTGAAGTTAGTGACCCTTTATATTTTCTCAAAGATCAGACTCCACGCTACATAAATATATGCATTTCTTCATAATAAATGGTATTTTAGAAAATGCCTATTTGTCATGTACCCATATAAATGCTTTTCTATGGAGATAGAATTGTTGCATAATTCCAAATAAATAGATCAGGGGTGGCGAACGTCAGTCCTGGAGAGCTGCAGCCCTGCAGAGTTTTGCTTTAACCCCAGTCAAACACACCTGAACAAGGTAATCAAGGTCTGAAGGGTTACTAGGAAGCTACAAGCAGGTGAGTTTTTATTAGGGTTGGAGCTGAACTCTGCAGGGCTGTGGCTCTCCAGGACTGGAGTTCGCCACCCCTGAAATAGATCATGGTCCACAAATAAATGTAAAGAGATTAACAAAAATTAAACAAATTGGCAAATAAATATAATGAGATCCACAAGTAATGAATCTGCTCCTGCCCTGACTGTAAAGCAGAATGTGATTGGCTATAACGAGCATAACATGCTACGATTGGTCAGCGAAATGTGGCTGTTATCTGATTGGCTTGAGTAGACGGTGGGTTGAGTCCATGCATTTGTGGATTTGTCAGCATCTTGATGCTAAAAATGTTTTAAAATCCAAAAAGCACAGGATGCGCTTTACAAATAAATCCCAGGCAAAGTTGTATTTGTGACCTAAAAAGATATTCGTGAATATGTTTTTTGTTTGCAAATCTCATTTTATTTATTTGTGAATTTAATTAATGTTTGTGAAACTCTTAAGATTTGTTTGTGGATCTATTTGTGAATATGTTTTTGTTTGCAAATCTCATTTTATTTATTTGTGAATTTAATTAATGTTTGTGAAACTCTAAGATTTGTTTGTGGATCTCATTCTATTTATTTGTTAATATGTTTAATTTTTTTTTGTTAATCTCTTTACATGTATTTGTGGATCATAAAGTATTTATTTGGAATTATGCAACAATTCTATCTCCATAATTTTCTATACATATATTGTGGTTTCCACAAAAACATTAAGCAACACAACCATTTTCAATAATACAAAATGTTTCCTGAGCAACAAATCAGCATATTTCTAAAGGATCACTGAAGACTGGAGTAATGCATTACAGGAATAAATTACATTTTAAAATTATTAAACAATTATTTTAAATTGTACTAATATTTCAAAATATAACAGTTTTTCTGTATTTTTAATCAAATAAATGCAGCCGAAGTAAGCAAAAGACACATTTTTCAGAAACATTTAAAAATCTTACCAACCTCAAACTGTTAAATGGTAGTGTATATACAAGTATGTAAAATTAAATTTGTAACATGTTCAGTGCATATGTTCAGTGCAAGATATTTTATAGTCATGCTTGAACCTCAAAATAAACCCAATACAGCATGTACATACAAAAAAAACATCTTTAAGATTTACATTTATTACAAAAAAAAAAAAAACTTTTCCAACGTATGTTTCTCATCAGACAGCAAGCCATTCACGTGTTTATGGTGTTACACAATCTCTTTGCTGATATCCATCACAGTGAACTCTGGATAGCCTATAGTGAGAGATAAGAGACTGCAGCCTGCTCCTGATTCAATGTCAAAACATGAGACTAATTCCAGCAGGATTATCACCAGGCTTACACTATTACTGTTTCTCTCAGCTGAAGTCTAATTAAAGCGCACAAGTGTCAGTACTACTGGGAGATACCAGGAGGATTTCTAGATCTCATCTTTCTGAAATATGGTTCAGTGGAAGGACATTTGGTGTTGAAATACTGTGATGTAGTGTTGTCACGATACCAAAATTTGGACTTTGATATGTTACCTGACTAAAATATCATGATACTACTACTGAACCGATACTACGAAAAAAAAAATAGAACAACAGGAAAAGTAATTGAGTAACAGATGATTCAATAGGAGATCATAGTTAATTAACTGCAGAGCCTACAGGTATGTAGAGGTCTTTGCTATATTGGTAACTTAGCTTAAAGGATAAAGCCAAATCTTATTTCATGATATAGTAATTTTCACAACAACAATTAGTATCATGACATAGTCATTTTTTGTTATTGTATCATTGTTATTAATAAGAACCTAGATGCAAGTAACAAACTAAATGACAACTACAATAAAACAAAGACACAAATGAAATAAAGAGGACCCTATGAAATCGGTTTTATTTTTTCCTAAATTCCATTTTCATTTTTTCTAGACTCCATTTTAATGGTTACATTACAAATAAAATATTTATTAAAAAGCATGTCTAATTAATTGAAATCATGAAACTTGCAGAATTTAACAGCAATTTGTTAAAAGTTTAACAAAAACGACGTTTTTAAGGCTTTATGAAATACGTTTTATTATTTTTCTCAAATTTTGTTAATCTCTGTTTTCCATTCATTTTCTGGATTCTATTTTAATTGTTTCATTACATTTTAATAATCAAAAGCATGTCTAATAAATGTATAAAGGATAATTAGATTTGATAAAGAATTAATTTATTATAGGCTATTTATT
This sequence comes from Labeo catla, assembly GCA_012976165.1. Lineage (NCBI taxonomy): Eukaryota > Metazoa > Chordata > Actinopteri > Cypriniformes > Cyprinidae > Labeo > Labeo catla. The sequence goes on from VONZ01000760.1 coordinate 203,840, forward strand.
TTCTTTTTTTTTCTAAAATACTGTGTTGTGTATTTACAGCTTTCTGGTAAATAAATTCTGGTAAATATCTTTTTCTGGTAAAATTCCTTAAACGTTGTTTTAATAATATTTTTATTATTAGTAGTAGCAGTATCCCTACATTTAGGCTAAGTAATATATTAATATATTTCTGACTGTCAAGTTAAACTGAACTTTAATTTTGACGGATTGCTGTGAGAACCTTTAGGGTTATTATATGACGATATTTTTCCGTAAAAGAAACGGTAAAATGCTCATGAAGTGACTCTCAGAGCAGTTTTCGGCAGAGGCTGATAACAAAGCGAGCATCACAGGTATGTGTGCAGTAAACAAATACGACTCTTATTAAAATGCATTCTTGAAGTACCGTTTTTAAAAGCAGGGTATCGTGATACTTTTTAAATACCGGTATATCGTGCAACACTACTGCGATGTGCCTTTGTAAGACAGTAAATTATAGTGCTGTATTCTTATAGTTTTGTTCTGTATGGTACAGTGCAGAACTCTCTAAAGAAGTTCTATTAGTTGTGCACATTAAGTGAAAGCAAATCATAGTGTCAACATTAAAATATTTCAATGTTTTGTCTCTCTTCAGGAGGAATTGTGACTCAGAGTGCAGTGACGGAGAGGAGGATTTCTACTACACTGAGATCAAGCTGAACACAGACTCTGTGGCGGACGGTTTGAGCAGTCTGTCTCCTGTGTCCCCGTCTGTGCTGTCCCCCCCGCCGGGTTTGGACCAGAGACCGCCGGATGGCACAAATGGAGCAAAGAGCGAGAACAGCACCACCACCCCTCTCAGCCGCTCCGCTCCCAGCGCACTCTACCTAGTGCACACAGACCACGCCTACCAGGTACAGCTCGTCCAATCACGATGAACTATGCACATTTACATAACATTACATCACCTGAGAGATTCACTCTGATGCTCTCCGAACACAACCACTAGACAAATACAATATGGAAATGACCTAGTATTTTTATGCAATTTCAGAAAGCAAGCATTTAATATCAAAAAGCCCTCTTAGTATGAAGACAGGTCAAGCTGTGCATGAAGTCACCCCTTGATCATAATATAAAGCATGAAAAGGTCACATGTGAGGAGAATTATGATGAGAAGTCGCATGTTCCTTTTAATGGGATCACATACATTACCATTCAAAAGTTTGGGGTCGGTAGGATATTGATTTTATGTTTTTGAAAGAAGTCTCTTTATTCTCACAAAGGCTACATTTATTTAATTAAATATACAGTAGTAACACTAATATTATGAAATATTACAACAATTTAAAATAACTGTTTTTAATTTCAGTATATTTTAAAATACCGTTTATTCCTGCAATGCAAAGCTGAATTTTTTTTTTAGCATCATTACTCCAGTCTTCAGTGTCACATGATCCTTCAGAAATCATTCTAATATGCTGATTTGCTGCTTAAGAAACATTTCTTACTATAATGAATGTAGAAAACAGTTATGCTGCTGAATATTTTTTGTAGAAATATTTCTTTTTCAGGATTCTTCAATGATGTAAATAAAGAAAACTGTGTTTATTTAAAATCTAATTTTTCATTTTATAAAATCAAATTTTTTAACATTATAAATGTCTTTAAATGTCATATTTGATTAATTTAATGCATCCATGCTGAAAAATTGAATGGCATTGTACAAAGACAATGCCTCAAAATGTAGAACAAAGATGCCAACTCAGATCAAGGATATTTTTATTAACAGAAACGTATTTTTATAAACTTGACTGTACAGTTAAAAAAATAAAAATACAAAATATACAAATAGAAACTTGTATTACATTTACTGAACAATAAAACTGAAAACCAAAACACAAAACAAAATAATAAAACAGGAAATCAGTATAATAACTATAATAACCCTATTAAATAAAGCTTGTAAAATCTGTATAGGGCCCTTTGAAATCATTTTTTCTTTTTCCAAATTCATTTTTTTCCGTTTTATTTTTTCTAGACTCTATTTTAATGGTAAATTAAAAAATATTAATCAGAAAGCACATCTAATTAATTGAAATCATGAAACGTACACAATATAACAGCAATTTTTTTTTCTCAAATTTAATTTCATTTTTACCAAATACTTTGTTTCCATTAATTTTCTGGATTCTAATTTAATGGTTTCATAAAATTATAATAATCAAAAGCATCTCTAATTAATTGATTTTTATACAAAATTTATTTACTATTATTTTATTTCTTTTTTTTTTTTCAGAAATACTGTTGTGTATTTACATTTTTAATAAATTCTGGTAAATATTTCTTAAATATTTTTTTAATAATAATTGTATTAGTAGTAATTGTACTATCATAAGATTAAGTAATATATTTCTGTCACAGTTTCAAGGTAAACCGAACTTTTATTTTGACAGGTTGCTGTGAAGACCTTTAAGTTTCTGTTTGTATCATAAGATGATCATTTTTCTCAAAAAAAACTATGAAATGCTCATGAAGTGACTCTCAGAGATTATGACTCAGTTCTAGAGATTATGTATGTGTTCATGGGCTCACTGAGGCGGCAGAGGCTGAAAACACTGAGCGTAACGCATGCTTTAGTATGCATGTACTAAATGAATCATTAACACAGAGACAAGCAGAACATGCAGGATTTTATATTTAAATATTCTTTTGCAGCCTAATATTCACAGACACTAGTCCTGTTTCACTGGACTCCGACCTACTTTTGATTTATTCATACAAAATTTGGCAAATTCCACACCATTACGCATTATATACAGTAAATTCCAAAATTCCATTTTTATGAATGAATTCCGTTCGCATTTTTTGAATATTAGATGCTGTCAAAATGGTTATTATTAGATACATGCAGCCCAGTCATAATCATGGGCCCGTAGAGAATACAGTATATCAGTGTGACTGTCACTCCACAGGCCACAGCCCCCGTCACCATCCCCTCCACAAGCTCCACTGGCTTCACCCCCTCCAGCAGCAGTTTCAGTATCTCCTGGCAGTCCCCACCCGTCACTTTCACTGGCACCTCTGTGAGTACACACACACACACACACACACTCCTGTGCCCATCACACACATGCACACACTGAACTCCAGTGTGCCTTGCATTAGACTGTCCCTTTATACACACGCAGTAGAGTCCTGACCGATTGTCTCATAATCACCTACTGATCTACCACAGTTTAGCCTGTGCAAGTAACAAACAGTTGATGACAGTGTTGTCAGGTAACTCAATTGAGTCAGTTTAATAAATATCTCAACAGTGATACATAACCTAATACACAAACGCTCACAAAACAAGCTAAACAGACTGAATTTTGTGCTCAGTGTCTCTAGAAATTGTGCTTTCAGATTTTTATGACAGGAAATGGATGAATGATGTGTTTGGCCTTGTGTGACGGATGTTAACTCTCTCTCTCTGTCTGACTGCAGGCCTCTCCCACTCATAGCCGGACGCAGGGCTTTGGGGAGCAGCGCTCTCAGACCATTGCAGTGCTCTCATCTCCCCCGAGAGCTGCAGGCTCACTCAGGTACAGTCTTAACTACACTTCTTTTCAGTCTTAAATTAAAGGAGAAGTCCACTTCCAGAACAACAATTAACAAATAATTTACTCACCCCATTGTCATCCAAGATGTTCATGTCTTTCTGTCTTCAGTCGTGAGGAAAGCATTTCAGGATTTTTCTCCATATAATGGACTTCATTGGCACACCAATTTTGAACTTCCAAAATGTAGTTTAAATGCAGCTTCAAAACTCTAAACGATCCCAGCCGAGGAAGAAGGGTCTTATCTAGTGAAACGATCTTTTTTTTTTTGTTTTTTTTCGGAAAATAAAAATTTGTACACTTTTTAAGCACGAAAGCTCGTGTAGCGCAGGCTCTGGGATGCACGTTCACGTCACTACGTACTAATGAATCACGTCGAAAGGTCATGCGGAACGTAGGCGGGACTACAGACCCAGTGTTTACAAAGCGAACGCACAAAGACTAAGAAAGTGCAAGTCAAACGCTGTTTACAAACAAAAAGGTACAACGATGTCGGAAGATTCTTAAGTTGTAGGAGAAAATAAGATGGAGTTTTTCACTATACTCTACACATTCGATGAACTTAGACGTGATTCATGGTAGTGATGGGAAGTTCGGATCTTTTTACCGACTCAAACCTTCGAGTCTCGTTCAGCAAAATGAACAAATCTTTTTGAGTCGTTTTGTTCATTTTAGCAAAATATAATTAAAATGTTATGTGTTACTTCCCTAACACATCCACTGCTTACACAAACGTTGATCACACTACAAACACAAAGACAAAACTGTAATGCTATAAGAAGCAGAAAAGATTAATTCATTGCTTACCTGGGTCTTTAGTCTATGATTAGCTCACCTCACCTCTTATCTGACAAGTTTTCAGGTTTGAGTCGTTCATTCATCATGTGACAGCCCCATAAGATGAACGAACGACTCGAAAAACCCAAAGACTTGAAACAGGTGAACTAATTCCAGTGCAGAACCTAATAGGATGTTGCGCATGCGCGACTGAACGAATCACTCCCTGAGACGACTCGTCACATTAAAGATTTGTTCAAAATAAACGAATTGGTCAAAATGAATGAATCGTTCAAGAACGACCCATCACTAATTCGTAGCATGGTGGACGGTGTTCTCAGATCCCGTGCTACACAAGCTTTTGTGCTTAAAACGTATACAAATTATTATTATTATTTTTATTTTTTTTAATTGCCTATCGTTTCACTATATAAGACCCTTCTTCCTTGGCTGGGATCATTTAGAGCCCTTTGAAGCTGCATTTACACTACATTTTGGAAGTTCAAAATCAGGGCACCAATGAAGTCCATTATATGAAGAATTTTTATTTTTTTTTTTCTCAAAAACCATAATTTCTTTATGACTAAAGACAGAAAGACATGAACATCTTGGATGACAAGAGGGTGAGTAAATTATTTGTAAATTGCTGTTCTGGAAGTGGAGTTCTCCTTTAAGACAGTTTTATACCTGAAGGAATAAACGTAGTACTTCAGAAAGGCTGTGTAAAATGGTTAGACTTGATGAATGCTAGAGGTGTGGCTCCCGTAAGAAACATTCTTACACGTTTTATGATCGTCCAGATGTAAGAATCTAGTCGCACATCATAAACTCTTTAAGTAGTGTGGAAAAGTACAATAATCAATAAGTTCTTTGCTTACTTGGTATGATGCCAGTAGCATGTGAAAAGTCTGTGGTGTGGTGTGTTGTGTTAAAGGGATAGTTCACCTAAAAAAGAAAATTCTGTCATTAATTACCCTCATGTCACTCCAAACCATTAAGACCTTTGTTCATTTTCAGAACACAAATTAAGATATTTTTGATGAAATCCAAAAACTTTCTGTCCCTGCATCGACAGCATTGTTGAACAAAGTCGTTATTTTTGTTTTCTTTGCACACAACCAGTATTCTCTTAGCTTCATAACATTATGGTTGAACCACTGATGTCACATGGACTTTTTAAATGATATCCTTACTACCTTTCTGGGCCTTGAACATGGTAGTTGCGTTGCTGTCTAATTTCATTTCAGCTCTTGGATTTCATTTCAGTTTGTGTTCTGAATATGAACAAAGGTCTTACGGGTTTGGAACGACATGAGGGTGAGTAATTAATGACAGAATTTTCATTTTTTGGGTGAACTAACCCTTTAGATTTTAGGATCATACTCAGATACTGGAAGGTACCATATTGGTTATCTGATATTAGATTTTTGAAATTGATTGATATTGTATATTTCATTATAAATGCTCTATCTAATCAAAATACTAATCAAAAATTAAATTTTGATATATTTACAGTTGGAAATTTACAAAATATCTTCATGGAACATGATCTTTACATAATATCCTAAAAGAAACAAAGATGACATAAAAGAAAAACTGATCATTTTGACCCATACAGTATATTTTTGGCCCGTGCTACTTAAGTTGTTAAGTTGTGGTTTTGTGGTCCAGGGTCACATTTAGAATACAGGTGTCACTTTAATAACACTGTACATTATACTTACTGTACATCATAATTTTGAGATGCCTAAATTCACGTAGCATTTTGTTTTTTAGTGCTTTATTTTAATTTATTTAGACAAAATAGAATAATAATAATCAGTTACTGTCCATGACATGAAAAATAATTGGCCAGAATTTGATCGTTGCATTCCTAATTTTATTATTTATTTTGTTTTGCATTTTAAATTTAGATTTGATTAGATAATTGTTAATCACCTTATGATAATGATGATGATGATTTTGAGACCACATTATCCATGTCTTATGGTGTGTGAACACCAAAAGTGAATCAAATTATTTGCGCGAATAGATTACATACAAGTCAATGCAAAGATGCAAACAGACGAAATTTTTTGCTGGGCGACACAATTTCAGCCAATGCGTGATATTCGCTTTAATCGAATTTCCCGCTTGAGTTGAAATGTTTCAACTTGTATGAATGACGTGCACAAGCCGTTGTCACGCAAGCCAATCAACGAATTGCTTATTGACACGTCCAGTTATATCAGAAATGGAACAGAGTACATGCAATGTTTTTATTTGTATTTTATTTGTATAACATCCCACAAGAAGCAAGTAATGTAGAGTCAGTAATGTAATGCGAACATTCGCTTTGCTTTTGGTGTGCACACATCTTTACTTAAAGCTTCAGATGAACTTGCCTTGAGCTACAGGTATTTGCTTTTGAATGTTGAACATTTTTTTGTAAAACCATTTTTGTGTTTTGTGTCATGTGCTGTGCAGTAGGAAGTCAAGAGGCGAGGGTAAGAAGTGTCGTAAGGTGTACGGCATGGAAAACAGAGACATGTGGTGCACGGCCTGCCGCTGGAAGAAAGCCTGCCAGAGATTTGTTGACTGAAACATCTGTGACGGCTTACAGAAACAAACAGGGTGGGCTTCCTTTGCATGCATAGCATAATGAAACACGTCCCTTCTCTTTGTTACTGACCACAGCCCCACCCTGCTTCACCTTAAACCCACATGGACCTCGAGGGTTAAACCCTTATGCATTCCCTCCTAAACCAACGAACGCACTCCCAACCTTTGCAGATTTCCAACTCTCCCTTTGAGGCGAGTTGCTTTACACTGCAAAAAAAAAAAAAAAAAACTTGTGATCCATCTCTTTTTGTTTGTGTTCGGTATACTGCTTAAAGACATTCTTGTCAGTTCCTAAAGGACCAGCCGGGGCAAGACCAGCCTCTGTCCTTGCTCTTTTTAAAAGAGAAGAAAGCTCTCTTTCAGACTGCGTAAGTGCTATAAAACACAACTGGAGAAAGTGTTTCTTTTTCCACGGGCGCTTTTTAGCATTTCTCCTGCCCATTTTACTAAAGGTTAAGGGTTGGACAGCCAGAAAACCCTGTCTTCTCAAGAATGTACTACCACAGGGGTTTGTTTTAGGATGTTGACTGGACAGCTCCCCTGAATGGAAATTCCTCAATGCAAAAAAAATAAAAAAACAAGTATGGGAAGAGAAAGACTTTCAGCTCCCCCTTTCAGCCGTGCTGACACAAGCAATTGCACCTACAAAGGACGGATTTTATATCTCTGGTTTTATATTTGCGTTTACCAACAGGACATTTCTTTCAGGGATGCGATCAGTAAAAGCAAAACCAGCAGTTAGATTTAGCAGAGAACTCAGTGCTTTTTGTCACAGGAATATCTTCTTGCTACCAAAAAGGGTTTTTTTACATGCCATTTTCTTTTTTTTTTTGCTTTGTGTGTTAACTGACTTCAACAGAATGAAGTATAAAACTGCGATCATTAAAACCCAACGGCACAGACTCGCATCAAAGTTAGTGATCGCAAGAACCAGCCATTCAGGCAACGCAACCTCTCCTTTCCATCGGACTCCATCAGCAGGAATGAACTGCATTCATATTAGAGCCATATTTGAGCCCGCGGTGGTTTTACGCCACAGTCTGTTGCCTAGAGAGGTTCGACCAACATGCCCAAGTAAAGAAAACTTTGCAAAGTGGTTCATTTTTACCTCTGAAAGGTGAAGAGCTCTTTACCTCTCACCTTTTTCCTGACCTCACAGGTTCAAGTAGGAAGTAATAAAAATAGCAAATGCCACATCTACTCCAGCACAAGAGCTGGAAGCACTCAGATGTGCTGGTGTTATGCTTCTATAGCTGGTACAGTATCACGTAACATGGCAGAACGCTGGTCACAAGAGGACGGACGTCTTTTCACAATGGGCTTCTTTGCAAATGATGACCAGAAAAATTGTCCCATGTCAACACTTGGATTGGATCTTAAGGAATATGGCAGCTCGGTTGGCAATTGTAATCTGGTTTTGGTGGCTCTGATACAGTCTAATATGATATTGTCTACGTAACATCAACACAAGCTAGTTAACTCATCATATACATGCAAATAATGCTTATTGTGATCAACTCATTGTCTGTTTTGTTCATCACATTGTTCCCCTTTTCACTTACTGTCGATATGTATATATAGATAAGGTATATAGTATTAAAACCCCCAGATTAAATATTTTATGCCCAGAGTAACACTTGGTTTTATTGGTAGAATGGCTTTGTTCACACTGTACATAAATCGGTTTCAAATCGGATTTTAGTTATTAGATCATTTGTTTGTACAGTGTAGTCAATATCCTATGCATCTACATGGGTTATTTAGGAATGCTATAACCACCAGTTATGAAAAGTCTCACAAACAAATAAAACATGATATAAAAAAGAATAAACATGATTTAATCTGATTTCACACTAGATATGGATGTGGTTTGGATCTGGTTCAGAAACATCAGATTTCATGTGGTCTTTTGCAGTTCAGAATACAAAAAACTCCCAACGCCACAAATGGATGTGGTTTGGATCTGGGCTACAAAACTCTAGAGTTCATCAGATATTTTCAGCCGGTGTGAATAAAGCCAGATACTACACCAAATGAAAAAACTAAGGGCATTTTAAATGTGAGTCTATAATTAAGACTCATGTAAAATCAATATGCATTTAAATAACATCTCTAAGAAAACACTTGACCTGACACAGACAAAAAAAAAATCCAGAAACGACCAAGAGTTCATGCATTTTGAACTCTAAATTTTTCCTTCCCCCCTCACACTCTGTTGACACTATTCAACAGATCTTGCAAGCAAAAGGTCTTTAGGGCCTTGCGTCTTTCTGTATGACTGGAGGCAACCTGTTTGTGAAAGCGCAGCTATGCTGAAGCCGCACACCAGCACCCAAGGGCTCTTATACTTCAATTCTACTCCAATGCTTATTGAAACGTTTTGTGATCTCATGCCAGAGACGAAGACGAGTTTCAATAATTAATAGCTGCATATTTTGGCCCCTCCGCTGGTGTGAGGAACATCTCAGAGGCTGCTGCTTGTCCCTCCATTCCCTTCCTGGTGCTATTTTAGACCAAAGGGTCTGAGAGATCTCATGGGCGTTTTACACAAGAAGGCAGGCCAATGTCTAAAGTTGTTTACATTCAGTACTTGGGGAAACTCTTTCCATCGCGTTTCCTACAAATGAGATGAGTTTTGGGAATATCTCCACATTTATTTCTAAATGTTACCTAAAAACATGCTCTTGCCTTGGATAAGCTGTAATATGAAGTTAAGATCACGGTGCATTTGGTTTCTAATGATGTTTCACACACCTGTCACCATGGTGCTTATGTATCGGCTGCAGTTTTGTTAGCTAGGCTACAGCACATTACTCGTGTTCATTAGGGGTGCTAGCTTTCTTGTGCACAGGCCTTTTTGTTGTACGACGTGAAATATAAGACACACGGTGCGCATCAAGCTGGAACATGAGTGTGTCTGGATTCACTATTTACTTTCTTTATCGCCAACTTCGTTCACAGGTTAAACAGAGTATATAATGTACCTACAATACTTATATAAGCTACCTGGTAAACAGTATTTAGGACTAGTGCTGCTCATGAATATCTACTTGGGTCCACGTCTCATAGTAATGCAGTACAAAGCTTTTATTGTTCAGAAATTCAGCAGGACACCAAGGTGTTACCTGTCTTTAGCCTAAGTAGTCTTCTCTGGTTCTGTGTAAACATACCGTATAGGTAATTAACAACAATAACTAATAATACTAGTATATTATTCAAAATGTGTAATGTTTTGATCCATATTCTAAGCTACTTTAACACGCCGGTGTACAGATTCTAGGCAACAGATTAAGAAGCTTCCTGTTCGGAACTTTCACCGGGTCCAGAGTTTAACATGCTAGTTTAGCTGCTTTAAAAGGAACCTTGGGTATTAAGACTTGTATGGCTTAATATAACTCAAATGATGTCTCTTACTGAAATATGTAGTAGAAAACCCATGAAAGATTTACGTTATTAAAAAAAATAAATAAATCACATTTTATACATAGATTGGACTATGGGGGGGGTGCCATTATTTCGATGACGTGAAATGGTTGCACTCGGTGAGCTACTGGCGCTACCTATTGCTATTTTTACCAAAACACAACTCTAAATTACAGAATACACTACTCTAAAAAGAACTGACACGATGCCACATTGTGCAGCTTTTGGTTGTTATTTTCAGTCAAAGGGCAACAAGAAAAGCGTGAAGGTCTTTGCATACTGAGTCTGAAATTCTCATCCCATGTTTTCTGAACGTTAAAAAATAAATACGATCTCACGTAGTGTCAATTATGTTTACACACTGCCTCCAAAATTTTTGTCCATCATAAAAAAAATTCGGATCAGGTTAAATTTTCTGCATTTTGGAATCCGTAGCAAGCGTTTTGAGAGATCTTTTGACATATTGAGGTTCTGTGCGTAATAATTTTGATGCATACTAAAAAATGTATACTCCTGCCTGTGGACGAATACAACTTCCTAAAGACCTGCGTCTTTGTTCTTTCCACTTCAGCCCTGATGTCTTTAACGGTGCGTTTCAAATCTACAACGCTACAATGCCACTGCTTTGGAGCGTGTCAAATTTAGGGCAAAGCACGCCTCTGAAAACAATGTTTACATCCTGTTTGTGCTTCATCTTCTTTTAACAGTGGTTTGCAAACTAAACACTTTATTGGCATTATCTAGGTACAACCTAAAATTCAAAATGATGAAACGTAGCCTATATAGAGAGCCCTAAATAAAACATATGGCTTCTTCAACAACAAGTGATTTCAGCTCAGTAATTCACCAGTTCAGCAAACACTCAGAAACGTTTTTCAAAATCTTGCCTTTCCTACTTTTCACAGCGATTCGTTGTCACTCGGTGTTTTTTTGCTCAAGATTTGCATAAACTCAAGTAATGCCCAACCTTTCTGATGCTCTTGGCTGCTGTCAGCGCTTTCTCTATGCTGCTTTCAATCCCATAATGCACCGTGCAAGCATTTAACCTCAACTTGCATAGGAATGAATTCAAAACGCTTGCTACGTGCCAGTGGAAACGCACCGTAAGGCTCTTAGTAGACCACAGCTACTCAAAGAGCTTACAAATGGCAGAGACAAGAAACACTAGATGCCATTCTGACAGACTGTAAACATGTTGGCGTTAAGATTCCTTGTGAGAAAAATCAATGGTACGGAATTTGGTTTAAGCCTATGCTTATATCCATCACCACCTATAAGCTCTTTCAGTAGATGTGGTCATCATGTCAGTATTTTATTTTCTGAGTTGTGCTGCGGTAAAAATAGCAAAGGTAGCACCATTTCACGTTGTCGAAAAAATGTCCCCAAAATATATATATAAAATGATGTGGATTTTTTTAAATAACATAAATCATTCATGGGTTTTCTACTACATATTTCAGTAAGAGACATCATTAATGTTATATATTGCCATACAAGTCATAATACCCAGGGTTCCCTTTAAAAGACAGAAGTCTTGCTATCTCTTTTCCCACGCATCAGTGTGAGGAAAAACCGAAAGTGCGATGTTAATCGGATACCCATATGTCTTTGGTTGGTATTAGTGTTGGATCTGTGCAGATGTTTAGAGTGGGTGTGCATATCCCATGTCAGACTGACCCAATCTGACTGTGTTTGCGAAGACTGAATCGTTTGTGTAACTCCAAACCGCCACTCAGCTATAGCCAGATGGCAGATGGGCCACTCAGTAGTCTACTTACATAACTTGTGTGTTTGTGTCGAGCCACAAACAGCAAGAACGAGTAGAGGCCGTTGACGGGAGTCTGCAAAAAAAAAAAAAAAGGCTGTGGTCGAGAGAAACATTCCAGACTGCACATTTAAATCTTTTTTGTTATGAAACAGCATCATCAGGATGGAACTTACTCTCTCTTAGAGGGCTTATAATCACTGCTGTCACTGGACAGTTTTGGCATTCTGCAATGCATACTACCAATAAAAAAGCTGCCGGGTTCCCGTGGTTTATGATCAGGTCATGTCTATCCTAGGTGGAGAGGGGCCCAGAGAAGTTTTGTTTTCCGTAGAGGGAGCCAGTCCCTCAGACCGCTTTCAGGAATGTATTTGTATGAGGATATATAGGAGTCTGACTGTGCCTTGGTGAGGTCTGATATTGTGCATGGAGATGCACAGAAAAGCAAAGGAATGTTTCTGGTGTCGGCTTGTCTGAGTTCATAATTTTGTCTGGATTTAAACGTGTGGGAGTGGAGGCCCCTTTTTTACTGATTTGAGGACTAGCTCTTGCTTTTTTTTCTGGTCAAAGGGTCTTTTGATGAATCTGAAGCTTGGGGGGTGTGGGGAGTGTCTTTTTCCCGGTTGTGCTTTGTAAACGATTTTTAGCTACAATATCGTAGTTGTTTTTGTCTTGTTGTTTTCATCTCCAGTTTTGGAAACGCAGCGGGAAACGTTTAATCACCATTTCAAACAGGGGGGTTTGTTGAATACGGCTGCGTTTTGAGAACCGGGGAGCGTTTTTCTTACAAGATGCTTAAACAGTGAGATCATCCATTATTGTCAGAGACTAAAACTACAGCCTAACAGATAGGACCGTGCACATAAGATCTTAGCATTATGAATCACAAGCTTGGTCGTATGCTTTCCATCGTGTCTCCCAAAGTAGGGCTGCATGATTTGACGAAAAATGGTTTTCTGTGCATGTTTGTCAACTCAATATGTGACCCTGAACCATAAAACCAGTCAAAAGGGTACATTTTTTGAAATTGTGAAATTTATACATCATCTGAAAACTGAATAAGTAAGCTTTCTATTGATGTATGGTCTGTTATGGTGCCGAGATACAACCATTTCAAAATCTAGAATCTGAGGGTGCAAAAAAAATAAAAAATAAAAAAAAAAATATTGAGAAAATCACCTTTAAAGTTGTCTAAATGAAGTTCTTAGCCATGCGTATTACTAATCAAAAATTATGTTTTTATACATTTATGGTAGGAAGTTTACAAAATATCTTCATGGAACATGATCTTTACTTAATATCCTAATGATTTTTGGCATAAAAGAAAAAAAGATCATTTTGACCCATACAATGTATTTTTGGCTATTGCTACAGATATATCTTTTAAGCCATTATCTTAAGCCATTTTGTGATTTTGGTTTTATTTTGATTAATCATGCAGCCCTATCTCAAAGGATCTTAGAGAATAAAAAGGACATCATGTAACACGTTTGTCTCAAGCCTTGCTGTTACGAGAAAAAAACAAAAACAAAAAAAACATAACCCATCCAAAAACCCTAAACATGTCGCTTTACATCTTTAAAAAAATAAAGATGCCAAAAGACACTATGGGAATGTAGGCTCAGCGCTCTGAATGGATTATCTCACTGCTGACCTTTGTCAATCAAGAACCATGTTAACCTCAAGAACTCAAAGACTGTCGCACTGGATTTTTACACTTTTTCAAGTATTTGCTGATCTAACTGTATTTTTTAATACTGCATGTGCATGCCGAAGAAAACAAACGGAAAAAAATATGATCTGAATTTATGAATGTGTTGTTTGTGATGTTTTATCTGTAAAAACAGGCACAGGGCAGGCAGGCTGCTGTTACTATAGGAATGACTTGCAAAATTCACTTCCTCTGAAAAAGTATTCATTTTCATAGGCATCTTTTCATAGTCGCCCATTTTCATGTTCTGACACAATGGGGCACATATTTTTAAGGGACAGTTCAACCCCTCAAAACAATAAATACTGTGGACAACCGGGTCTTAAACAAAAATGTTTAGAACCACTGCTATAAGCTGTTTCGTATGGTAAAAAGCAGCATAAGCAAATTACCATTTTAATTTTTGGGTGAACTGTTACTTTAAGAGAGAGCACTCGACTCTGATTGGCTGAAGCGCTGATAGAAACTGCCACATTCTGCATCATTCCACAGGGTCTGGGCCAAAAGCCAAATTTGTGTGGCTTCTTAGACCTGTTCTATACTTAGCAGCATGTGCTCATATCTAGTGATTTTATAGCCCATTGAGAAGGGGGGACTGCCATAAAAACAAACAGATGCTGACGATAAAACAACCAGCTTCTGACCGCCGTAGCACAGGCGATAATAACAAACGCCTGACGGATAGTACATGAGCACTTCGAAATGATTTAAAAGAGAGGACCTGTTCATCTCAAGGACCAATGTACTCAGCCCAAACTGTGCTTTTTTTATTTTTAGTTCACACCTTTCTGTCCCATTGTCTGTTCTTTTTGACATTCCTGATTTTAGAAGTATTGTTTGATGTTAAGAACGGGCATCTGATGCCCTGTGCACATGAAGGAAGTCTACTGTGTAAAGAGAAAAAGGGAAAACTCAGGATGTCTTCATCTTTGCATGCCGCTGCTAGCAGAAAAAAAAAAAAGAATGCGGCAGTTGAGTTGTAAAGCCATAAAGGAAAAGAGGTGTGTTTGGGTCACCCATGCCATTTACCAAAATTATTCTTTTGATCAGTAAGCAATGTCTAGACTTTATTCAATAACTGTGTATTATTCATTATTGCACACTCTGACTATATGTATATTGAAGCTGTTCATTGAAGAAGGCACTTGATGTCTCTATGCCAATGTGAAGGATAAAGTCATTGATGGGGGACAGATTTTATTGTAGATGCAATAGCTATGAATGTAGCTATGAATAAATGGATGGTATATTTATATGCTTATAAAAGAAAATATTGTTATCCTGAAGAGGGACACCCTTGAAATTGGCAGGTTTTCAGAAGATGATTTGTAACTTGATTGTACCATATTATGCATATAACTTTGTGACATTAGCACTAATGAACTAAGGATTAGGCATATGGTTGAAATCAAGAAACCCAAAGATTATTTCTCAAATCTGATGTGATATCACAGCAAATAACAAATGAGCTGTACAAATTTCACTTAAACTTAACATAAAATTAATGTGTACAACTAAAGTTTTATTAATCCACCTTAAGGTTCGTTCACATTTGCGAAACGTAGGTGAATTTTTGCAGGCACACTACGTCCACTGTCAACTGTGCCGTTAAAGGGATAGTTCACCCTAAAATGAAAATTCTGTCATTAATTACTTACCCTCATGTCATTCCGAACACAAACTAAGATATTTTTTATGAAATCCGAGAGCTTTCTGACCCTGCATAGACAGCAATGGTGAACACCAAAGACTGAGACGGAAGAGAAAAAAATCATTAGAAAAAAGTCATTATTAGAGGTGCACCGATCAACAAGCCAGGGACCTGAATTAGCCGGTTTTCTGCAGGATCGGCCCAGACTGATGACTGGCCGGTCAGTCTGCCAATTCCAAGCCGGTCCGTTTTAACGTCACACTTACAGCGACTTATAATGTATTTGTGTCAAGAAGTTAAAATTAAGTGACTTACATTGTAGACACAATATTGACTGTTTTTGCTCAATTTCGCTAACGAAAATAGTTCCAATCAAAGCCAAAGCAGAACCGATGCATGTCCCCGAGCAACACAGCGGTTTTTCGTTACCGAATGAATCCATGTTGTTGAACTAATCAAGTGAGTCAGTGATTCAGAAACCCATTCATAAAAACCCGTTCACTTGCCTCATTTCTGAATGACTCTGCTGTTTGAACGAATCGGATGAATGAATTACTAAATGACTCTCAGTCATTTGCTGCCATCTACTGGTGGTCTGGTTTCATATAAAAGTATCAATGCAATTTTACCCAACATTTCTTATTTGTATGTTTAAAAAATATTTAAAACATTATTTATGCATGTGAAAATTTGCAATGTAAATGCATTTATAGAGAATATGTGTAACTTAGTCCAAGGGAATTGTAATGTTTAATATTGTTTAATGTTTTATTACGTTTTTTTTCTTCATTGAAATAAGTATAGATTTTTGCATGCATATGCTGTCAATAATAGTTCTTCAAAGAAAATCGTAATCGGCAAAAACCGTCAGGTCACACTTCTGACGAGAAAATTGCAATCGGTGCATCTCTAGTCGTTATTTTTGTTTTCTTTGTGCAAAAAAAGTATTCATGTAGCTTCATAAAATTAAGGTTGAACCACTGATGTCACATGGACTATTTTAACAATGTCCTTCCTACCTGTCTGGGCCTTGAACGTGGTAGTACCATTGCTGTCTATGCAGGGTCAAAAAGGTCTCGGATTGCATCAAACATATCTTAATTTGTGTTCAGAAGATGAATGAAGGTCTTACGGGTGTGGAACCACATGAGAATGAGTAATTAATGACAGAATTTTCATTTTTGGGTGAACCATCGCTTAAACTCAGAGGCCACGTCCAAACCAAGCAGCTT
The DNA here is from genome assembly GCA_012976165.1 of Labeo catla. Lineage (NCBI taxonomy): Eukaryota > Metazoa > Chordata > Actinopteri > Cypriniformes > Cyprinidae > Labeo > Labeo catla. The sequence continues at coordinate 220,560 of VONZ01000760.1, forward strand.
TATATTGGCAAACTGCAAATTTAAATGTTAACAGTTTAACAAACTTGTTTCTTAAGTAAAATTTGCTAGGGGGAATTTTCCACCTGATTTTTCCCTCACAAAATTCCCAAACGCTTGGATTGCTATTGAAATGGCTGCATTTTGCCCCTGCAATTTCGCCATACAAAGCTAAATGTGACTGCACATGTAACGGCCAGTCACACAGAACAGGTTATGGCGTTCAAGAACGTATGAAAAGGCCCAAAGAATCATAAAACGCAGCATCTCAAAAACAAATTTAAAGGGGCGTCGGTGTAGCAAATGTTTACATTGGAAAATGTTTCAAAATGGCGTCGCGAGTATATTTTCTATTCCTCAACGCTGCGTCCCGCGTTTTTTCAAAACTGCGTTCTGTGTGAACGGCCACTTATTAAAACGTTAAAGAGCTGTTTATCCTCGTCTATTGGTGTTGTAGATGTCGCCTGACAGACACTGACCTGCATTTGAGGTGATGAGGTAAATGAACGGCCCACCTCGACATTAATAACACTTCATCCTAGGTTTAACACAGACGTCGCCTGCCAGGTCAAGCTGAGTGCGTCGCAGTGACGTTTCCCGCCGTTAGTTCTCAGGCTAACGTGCGTAATCCCAGCGGGGCTTTGACCTCAACGGGCTTCCTCAAGCTTTTCATCTCTGTAAACCCATCATAACGCAGTGCAGAAAGAGATGAAGCGCAGGTTTCAGAGTTTCAGAGGGTTTTCTTAACGATGACGATTGCTGCTGAAGGCTGTTAGCCGGCAACAATGAACTCTAATGGAATGAAAACAAATGTAGCCCTATTGTTAAACGGTGTCAAGTATCAGCAGAAACGAGGGCCTTAATTAGAGGATATTTTTAGGGCTTCGTGCCACTATATTTTGTCATTGTGAGTGTCTAGTCTGTGTTCACTCGGATACAATTATGCAATTTTATGCTTTAGTGCACAGGTTCACGCGGCAACACCTGGCAAGTATAACTCATAATAGACGGAAAGAAATTATTTTTACACCGCTCGCATTAGTCTGGATGTGATTATAGAGGGAGCTGAGGATATTTCACTATCTGGACTTGATATATAAAATATCGCAATACATTAACTGAAAGCACTTGCTTTATGTACAATGTCTTATAATGATGATCTAATTGCACCGTTCTGTTTCTTTTCGTTTTCCCAAAGTTCAGTAGATTTTAATCTCCCTCCTCCTGAGGGAGAAAACACTTGGTGACTGTTATTATTATTATCTACTCTCTCACTTTGCTGGCTGTACTAGTTTTTACTCTGAGCTGTGTGTAAATAGAAACTGCCATTGTAATTGTGCTACGGTGACAATGTTCTGGTGCTCGTCAGTGCCGCTGTTGTTGTTTTCTTTGGTGTAAAGACCTTTCCAAGGTGCCTGTATTCATATGAGCTCCTGGTTAATGGTCATGGAAAAATAAAAACGATTTTTTTCGGCAGCTGTTTACTATACAACGTCTGCTGGTGTGTATTTATTAATCTAATTATAACATGGCGTAATGTGCTTATTTCGGAATCTCGGCTTGATTATAATAGGTTGCAGACTGAATTGTTAAAAGCTAATTAGCAGCCTTAGGTCATACTGTGTTTAGTAACACAGAAAATAAAAGCACACAAAGCTTTCAAGTTTCTAAGTGTTTGCAGACCTATGGTAGACGGGGTTTCCTTTAAGTCAAAGACTAATTAAAATAGCCTTTAGAAAAATTTGTATGAATGTAACTATTTGGAAAACACCGACTGGGAACGGTTTGAGCTGAATAACAATGGATTTCCATACGTTTCATATTTTCTTGTTATCCCTTTCAGTAAAGACATCAATTTAGCATGTTAATGGACTACAAGGACACAACCTGTGTGAACATAATTGAATGCATTCCTGACTGTAGGCCAGAGATTTGCTTGAAAATAACAAACATACTGTTTCTAGAGCCACTTGTTACATTGAAATTTATGACAATAGTGCAGTGTCTGCATTTCCTTCAGTTAGAGGGTTCTCAGCTACTAGTACATAATTTAATAACAAATATTGACAGCCCTAATAAAACTCTTGTTACACTAAACCATTTTTCTCCTACAACAAACATAGAAAAGTCACCTTGAGAAAGTAAACCTTATGGTGCCATCTAGTGTTCTGTAGCGGTTATACAGCTGCATTGGCTTCCTTTATTTCAGAAAATGACTGCTGGACAAAGACAGTGTGTAATGTGCTTTATTAGGCATCAGACAAGGAACGAATGCTTGTATTTTTGTGCTCAAAGCAGATCTAGTCTTTCAGGATGCTAATTATACATGAACAGCAGATTCAACTACTAAAACTGTAGGTCAAAAGCCCGTTAGAGACATTCAGTACAAAGCAACATTCATATTCAAAAGAAGATGCGAGGAAAAAGGAAACAAACAACACCTGAGCTACAGTATGACATCAATGAGGCAGAAGGGGGATAAGTTGAAACATTTTTGGTCCCACTGGAGATTTCCACCTTCCGATGAGTATGTCAACAACACAAAACACACATAAAACATTTGTTTTAAACTGATATCTTTTTAACAATATTCAGTATTTTCCATACTAGTATTATTTTAGATCACGTCAACACTAGATCTAGAGTGATAGATCAAGCATGTTGAACTTAAACCTCTGTAAACGTCTCTATTCCTATTCTATATGAACATTTCTTGCAGAGCAAGCAGAAAACATTTGCTTTTCTCTGTATATCAAAGCAAAATGCAAGAATGGAAAAGTACACTGAATTTATGAGCCAATAATGAAATATTACCATACGAGAACACATTTGCAGCTAAGTACCATCTAAATATGCACAAGCAGAAGCCCCTATGCTCCAAAGCTTTTAGCAACCACTAACAAATCATAACTGTTACATTTTACAGTTAAGAAACTAACAATATCAATAAAAATATACTTTTATTTCATTTTGCCTTTTAAGGTTTTGAAGATGCCACAACAGCAGGTACTACAGTGTAAGCGCTATGAACTACACAAACAATAGGAATTAGTTCTTTTAAATATTACACTGGATCTAAAGCGAATTGTTTGACATTAACACTGCTTTTCAGCTGCGTTAGACAGTTTAAAACAACAGGGAAGAAGCGTCATATAGTCTGTCCCTCTCATAGTGTGTCCTGTCATCAGGGAAAAAAAAATAAAAAATACAGCAGTGGTCAAGGCCATCACTCTTAAAGTGAAACTAAACCTCTCCAGTTTTAGCAACAGAAGGCACTGGGATCTCAGTGGTGCGACTACACTAACGCTACAAAAATTAAAAGAAATATAAAGCATGTACGCTCAAGTCTGCTCGTTTTATGACACAAACTCTCTAAAGCGAAGAATCCAAAATATCGAAAAAGAGTAATAGTGTAACATCACTACTGTTTGATCATATTTGGTATTAATGCTAATAATACACTCTTTCTATGCAAAAATCTTTTAGTTTAAAGAACACACTTAAACACAGAACTCATGTTCTGAGTTTTTGGCATTTGTTTTATAAACAGAACTATACACATTTAGTTAATTTGGCTAGCAATTTTAAGTAGCAGGATGTGTTACAAACAATGTACACAAGTCAATTTCAACTTTATATAATGACTTCTGTGAAAGCATGAAAAGAGATGTTTAGGGACTTCTAAAATACAGCCTGAGCCTCTCATGCAGGCTAAAATAACACAAACTTAAAGTTAGGGGTCAGAGGTCAATGATGCAGTGGAATGAGTAATGTCATGCTCTGAGCGAACATCTCACATTCTGGTCCAGTGTAGGACTACCACGTCCTGTCTGGAGATGACCCAGACTCCAGTGGACAAAAGCGGCCACAAAATAAAGCTCACTGTGACTATGTAGAAGTACCGCTGTGGAATGGAAGAAGGGGGACGGGAGGTATAATGAAAGGGTGAGGGTGGATCCTCAGTGCGGTTTTTGATCTGGTGGACACGTTTCCTCTGGCTGTTCAGCCAATGGCTTTCCATCAGGCGTGGATTCTGAAACCTCTTCAGCATCGCCTGTCGATGGCGTCGGGCTCATCTTGGTCTGTAAAGTCAAAAATGAGGTTGGGTTTTCAGCTTTTTTTTAACTTGCATACACAGTGTTGCTTTACCTTTAAGGTTTCCACTTTCTCCTCAAATGACTTGAAGGTGGGTGTGTTCCTGCAAGAGATATGATAATGATGTAACAGACTGAATCAGTTCACAATTGACATTAGGGCAGTCACTAACAATTATTTTGGTAATCGAGTAACCCTAATTCTTGTTTTTGTAGTAGTAGTAGTAATAAAAATAGACTTAAGTGAACAAAAGCCCTTAAAACTACTTAAAATATACTTTATTGTTAATGTGAACAGAACCGCTCTGACATGCACATACCTGCATGCATATAAATAATTAAAGCGCATATATATATATATATATATATATATATACCCACATCTAATATATTTATTTAATTGAATTGTAGCGTTTGAATTTTTCTTCTTCTTAGTTTATTTGAATAGGGACGACACAATAAACATGATTCCAGTCAAAGACTTGGAAAAAAAATGCACTGCACATAGAGATTATAGCAGAAGCTAATTTGCATCTCATGTCTCTCTCTTCAATTATACATACAGGTCTGATTTATTTTGAGCCAACGTTTAATTGTCAATGTAAAAGACTTTATATATATCATGTATAACTTCAAACTCATTTGGCAACATATTCCAAAGTTGTGACCCCTTTAATAGCATTATGCTTTATTATGATTTTTAAACGGGTTTAACATGTGGAACGTGCCACTTCCGGTATTTTGCCAATTACTCAACATGGCCAAAATGCAATTTAAGATTTTTTTAAAATCGAATACTCGAATGCAATTGTGGAATCATTGCAGCCCTAACTGATATGTTGTGAAAAGGGTTTTGGTATATCAAATGTTTTTGCTAATTCATCTTCTATAGCTGTGCTCCAAAACATATATTTTATTCAGTATTGAAAAAAGAGAGAAATTATGTTAATCAAATTTAAGGGATAGTTCACCCAAAAATAAACATTTCCCTATGATTTACTCACCCTCAAGCTATCCTAGGTGTACATGACTTTCTTCTTTCAGACGAATACAATTAAGGTTAAAAAAAATGTCTAAAAAAGTACTCCACACGGCACCGGGGGGTTAATACAGGCGTTCCAGCGGATGACGTAAGACGTATGCGTAACATAACCTGATATACAAATACATCTCGGAGACATCTATTTGACATCTGCAAGACACAGTTTGCTCATCTGCAATACATCTATTGGACGTTTCCTATGAGATGTTAAATAGATGTCTATTAGATGTCTTTAAGATGTTTATGATTTAGAATGTATGTAAAACTGACATCTTACAGACGTTTGTACACAGCAGATGCTTTCCAGATCAAGAGATCTTTAATAAACAACTTGCAGATATACGTGTGCTATCTGGGTAAGCTCCGGTGAGAATATGCTAGTCTTAAGTTTTGTTTACAGCTCTCCTCTAGGCTTATATCAAAATCCTCCAACATTTTTCTTTACAAATTCTCATTTGTACTTCTAATTTGCGACCAGTGTTTTGTTTTGATCTTTCCTCTGCGCTTCAATGTTCATCACTTTTGTGTTCGTCACCAGATTCGCCTACGACATCCGCTGGAACGCCACTCTCATGAGCGTGGGTACAACAGCAGAGGCTAGATATTATGGTTTATAGAGCTGTAAAAATGCAGCTTTTTATTACACAAATGCATCGATTTGCTTTAAGAGGCCTTCGTTATCCCCCCGGAGCTGTGTGGAGCACTTTTTAATGATGGATAGATGCACTTTTTTGGGTTTCAAAATCTCAACACCCATTCACTGCCATTATAAAGCTTGGAGGAGTCATTTTTTTTAAAATAACTCTGATTGTATTCGCTTGAAAGAAGAAATAAGAAAGTCATATACACTTAGGATGGCTCGAGGTTGAGTAAATCATGGGGTAATTTTCATTTTTGAGTGAACTATCCATTTAATGTTTTATTTTCTATAAATACTCATTTCAATAGTTAGCTTAGTGACATGCTAAACACAAGACTATTAAAATAAACGGTGTACAGTGCTGCATCTCTTATATTAAATAAATCAGTATCAAATTATTGGTTAAAGATGTATTCATTTTAAAATGTGAGAAAAAAAAGAGACCATGAAGTGAAACGAGAAACACAAAACAGTCATTACACAACATCTGACCACAGAATGTCACAACTGACCAATCAGAAACAAGCATTCCTGTGAAATCCAAAGGCCTATGTGGGTCTATCAGAATTAATTCTTACCTCATCACCGGCATGCTAGCCGAATGCTGTATGGAGCGTATACTATCCGCCAGCAGTAAAGAAGAGCAGATAGGAGTTAGCTAAAGCCGCGAATATCAGTCGCATTACGAAAGGGGAAATAAAGCCATGCACCTACACACGTCTATGAGTTCATAATCAGCATGAAATAACACCTCAGCCCGTCATGCTGTGTGAAATTGAGTAAGAGTATAAGGCTTTAATCCATCAGGGGTTTAAGACTTTATTACCCGTATCACTGACACACGGATTCACACCACAGCTGGGATGCCCAGTTTGGATGAATAGAGAGTGCGAGAGAATTAGCAGGGAATAAACAGGGTTTAAGCACGTCTGCATCACTGTCAGAGGGGATGATATGTTCAGCAAAGCGACAGCCAGAAGATCGATAGATTTGAGTGGGACACGAGCACATACACTATGAAGAATTCTGAGAAATAATAAAAGACGATGCTGCTTTTAGACAGAAAGCAGGAGGAAAATAAAAAGACTTAGCATAAGACTTATGGGATATCATCTTATTGTTTTCTCAAAGGTTCATGAAACCCCAGACAACTATTTCTGAGATTTTATCAGAGGTGTTAGTGTTGTACATCATAGATGATGATGTTAGCATCCTTTAAATTTAATTGTTGGAGAAAACTGGTTAATTTTGAGCTTTTTGTGCTGTTTTCATCTTCTGGGTTTAAAATCTACATTGTGTTGAGGTCACAGTTTGTGACGTGGCAACGGACTATAGTACTTCGATGACGTGTCAGTGTCTCTAAATATTCATGAGGCTGCATGTTCTCATCCTATGAGAAGACGCTTCGCCTAATTATTCACAACAGCGCGTGTTGATTTGCTATGACAGACGCTTCAGACTGTGAGATTGCGTATATTAACTGAGAGAAACGTTCATTGGTGCCCAGATTTTGAACTTCCAAAATGCAGTTTAAATGCAGCTTCAAAGGGCTCTAAACAATCCCAGCCGAGGAAGAAGGTTCTTATCTACTAAAACGATTTTTCGGAAAATAAAAATTTGTATACTTTTTAAGCACAAAAGCTAATGTAGCACAGGCTCTGGGATGCGCGTCCATGACGCTACGAATTAGTAATGGGTCGTTCTTGAACAATTCTTTCATTTTGAATGAATCTTCAATGTGATTCGGGAAGAACGAGACGTCTCGAGGAGTGATTTGTTCAGTCGCGCATGTGCAACATCCTATTAGGTTCTGTAATGGTTCACCTATTAGTTCACCTGTTTCGAGTCTTTGGGTTTTTCGAGTCGTTCGTTCTCATGTTGCTGTCGCGTGATGAATGAACGACTCAAACCCGAAAACTTGTCAGATAAGAGATGAGGTGAGCTAATCATAGACTAAAGACCCAGGTAAACAATGACTTAATCTTTTCTGTTTCTTATAGGATTGTAGTTTTGTCTCGTTTGTAGTGCGATCAACATTTGTGTAAGCAGTAGATGTGTTAGGGAAGTAATTATATTTTGCTAAAATGAACGAAATGACTCGAAAAAGTTTTGTTCATTTTGCTGAACGAGACTCAAAGGTCCGAGCTGGTAAAAAAACGTGCATCCCAGAGCCTGTGCTACACGAGCTTTTGTGCTTAAAAAGTATATAAAAAAAAAAAATTATTTTCCAAAAAAAATGACCGATTGTTTCACTAGATAAGACCCTTCTTCCTCGGCTGGGATCGTTTAGAGCCATTTGAAGCTGCATTTAAACTACATTTTGGAAGTTCAAAATCGGGGCACCAATGAAGTCCATTATCTAGAGAAAAATCCTGAAATGCTTTCTTCAAAAACCATAATTTCTTTACCACTGAAGACAGAAAGACATGAACATCTTGGATGACAAGTGGGTGAGTAAATTGTGAATTGTTGTTCTGGAAGTTGAGTTCTCCTTTAAAAGTTAATAGAGGTATAACGACATGTTCATATATATGTTTTCGATACAGAGTGCAAATGGCTGTGCATTTATTTTTGTTGTTAATCCAAAAGGAGCGTAATGAAACTGTCTGAACCCAAAGCTGACTCTCTCCCCTCTTCCCCCTCCACTTCACAGCACAACACACCCACTTTTGCAGCATTTTTGTTTTTGCAACGGGGGATTTCATGACCCTTTAAAGCATAAGAAACAGTACATCTAAAAATTAAAACTGTTATCGTTTACGCCAAACCTTTACTGTTTGTCTGCTGAAAACAAAAGCTATTTTGTAATACATTTTTTGTCCATTGTTGTTTTGGACCCCATTGACTTTTATTGTATGGACAAAAAGAGTTGTTCAAAATACCTTCTTTTGTGTTCAGCTGAAGAAAAACAGTCATACATGTTTGGAGTAAATGATGACAGTTTTTGGGTGACCTATTTTAAACTAAAATCCTCAAAAGGTTTAAATAGCTATTCAACACATGCATTCACGCATTAAAGCAAAGGTTTGAGAAGAAAAGGTACGCATGCACTGAAACACAGTGGAAGAAATGGGAGACCATCACTACCTCTAAGTACATGCCACACCATAAAACCATTCATCACACTACCGAGAGGTGTAGCAGCCAAAATAACCGGCTTTTGTTTGAAGCCGCTGTAAACAGCCTTACCCAAAAGAATTGGAAAATGACTGTAATCTGTAAATGGCAGAGGTGTCATTAGCGAAAACGGTTAACAATGTTGCCAGCGTTGCAGCAAGAGTGTCGTAAGATGGTGAAATTGAGCAAATGTCAGTTCATTTGAATTCAGAGTATGATGTGGGTGTTTGTGGTTAATGGTTTTATTCTATTTCAATTTTGGTAATTCCACTGAGCGTGGGTGTAAAATTCGGTTCTTTGCCATTTTGTCCAGTAGTGCTATGCTAGAGGCACATGTAAGTGTAAGTGGTGATCACACAAGGCTACATTCACACAGTCTGTGTTTGGGACTGACGAATGCATTTGACTCTGAAAATGTCCTATAGAGGGCGGAGCGGACTGAATACCATCAGATTAGCCTTGAATAATGTCTCTGAATATAGTGAGAGAATGATGGAAAACAAAAATGTTCAGTTGTGTCTTCAAAGTTATCATTTACTTTACTTTAGGTTTCATTAAAATATCTTGAGTTGTATTTTCAAAATGAACCCAAGTTACATTGGTTTGGAGTAAATAATGACAGAAATTTTATTTTTTGGTGAACTATCCCTTTAAGTGTTTCGTTTTCTATTCTAATCACTGTGGAATTTTGGAAAATTCTTCTCATCCTCTCAGATACGTGTTCAAATCCTCCACCCAACATTTACCAGGAGTTTTGGCTCATTCTCCGACCACAGAATTTCCAAATTTTGCTATGAAAATGCAGTTGTGACTCCTTTGATTATTAAATGCAATCTTCTCCTATTTTCATAGTCACTCTGTATACTATAAGCCTATTTTGAACTCCAAAAAGAGACACAACTGTTAAATGTATTCGCTAAAAGAATTTAAAATCATTTTAAAAGATCTGAAATCTGATTTATCAGATTACAAATGTTATGACCAACATTTATAGCTGCTCTTTGTGTTGACTGTGATGTTAAAGGGATTGTTCATCCAAAAATGAAAATTCTGTCATTAATTACTCACCCTATTGTTGTTCCAAACCTGTAAGACCTTCACTGATCTTCGGAACGCATATTAAGATATTTTTGATGAAATCTGAGAGCTTTCTGACCCTGCATAGACAGCGACACAACTGAAGAATGCAGAAGAGAAGAAACTGCTGAAATAAAATCATAAAATGAAGGTTGACCCACTGATGTCACATGGACTATTTTATCAATGTCCATACTACCTTTCTGGGTTTTGAACGTTTGAATGGTAGTTGCATTGCAAAGTTCTCGGAGTTCATCAAAAATATCTTAATTTGTATTCCAAAGATAAACGAAGGTCTTACGGGTTTGGAACGACAGGAGAGTGAGTAATTAAATGACAGAATTTTAATTTTTGGGTAAACTACCCCTTTACATTTACAGTTGAGGTCAAAAGTTTACACCCCCTTTCTAAATCACTGAAACGTTACTAATTTTATCAAAATAAGAGGGATCATACAAAATGCATGGTAATGTTTATTTAGTACCGACCTGAATAAAATATTTCACATAAAAGATGTTTTCATATAGACCACAAGAGAAAATAATAGTTGAATTTATAAAAATGACCCCGTTCAAAAGTTTACATCCCCTTGATTCTTAATACTGTGTTCTTACCTGAACGATTTACAGCTGAGTGTTGTTTTTTTTATGTTTAGTGATAGTCCCTTGTTTGTCCTGAACAGTTAAACTGTATGCTGTCCCACAAATTTTTCGTTTTTCTTTAGCACTTTTTGTGTATTTGAACCCTTTCCAACAATGACTGTATGATTTTGAGATCCATCTTTTTAGGACAACTAAAGGGGCTCATATGCAACTATTACAGAAGGTTCAAACACTCACTGATGCTTTAGAAAGAAACACAATGCATTAAGAGCTGGGGTCAAAACTTTTGGAATTTGAAGACCAGGGTAAAAAATTTTTTTTATTATTTTGTCTTCTGGGAAACGTGACTATCTTCTGTAGCCTCTGAAAGGCAGTACTAAATGAAAAAAAAAATAAAAATAAAAAATATTTGGCCAATAAGAAAAATGTGCACATCTCCATTCTGATCAAAAGTTTTCACCCTCTTAATGCACTCTTAATGCATGGTTTTTCCTTCTGGAGCATCAGTGAGTGTTTGATCCTTCTGTAATAGTTGCATATGAGTCCCTCAGTTGTCCTCAGTGTAAAAAGATGGATCTCAAAATCATACAGTCATTGTTGGAAAAGGTTCAAATACACAAAAATGCTGGAAAACCAAAGAATTTGTGGGACCTTAAGGATTTTTCTGAAGAACAGCAGACAGTTTAACTGTTCAGGACAAACAAGGGACTCATGAACAACTATCACTAAACAAAAAAACACAGCTGTGAATCATTCAGGTAACAACACAGTATTAAGAATCAAGCGATGATCATTTGTATAATTTCAACTATTAGTTTCTCTTATGGACTATATGTAAACATCTTTTATGTGAAATCTCTTTTTCAGTTCAGTACTAAATAAACAACAACATGCTGTAAACTTTTGACCTCAACTGTAGCTGTTCTCATGTATTGTCTTTTATTTTGTGTCATTACCTGTGCTTGGCAAAGACACTCTAGTAAAACAGATTTCAAATCTCAGGAGTTTTTAAATTCCTGGTAAAATAGACGTTGAATGAATCTGCTGCTGTGTGAATGTAACCAGAGTGGTTTGGAACAGACAGTATTAATAGGTATTAGTTAATATTCATTCATGAGTTACTGGGGTACAAAGGATAGTCTAATCAAAGGATGATTAAGTTGGACAAGGATTCAATTTCCTATCTCACCTCACGTCCTCTAGCTTTCTGGTTATGGCGGAGCCCACACTGGAGAATGCCGTCGTCGCCTTCTGACCCACTTGGGACAGTGTCTCTGAGGTCTTCTTATACCTGTCCAGCACAGATGGGGGACAGATGTGTACAGAAATCTATACAACATAACCGTAAACCACAAGATCATGTAATTCTAACAGCTGGAGCGGGCTAGTAAAAATCAAGCACGTTCACAACTGTAAGTCTTTAATGCAATTCGGTGTGAATTGCACAGCAGAAGCATTGACAGATGGAGCCGCTCCTCCGCAGCAGTATGAGAGGCGGCGGGCGGCACGCAGATGCCTGAGGCGAGTGAGGGCACGTACGCGGTGGAGGTGGTGACTTCATGCCAGCCTTTGCTCAGGTTCTGTTTGAACTCGTTGAGTGGAGTGATGCCCAATTTCCGCTTGATCTCCGCCACCTGCTTCTCCTTGGCCGCCAGCACCTGAGAAAGAGTCTGGATCTCATCTTCCACCTGTAAGGAAACAGGATAGAAGAATTCACCTGACATGGAAAATATGGTTAAGTGTGGTGACACTCATTCAAAAAAAATTCAAATCACTGATGGGTTTATCCATAAGGTCAGCACACGTGAAGAAAGTAGGCACTGCAAAATGAGTTTAGCCTCCTGAGACAATCTCTGCCATTGAATTGGCTGGAATCTGAAATATAACAGGACTGAAGGATGTTGACCTTTGCTAGTTCACTCTGCAGCTCTGCTTGCTCTTCCTCAGTTAGGGCCATGCAGGGTGAACAGGGCACTGCATTCACTGCATCTTCGCCTACTTCTGGGATGATGTCTGGACTCTTGGGCCCTACAAAAACAAACACAAACATGCGCTATAAAATATTTCCAGAATACAGATAAAAGAGCTGGTCTAAGAAAAGGTTGCAGGCTTGAAGCAAGTGTGCCACACACATCCTGAAAAGCGAAGCCAAAACATTTTGATCGCCTCCTGGTGGCCGGCTGCAGCATATGTCAGAATTCCCACCCTCTCCATGTAAACAAGCGGTCACCAGACTCAATCCTGGAGGGCCGGTGTCCTACAGAGTTTAGCTCCAACCCTAATTGAACACACCTGAAGCCAGCTAATCAAGGTCTTACTAGGTATACTTTAAACTTCCAGGCAGGTGTGTTGAGGCAAGTTGGAGCTAAAGTGTGCAGGACACCGGCCCTGCAGGACCAAGTTTGGTGACCCCTGATGTAAACGAATGGGAGTAAGCCAAACTAATAGCTTGGTGAGATACTTTATGTGACACTGCAAATGAAATTACAATTAGGGGAAATCAAGCCAAACTGTGACATTTAAAGTTACAATTACAAGAAAAGTCACAGTTACCAGAAATAAAATAACACTATATCAAATAACAATTCCAAGAAACAAAGTCGCTGTGTTTCTTTATTTATTTAATTTTAATTTCTTTATTTATTTCTTTATTTATTTTATCTGTATTTATTTAATCCAGAGTACATAAAAAAACAGTATGATTTTGAAATATTTTTACTATTTAAAATAACTGTTTTCTCTTTGAATGTATTTTAAAATGTAATTTATTACTGTGATTTCAAAGATTAATTTTTAGCATCATTACTCCTGTCTTTAGTGTCACGATCCTTCAGAAATAATTCTAATTTGCTGCTCAAAAAAAAACATTAATTGTTATTATTATTATTATTATGTTGAAAACAGCTGAGTAGATTTTTTTTCAGGTTTCTTTGATGAATAGAACAGCATTTATCTGAAATCTTTTGTAACATTATAAATGTCTTTGTCATCACTTTTGATCAATTTAAAGCATCCTTGCTAAATACAGGTATTAATTTCTATAATTTCCAAAAATAATTAAATACATAAATAAATATTTCAGATAAACGCTGATTATTGGATCTTTCTATTCAAAGAATCCTGAAAAAAATGTACTCAGCTGTTTTCAACATAATAATAATAATAATAATAATAATAATAATAATAATAATAATAATAATAAAAGAAATTGTGAACAGCAAATCAGCATATCAGAATGATTATGTGACACTCAAGACTGGAGTAATGATGCAAAAAAATTCAGCTTTGAAATCACAGGAATAAATTACATTTTAAAATATATTAAAATAGAAAACAGTTATTTTAAATAGTAAAAATATTTTACATTTTTACTGTTTTGCTGTACTGCTTTGTGAGGTCAAATAAATGCAGGCTTGGTGAGCAGAAGAGACTTCTTTAAAAAATATTTAAAAATCTTACTGTTCAAAAACCTTTGACTGGTAGTGTACAATGAGTAAAAGTCACAATTATGAGAAATGAAAATCACACTGAGAGATATAAAATTAGAAGACAGAAGTCACAATTACGAGAAATAAAAATCACACTGTGAAGTGCAAATGCTACAATTATGAAAAAAATGACAAATTATGAGAAATAAAAATCACACTGAGAGAGATAAATTGCAGTAAGAAGACAAATGTCACAATTACCAGAAATAAAAAACACTGTGTGACACATAAAGTCAGAATAACAAGTAAGAAATGCATAAAAGTCACAATTTACCTTTTAATTTTAATTCTGAGCTAAAAATTGGCTTTCTTCTAGTGGAGCCTGTTAGAAGATCTGGAAACAAATTCCATTGATCTTAGTTTAGTTCATATTAAGTTGAACTGTCATTCTGAAAAGTGCTTTTAGCTCAGTGGTGAGAAAGACTGGTTTTGATTTAGAGATCATGTATAGTCAGCCGTCAGGCCAGGAGAGAGAAAGAGAAACATAAAGGAAGATGAGGAGGTCAGCAAGAAGTCATGTGTCAAAGAGCTTTAAAACTTTATAAGGTGCTTGTCACATGATGGACACCCACCCAAGGGCTCACGCAAGTCTGGAAGATGTACTTTGATGCCTCCACTGACAGACCACACTATGGAAATACAGCATAAATAATAAAACTCAAGGATGTCAGTGGGCAGATAACTAGATGGAAAGGCCAAAAATTCAGCACTGCCAGTCAAACTGACAAGAGTATGACAGCTCTGCACCGCACTGTATATTATACTGTAACGTTATCAGCTGATGTCCTTGTTCTTATTTAGTCCAATCAGTGTTTTTGTGCATCCCGTGATTATTCGTTTAACAGAATAACCTGATAAGACCATTCACTTTGTTAACACGGATTCCAGACATTTGACAAAATCACCCTGTGGTAGTTGGGGGGTATAGAAGACATAAACTATGAGGTTCAGGTCTCATCTTGCAGTTAAAACATGTTTCAGGAAGAAACTTAAAAGTTGCATCACATGAGGAGGGTGTGCAGCTCATTTGTAAGCTTGCTTGTTTGGTATTTCTGGAAAAACTGGTAGGTTTGCCTCCCACTTTAACTTACCACAAAGGTAATTAGAAACAGAAGTGAGGATCTTTTATAGCTTGTTTGACAACAAATTCCTAACTAAATATTTTTGGAGTATTTGGCATGTTTTAAAGTCTGCTGACAAGACTTAAAATGAGTAGGACTGCATAGTTAACCATATATTGTTATAATACATCTAATTTTACTAAGACTGAACTTGTATTAGATGTAGTTTGGATAAAATTAAAGTGCTTTCCCACCTTCTATGTTCAAGATGTGTTTGATACATTTCCTTTGATACTGCTGACTGTTACAGTACTACGGGGTTACACACGAGGGCATATTGACACTGGTGTGTCACGTTCATTCATCAGAGGTAGGGCTGGGCGACAATTCGATAACGATAATTATCGCGATATAATTTTCCTCGATAAAAAGATATGAAGAGTTCGATAAATGTTCGGTATAATTTTTATGCGCCAAAAGCGGAACGAAACACCGCGTCTCATTTGAATCGCGCCACACGGACCGTTTATCCGCTAGGACCGAAGTGCAAACAGCCACGCTGCGCGAGCTCACTACAGGAGTTGCATTCAGGGGCCGTTCACGTATCGCGTCTTTTGCGCGTTCAAGTTCCTTATTTCAAATGTAGACGCGCGGCAGCCGCGCTCATAACGGAAGCGACGCGCACACGGTACGACGCGCTCGGTTTTTGCAGTCGAGTTAAAAACATCTCAACTTTTCAGAATGCCGCAAGCGCACCGCGGGTCATGTGACAAGATTCAACCAATTAGCTTCATCCTTTTCAGTAACAACATTGAAATCTCAGCCAAGATGGAGAAACAACTGATCATAGCTGTACATTTTTAAATAAATTTAGTAGCAGAGCTACAGCGAGTGATTTTAGTGCTGGAAATCCGTTTGTCCTTTGATGAAACGTCCGCGTCTTCATAGAGAGTGTGGGTCATGGTTGCTTAGCAACGGCAGACGCCACGGGAGCGCAAGCTACAGAGCGCTGTGGAAAGGAGGAGAAATCGGCGCGCCTAGCGTTTTCCACGCGTTTTTAAGCGTGATATGTGAACGGCCCCTTATATGGTTATTTATTTATTTATTTTTTAAGCATTGGTCTCCCATAGTAGCAAGCATACATTTTAAATCATGATAAACACAGTTAAAACCACACATAATGGTACCTCAATACCATGTAAAACTAGATGGTTTTATTTATAGGTAGCCTATTTGTATAAAAAACGGTAGTGTAAAAACATTCACTATAAATGCACACATGCTATAGCTTAATCACAAATACATACATACTATAATTATATACCATTACTCCTGTAATAAAATTCATTGTGAATATCCCACATTGCTGCCACAATACCATGGTGCAGTGAGTGTTACTACATTAACTCCATGGTAAATGATGGCGATATGTAGATTGAAAAGTCTTCTGACTGTCACAGCTTTAAACTAGTTTGAATCACAGAGTCATTTGTGTTCATCGCTGAATTTAAGTGTTTCACACTGGATCTCACAGCGCTGTTTAGTGCTCGCGCGACGGAGCCGTTCACATGTCGCGTCTTTTGCGCGCTCAAGTTCGTTATTTCAAATGTAGGCGCGCGGCAGCTGCGCTCACACGGTAAAACAGAATAAATTTAACCATATAAAACTGAGGTTGCTACAATTTTTACAGATGTTACTGATTGATAATGAACAAAAATGTACCTCTGTATCCTAAAGCTACTATCAAATGTGCATTTCTAAGAGACAAAAAAGTGATATTATTATTATTATTATTATCATTATCATTATCATCAGACAACCCAAACCTGTTTCTTGATTTGAAAAAAATATAACTCATTAGAACATGCAAAAATTAATTTTTCTATTTAGATATTTATTTTGTTAGGGAAAATTAATGGTCTGGTTTCTACAACTTTCACTTTGGAGCAAAAATCTGACTTTAAACTGGAAAGAAATAAAGATTTGACATTTATTGTGATAATTATCGATCGACTGATATGAAAAAAATTATCATGATAATTTTTTTTGCCCATATCGCCCAGCCCTAATCAGATGAAATGAATACTGACAGTGTCACCTAAGTTTAGCGGTTGATTAGAAACAGTGGTTTACATGAGGAAGTGACATCATTTACATGGAAATTATGACTGTAACTAGTGCCTGAACTTGTGTAGTGAGGACAAATGCCTAAAATATTTTACTGTAACAACATAGTTTATCTGTAGTTATTTAACAGAATAAACAAACTGGTTCAATGCAGTCGCACACAACATTTTTTTTACATAGTGGTTTGAAAAAAAAAAAACAAAATGGCTGATTTCTCCAATACATAAATAAAATAAATATTACAAGTGGCATATGTAAACATGCTGAAAGTTTTTCTCTCTCTCTCCTCACTTTCTAAGTCATTTTAATGCAAGTATGAAGGAGAAAAACTAGATCACTAAGAATTCACTGTGGAGTGTGGACTTTAGAAAGAAATGTATTCAATTGTTTTCAACACCTAAGGTGTGATGAAAGCGCTTATGATTTGTTCAGACGTCCCTGATTTCATCACCACTTTTAATGTAACAACTCCCATTTTTATAAGTTTCAACATCCACATCTGTCCTGTAGTTGAATAGATTTCTCCACACATGGATTTCAACATACACAATAACAAAATTACAAATGGCTCATGAATCACCATATAAAAGAAAAATTTCCAACCTTGATGTGCCATGACGGTTCACAGGCTTGATCAATGACCTATCTCTGTCTGTATAATGAGACTGAGGGCCCTGTATAAACACACTTATAATTTGTTAACCAAGCTCACCGCTCTTGCATTTACTGATTAACATCTTAACTGTATTACAGTAACAATGTTGGCCATGGAATCATTTATACATACAATTACTGTACAAAATGGTTAAGCGTTTCAGTACCTGCCAGTTCAGTTGTCCTGTTCATTTAATTAACAGTCAGTTAAAGGTTGATGGAAGAGTTTAATTTATCAAAACACAATAGTGTTGTATTTCATTTATACAAAACAGAATATAATTTTAAAGGATTAATTCACTCCTGAAATAATCCGGCGTAAAACTTGTGCCAAATTGGTTGTGCGGATTACTCCGCTGTGGTGACCCCTGATAAAGGGAGCAAGCTGAAGGAAAGAGAGAGAGAGTTCACTCCTGAAATAAGATTTCCTGATCATTTACCCCCATGTCATCCAAGATGTTCATGTCTTTCTTCAGTCGAAAGGAAATTAAGGTTTTTGAGGAAAACATTCCAGGATTTTTCTCCAAACATTGAGGATCAGCAGGTTAAAGGTCCAAATTTCAGTTCAACGCAGCTTTAAAGAGCTCTACACGATCCCAGTCAAGGAATAAGGGTCTTATCTTGTCATTTTCTAACAACAACAACAAAAAAACAAAAAACAAAAAAAAAAAATTTCTATACTTTTTAACCACACTTGCTTTTCCACTAGCTCTGCATCCACAACTTGGAAAAGTCACACGACTACAGGGCTGCAATGGTTCCTCAATTCTATTCTAGTATTTAATTAAAAAAAAAAAAAATCCTTGATTGCATTTTGCCCGTGTAATCAGCAAAATACTGAAAGTGGCCCATTCTACATGTTTAACCACAGGAAAATTAACCATGATTTTACTATAAATAAAACCCCAAAAAAAACATAGTTACTATAGTTAAACCATGATAACTACAAATTAGCCATGGTTTTGCCACACTAACCATAGTTTAACCATGGTATTTGTAGTAAAACGGCGGTTATACAAATGGTAGTGAATACACCTAAAAAAAATAAAATAAAAAATAAAAAAATAAACATGGTTACTACAATTTTACTATAATAAAATCATGGTTAATTTTCGTAAGGGAAACTCATTTAAAAATCACAATAAACATAATGCTATTAAGAATTCACAACCGCTACAATTTAATTAAATAAATATGCAGTGCAGGTTTAATATATGCACTTTGATTATTTACATATGTGTAGGTTATGTACGTGCATCTCAAGAGCGGCTCCATTCACAGTAAATGCTGCTACACAAACTGTTATTATTTACATGTGTGGAGTGTCTCAAACTCCACTGATGCATGTTGTTGTACATTTTGGTTTATTATAACATTCATCTGGGAATGCAATGTGTGCTACTTCATCAGATTTGTAAGGTTAATCATTTCTAAACCTATGTAACACAGGAGAACACACCTTATCTTTCTCAATTATGCTAACTGTTCATCGCTATTTCAAAATAAAAGTTTAAACCTTCACTCGGAGTTTAAATGTTTTGAGGTTCACATATTCAAGAAATTACAGTGGCTGTAGCTTTTCTATCATAAAGAAATGGCCAAATAGTAAAGATTAAGTGGACATTTGAATGAAATATTGTTTAGTCAATATTAAACAAGGATTAGACCGTGCAGTAAAGTGTAAAAATAATGTACATTAGCTCTATTGCTTACAAAACATTATGCATTTTAACAGTTTTGTTCAATAAAAAAATGATTACTTGGGTTTGACACTTTATTTGAACTAATTATCATTGCCTCATTGCTATCATATATGTATTTGAAGTCATTAGAAATGCTATTGTTCACTTAGATCTATTTTTATTACTACAAAAAAAAAAAAATTATAATTATCCGATTACTCAATTAATCATCAGAATAATCAACAGATTACTTGATTACCAAAATAATCCTTAATGACTGCTCTACACGTGGTCCAGTGTTTACAAAGCGAATGTACAAGGAAAAATCAAACTCCCTTTACAAAAGGTAAAACATCAATGCTGGACGATTTTGAAGTTGGAGGAAACAATGAGATGGAGTTTTTTGCCCTACCCTACTTCCTTGAACATTGAAACTGCAATTTGGACCTTCAACCTGCTGATCCCCATTGAAGTCCAAATATATGGAGAAAAATCCTAGAATGTTTCCCTCAAAAACTTTCATTTTTTTTCAACTAAGGAAAAAAAGAACTAAACATCTTAGATGACATGGGGGTGAGTAAATATCAGGAAATTTTATTTCAGGAGTGAACTAAGATTTCCTTTAATATTGTCAATTTATCTGTTCCCCACAACATATGAACGAAGAAAAAACTGATTTTGAATGTCTGTGCATGCTATATTTAAGACAGCATACTGTATTTTCAGAACTCAAAACTTCTGCCTGAATTCAAAAAGAACATTTACTGAAATAAACCTACATACACATAACATTATTGTCCACATTGTCCATCAGTATGTCCAATGTCCTACTGGGTGGTCAGAAATTGGCCTGTCCAGTCTTAATAAGGTAATAAGGACAAAGCAGCTGAGATACCATTAGTCTCAAGCAAGACTCAAGTCTGTCAAGACTAGTCGAGACCAACTCATCTGAGCCTGAGGCCAGGACGGGTCCAAATGTTCCTGAAAACATGGTCTTAGAATCAAACTTGAGACTGAGTTGAGCCCAAGTCCAGTCTTGACTATTATTTTCACTGGTCTAGCAACTACTGCTCTGCATATCTTCCTGAGAGATCCCAATGTTAAAAATGAGGAGCTAGATGTTATCATCACAATTATTTCAATCTGATCTTTCCCAGTATAAGAAGGGAAAACTTAAAATGATATTTGACATGACAGGACTGCTGATCACTACACATCTGAAGAGGATGTGAACAGCACACAAAACACAAAAATCAAACAGACACAAAAAAGACCTT
Organism: Labeo catla; assembly: GCA_012976165.1. Classification (NCBI taxonomy): domain Eukaryota; kingdom Metazoa; phylum Chordata; class Actinopteri; order Cypriniformes; family Cyprinidae; genus Labeo; species Labeo catla. Next base: position 241,418 of record VONZ01000760.1, read on the forward strand.
TTAATGCTAACAGAAAAAAACTAAAACATGACAAAAAACTACAAAGTGGACCTTAAGGGAAAAAATTAAATATTAAATACTACAAATGAATAATAATACAGTGAATGACTATTAAACATGGTGCTTTCTGAGTGTGAATTAGCCTTACAGCCCACCTGAGCAGCATCTGCTCCTGACGGATGAGCTTCTTCAAAACATCAGCACTTGACAGGAAGAGGGCTCTCCTGTACATTCGATAACATTCTCTGTCTCACCCTGTTATACTGTGACAAACACCAGTCCACACCTAAACACACACACACCCCCATGAGCACCTGAACAAACACTGTTACCTCTGTGCGGCAGTACCGGTGAACCAGGGGGAGTGAAACTCTCTTCGGGTGACAGGTAGAGGTAGCTGGTGTTCACACCTTGCTCAAAGTTAAACGGAGACTTGTACTCCTCTACAGGTTCCTCCATGCTGCCCAAGATCAGGAAGCTCCCCGGACACTAAGTGATGACATGTGACCGAGCCAGTTAGGATATCACAGCGCCGATTGTTCTATCTTCTAGCTACGGTTGCAACTCTTAAGTGTGTGTTGCAGATTCTGCAGTGCCAGCAGGGATCACATGATGTCCTGTCTGAGACAACGACGGCAGCACGTTAATAAGTTACCTCTCCAGAGCGATCTATTTCCGTCACGAGCTGACACTCCCAGCTGTAATCTCAGCGGTCCTTGTAGGGATTGTTTACAATCCTGTAAAAAGTGCCGGATTTTTACTGTTCTCAAAGGCTGAGGAAAGCAGTCATCTTCAGCTGTTCCTATGCTGGACTAGCTGATGCTCAGCCCCTCCGTCCATTTTTTCATCCATGGGAAGTGAAGATCCATTTGTCCCCTGGTCACATGACACTGGGGAAAGCCCATGAAAGGAAGCTGTAATCTGCAGTGGCCTAGATTACAACGTTAATCCATTACAAAGGGCCTCCACACCGCTTCAGATACACACCAGCTGCACAAACCATTACAGACTGAAATGGATTCAGCCAAGCGCGAGACATTCACAAGTGATGATACCTAAAGGCCAACATACACTCAGAGGTCTTCAGTACTCTTATACTGTGAGATTTTACATCCCTGCCACACTACACTGCAGAATTTATAGGTCCTGTCAAATTGTGGAAGATCATGATTTAATGCATTTTTAAAAAAAATAAGTGCATATGCGTAGCGGTCAGACAAATCACCAGAAACATCTGAGCGACCAAATGGCAAAATCTGCATTGCAGTTCATCTACACAAAACAAAACACACACACATTTTATTTTAAATCAGTATGAACTGAAATTGTAACCATTTTTTCCTTATTATGACATACGTAAGAGCTTCTTTAACAAGTAAAAAGAAAGGCAAACATTTAAAGGAACACTCCACTTTTTTTGAAAATAGGCTCATTTTCCAACTCCCCTAGAGTTAAACAGTTGAGTTTTACCATTTTCTAATCCATTCAGCCGATCTCCGGGTCTGGCAGTAGCACTTTTAGCATAGCTTAGCTTGGATCACTGAATTCGATTAGACCGTTAGCATCTCACTCAAAAATTTGCTGCCATACCATGGTCGCAGCAAGCGCAATGATATTATGATATACAACTCTGCATCTACACAAACTTAGCGTCGGTCACTTTCAGGTGCTGCGTAATATCATCGCCTGCTGCACCCATGGTACGGCAGCAAAGTTCCTTGATGATTATGCCGGAATAAGAGTATAGTTCCTAGCCATATCAGCCTAGAAAACTTTTAATTTTCCGTCAGTCTTAGTACACAATGTAACTACAGAAGAGTCAAGTCTTAAATAGGAAAAATATTGTCATTATATATGGTCATTTTTAAACGAGATGCTATCGGTCTAATCAGAATCAATGATTTATGCTAAGCTATGCTAAAAATGCTACCGCCAGACCCAGAGATCGACTGAATGGATTCAAAAACGGTTTTACAATTTTTAATTGTAAAATTATTATTCTAGTAATATATTTTATTATTATTATTATTATTATTTTATATCATTATTATTATTAGTAGTAGTACTACTATTATTATTTTTTATTAATTTTTGATACTCAATTGTACGGGTGGGTGATATACCAGTAGACGCAATTAAATGGTAGAAATTTGTCAATTGGTAGACATTTTGGACTATTGTCTCTAGAGCGGTTACAGAAATTTGGTCACGGAAACTGATATTTTGCAGATGTTTTTAAGCACTGTGTTGTGTGATTTTAAAGGGTCATATGATGCAATTTCTGTTTTCCTTTGTCTTAGGAGTGTTACAAGCTGTTCATGCATATATAAGATTCGTAAAGTTGCAAAGATTAAAGTCTCAATCCCATTAAAACTGTGCCACGCCTTCCTAAAACGGCTTGTTCAAACACGCCCCCACAAATCTATGTCACGGTGTGGGAAGATTTGAATAACACCGCCCAAATGTACATGCAAAGAAAGAAGGCAGAACTTTTATTCTCGCTGTACTATTGTTGCAGCCGTCATATCGTGGAGATGCTGTGTGTTTTGCTGTAAATGCGAAACTACTTTGACTGGCCTTCTAAATGAGTAGACAACTAGAAATCAGTGGTTATGTTATATTTATAACATTGTTCCAGAATAGTACAGAATAGTGAAAATATTCAAGTATGTGCAGTGCATTTTATAGAGAACCGTTTCCTGAACCTGGGAGAGGAGCCTACAATGCCGGCTGTGCACAAAGGCTGTTTCTATAAAGTGGGGCAATTAGAACTTTGCGCTTCTGACTCACAGCCTGCAAGTACATTTTCATGTTTAAAGAATTTTCTGCGGACTATTCAAACGTGATCATATGCTTTAGGTATTCGTCCAATCACAATGCACTGGATAGCTTGCTATCAGAGCACACCACACTTTTCAGAACGACGATCTTTGTAAAAACCAAGGTATTTCAGAAAAAGGAGAGGCAGAGAGGCCCAAGAGGCCACATAAGCAACAAATCACATTTTGTTTTGTGCCACATCATGTTTAGGGGCGTGGAAATCTCAAACTTTAAATATTTCGCATTCTTTTGAAAATCCAGCGTTTGGTTGATCCTGATAAGCGCCCGACGTCACAGCTGTAAACACGACAGTGTTCTCCTTCCATAAGGGGGTTTGGCATCACAGGATATTTTTTTCCAGGCGGAATGTTAAAGTTCACGACACACACTGGAAATCCTGTATAATTTAACCAATCCGGTGATGACTTCAAAACTCCTAAAATGTTTTCACTTTTGTGTGCGATATGCATCAGACGTTCAGCCAACGGTCCATGGGCGTGACGTCTGAGGCTGAGATTAGTTTCCTACTAAATGATCCCTTTCAGGCACTCCATCATAGAAAAGTTACATAAAAGTGTTGCAACATTGTAAACTTTGTCATACTCTCTAGTATGCAACGCCCTTTCTCTCTACACATGTAATGATAGAACCAAAGCTGTGCATTCACACACAGTAACAAGTTTAGACATAACTTAAAAATGGTCATGCAAAAATGATCAAGTTTATAGAAATACAATATTTTACTATAGTTTCGGTTGCTGTTAACCTCAAGGATACAAACATTCAATGAACAAATGTTGATAGTTGTTGTAAATATTTATTGGTATCAGCCAGAATTTCACTATCAACACTCACCTACAAAGAGTGTGAACACTTTTGACACAGCTCTGTTTGTTTGAGCAGCTTCACACAGCAACACTGACTTGATCAATGACATCCACTCTGGGGCGGGACCAAAACTGATGCTATAACAACTTACAAAAATCATAAATGGTTCTACAAAAAAAACATAATGGTTGACTAAACAGTTTGCTGAAATCACCACAATATTCATCATATTGCCAACAATACCAAGTGAAATTCCATTTGGTGCCACTAGTGGTGCGGAAACACCAGACATAAGCACTTAAGCATGAATTGCTCATTCCCAATTCATTTCCTCAGGTTTTAAAATACACACATACCATGTATGACACACCCTCTACAGAGCTTTGTTCCTGAGGAGCTGGAATTACACATCACTGCCTGACTACAGTAGCTGTCTTACGTGGGACGGGTCTGCTGTCTCCAGTAGAGATCAGCAAGAACAGCCAACGATACAAAGAATCAGGTTATAATGAGAGTCACAGAGACTCTATTCAGCTGTATTCACATGGGCGTACAAGAGCCAAGCAGTGACAAACACACATGTGTGCTTGTGTGTGTGTGTCAATTAACACTCTAACTACGTTCATCTCGCACGTCTAGGATGGCAAAACCTTGACGCCTCCGCACTGCTGCTTGCAGGTTAGAACCCGGATATTTGCCTTTCACCAAAGTCCTTGTTGGCTTCTATCCAGACTAGATTACACAACAAATCGTGCAGATGTTCAAATAGAGACTTGAATGCAATCTGCAGCCAGGGATGTTCCGTTGCACCCCAAATAATTTTCACACGAAACTAATGCAATGAATTTTCATTAACACTTTAGCATCTGTTGGCAAGCCTTACTTCATAAGCTTTGCATTGTGGGAGTTTCACATCATGTGACCAGCTCCCACAGTAAACCCCCATGTTAGGAGGGTCTATGACAAAATAAAGCAAACTGCGGAAATAGAACAGAGACATTCAATGAAGAAAGGTGCCCAACTTCCCATTTTAACAAACGGATGAGAAGCATTGTTTAAAAGAGGAAATAAGCAATAATCACTCATTTGTTTGGACTCAATTCTTTGTTAAACTACACATATTTACTAGTTACATGCTAACTTCTGCCTTTGGCCCACTAACATTCACATGGCCCCACAAAGGGAGGCAGTGATCTTCACAATGCCAATAATAGGATAGACATGGAATCTCATGACCTCCTATTGAGTTGGACAAGCCTTTCAATGGCCTTGTGCCTCTTCAACATCAGGAATCCTTGTGAACTGGATCTTGTATAACTTGCATTTAAACTTAGAGTTCAAGAACATAAACACCCCAGCAAAGAAACAAAGAGAACATTTGAAGCACCTAATAAACCACAGCATCTAATCAATTACTGGGTTATTCAAAGCGCATTGAGTCCCGTGATTGGGACGAAATGAGAATCATGGGACAGAGTGCGACTCCAGCGGCCAGGATGGACATGTACGCAAGGGAATAATGGGTAGGAAATGGAGAAGATCTAGCCGCAAACCAACACAGGGTGGTAGAAAAAGGAAATAAGAATGTAAATGACTAAAGGGAATTGGAGTAAATTTTACTAAGATGGTGTGTGAATTGCATTTATCCTTTATAAACTGCAAATACAGTCTTAAAGGGTTAGTTCACCTCCAGACTTAAAATTTCCAAGATGTCTTTCTTTCTTCAGTTGAAAAGAAATTATGTTTTTTTAGGAAACATTCCAGGATTTTTCTCCATATAGTGGACTTTACTGGGGATCAACACGTTGAAGGTCTAAAATGCAGTTTCAACGGGCTCTACACGATCCCACCCGAGGAATAAGCGTTTTATCTATAAAAATGATTGGTTATTTTTGAAAGAAATTAAAATTGATATACTTTTTAACCATAAATGCTTGTCTTGTACTAACTCTGTGATGACTTCACACATTACATAGTTATGTTAAAAAGGTCATATATGGTTAGTTCTTTCTCTGTATACTCCAGCTCAAAAAAAAATGGTATTTTCTCCTCCAACATTGCTGTTTTACCTTTTTTTTTTAAAAAAAAAGGCATGTAACTTTCTTTGTACATTCGCTGTGATTACATAACATGATTACATAAGTAGATCTAGCGCAAAACGAGCATTTGTGCTTAAAAATTTCTTCCTTTTTTAAGTTTTTCAGAAAATGACCGATCATTACGATAGATAAGACCCTTATTCTTATTCTTTTCGTCTAAAGAAAGAAAGACATGAACACCTTGGATGTCATGGGGGTGAGTAAATTAATTTTTATTCTGAAAGTGAACTAATTCTTTAAGGATGGCTTTTCAAAATGGTCTGTGTGGTCAAATGGCTGAGAAGAGGCTCAGTTTGAAGGGTCACAGTGAAGCCTTAAGTTTCTCCCCTCAGTGCAATGTTAGTCCACACTTTTACTAGGCCAAAACTCTCAACTCTATGAAAAATACAATAAGACATCTGAAATTAGCACAAAACTGTTCTTCTGTTTTATGATAACTGAATAACTTGCTGATTTAATTACCTAAACCTTCGTTAGAAATAGTAAGAAAAGCAGCTCTACTGCTACAATTAAACACCAAGTGCAATGTGACTGAAGAGAGCTGTGAGACTTGCACAGATGCTTTTGAAAGATCTTGCATAAACAGCCTATCACTGAGCTTTCTGTAACATTACAATCTCAACAATACATTTTACTATTAATGTAAATATACTGCATTGGTTCAGTAGCCAACATTCAGATCTACAAACACTCTGGAAATTTTAAACCGCCCCGTTCTGTTAATTCCACACTCACAGAAAAAAATCCCGTATTATGTCATGATTTAATGCCTTCACATTATTCAAAACCCACACAACTTACTCTCTCACGTAGAACACAAAAGGAGGATGTTCTTGCTGCTGCTTTCCATACAGTGAAAGTGAGCAGAGGCTGTCAAAAGGCACGTTTATAGGTCAAGTATCACAAACAATCTGTACCATAATCACTACTAAAGTCTTACAATATTTGTGTGAAGAACAAATAAAAATCTGAATCTTTATTTTTGGTTGCATTATTTTAAATGTGGGTTTATTTCTGTCTATTTTGGTCTTTTTTCCCAACAAAGCTATTGTATCAAGGCTTCAAGGATGTGGTAATATGTGATCCTGGACCAAAAACTCGCTATAAGTGTCAATTTTTTGAAATTGAGATTTATCATCATCTGAAAGCTGAATAAATAAGCTTTCCATTGGTTTGTTAGGATAGGACAACATTTAGCCGAGATGCAACTATCTGAAAATATGGAATCTCATGATGCAAAAAAAAAAAAAAAAAAAAACAAATTCGAAATATTGAGAAAAATCACCTGTAAAGTTGATATATTTACAGTAGTAAATGTACAAAATATCTTCATGGCACATAATCTTTACTTAACATCCTAATGAAATCGATAATTTTGACCCATACAATGCATTTTGGCTATTGCTACAAATACACCTGTGCTACCCAGGTTATGTGGTCCAGGGTCACATATGGACACATTTAAGGTGCTTTTTCCTTTATAAAGCTCAAGAGTCAACAGCAATAGTGGCCATTATGGAAAAGCATTCAGGACATTCATCAATTTTTTGTGTTTCGTGTGTGTGTGTGTGTGTGTGTGTGTGTGTGTATTTGACAGAGGAAAGAAAGTGAGGTGTGGAACAATGTGAGACAATGTGAGGGTCAGTAAGAGATAACAGAATTTTAATTTGTAGTTGAATTAGTCCTTTAATTCAAGGTAAACTACACTATTGGTGTCAGCAAGATTTTTAATGACTTTTAATGCTCTAACGCTTATTTATCTGATCAAAACAACAACAACAACAACAACAACAACAAAAAACAAATATTATTTGAATTTAAAATAACTCTTTTCTACTTAAACATATTTCAAAAAGTAAATTATCCTGGTGATGGCAAAGCCTGAATTCCAGCAGCCATTACCCCAGCCCATTTCTTATAATTGTCAAGGTCAAATGCGTTGTTGCTGTTAATATTTTTGTGGAAACAGTGATCTTTTTTTTAATGATTCTTTGACAATTACAACGTTTAATGGGAGCCAATGGGCTGAAGGTGAATTGAAATCTATATCTATATCTGATTATATTTGATTACATCCTTCAACTTCAAAATCATCCGTCACCGTTGTTTTACCCTTTTGTAAAGAGAGTTTGACTTTCTTTGCACGTTTGCTTTGTAAACACTGGGTCGGCATTTCCACCTACATAATGCATGAGGTCAAGGTAGTGCAAGACAAGCATTTGTGGTTAATTTTTTTATTTAATTTTTTTTTTAAGAAAATGACCAATTGTTTTGCTAGATCAGACCCTTATTCCTCAGCTGGGATCGTGTAGAGCCCTTTAAATCTGCATTGAAACTGCAATTTTGACTTCAACCCACTGATCCCCATTGAAGTCCATTATATGGAGAAAAATCCTGGAATGTTTTCCTCCAAAATCTTAATTTCCTTCGAACTGAAGAAAGACATGAACATCTTGGATGACATGGGGGTGAGTAAATTATCAGGAAATTTATATTCTGTTCTGGAAGAGAACTTATCTTTCAGTGGATGACTAAATGATAGTGTAATACATGTGCGCATACGGCAAGCAAGCATGGAACAAGACAGAGCAAAGAATGACAAGTATGTACATGAAAGCCTTAGAGAACAATAAAAATGTTGGAGCAATATCTTTGAAATTAAACTAGGAAAAAAAAGTTTCCTGTGCTACTTCAACTTCACATGGAGACTCAGAAATGACCAAAGACATCACAAATCTAACATTCCACTTTGAGCTCAGTGAACCAACATCAAAAAGAAGGAGAAGTAACAGCATAACTGTCATGACATGCAGACTGGAGTTTAAACACTACAGCGCACCAACAAACACCAGGCATGGAAATTTCCACCAATGAGATCAAAAGAATTCTCTGCAAGCTTTTGGCAATCATGTAAACTTTCAACCTTGAGTTGCTAAATAGACCACTAAACTGATTCAACATCCACATCAGAAAACACATTTAACAACAATGGCTAGAGGATCTGATTGCAGCTTCCTCATTCCTCCCTGTAGTTCTGTTAGTCTTTCGACTTTTTTATTTTCCTATGTTGCCATGACAGCAAAAAGAGAACAGCACGCAGATCTACCTGAGCAAACACGAGTAACTGATGACTGCTGAGGCAACAATAAAAGCGTACACTGAATTTCACACTATTAGAGCAGATGCCCTAATCCACAGGTTTGTCTATCACTAGACAAGGACAAAAGGCTACAACCATCGCTTTTATTTATAGGTGAAAGGTCTCTCATGGATGACTCACTCTCTCACTGATCCAATAGAACTAATCACTCTGCAAATCAGTCAGTTCACTGAGTTGCTGCCACTTGATCCAGAGTAATATCATAAAGCCTGTATACCTAGGCTAAACAAACAAACAAACAAACAAACGGTATCTCAGGTTTTGTCCTGCAATCTGCTTGTCAGATCGCACAATGGCCCGTGGGCACCAGCTGCAGAGAGACATGGGTACGCAGAAAAGAGGAATGAGCAGATGGCGGCCCTGCGTGAGAGAGATGAGGGGAGGGGAACAGAAGATTCAGACAGGAAGGCTCTGGCTCCTGGGAAGGCTGCTCATCGACTCACTGCAGCCCAGGAGGGATGAGAAAGAACAGGCTGCTTGGATGCAGGGAGCTGGGCGGAGACGAGATGACCGTGATGATGATAGGATGGTCAAGAGGTCAGAAAGGACTACCAAAACAAGCACGGTGTGACATTCAGTGACGTCAATGGTATTTCTCCAAGACGTAAACACAAACGTTTGCCAAAAGTCTGTATCTACTAGGCCTTTGTTATATAGTTAAACAAATGCCATGTTTTAAAGCTGAACATATTTATTTTTGCTAAATTAACACTTGTGATCATCCTCACATGAACTAGATTTGAAAAACACTTTGGTTTGGCCTGAGATGTTGGAAACGGCTCCAGCATCCAAGCAACCCCCCCAGACATATATTATGAATATACATGCATTATAGTATATGTATTAAAAATTAAATTACAGTATTATAATTACACAATATAAATTTACAGTAAGGCAGTAGAAGCATTTTATATTAGTAAGTCTTTAAGACAAAATTTTAAACAGAAAAATTGGGAAATTGGATGGATATCAGAACAGAAGGTTTTATCAGTAATGTTTTCAATAATATATATTTTTATACATTAAATAAACAAAATATAATGTTGCATTTGTATGTATGTGACCCAGGACGACAAAACAAGTCATAAAGGTAATTTTTTGTTTCATAAATGTATAAAAAAAGATGAATAAATAAGCTTTCCATTGATGTATGGTTTGTTAGGATAGGACAATATTTGGCAGAGATACAACTATTTATAGGACAATATTTGGCTGAGATACAACTATCTGAAAATCTGGAATCTGAGTGTGCAAAAAAAAAAAAAATGAAATATTGAGAAAATCACCTTTAAATTTGTCCAAATTAAGTTCTTAGCAATGCATATTACTAATCAAAAAAGTTTTGATATATTTACAGTAGGAAATTTACTAAATATCTTCATGGAACATGATCTTTACTTAATATCCTAATGATTTTTGGCATAAAATAAAAATAAAAAAATCATTTTGACCTATACAATGTATTTTTGGCTACAAATATACCCATGCTATTTAAGGTTTTGTGGTCCAGGGTCAAATATTATATGTAATTTTAAATATAACTTTTTAATATACAATTATTATTATTAGTTTTAAGTACTATATATATATATATATATATATATTTCCAGTACGTTATTCAAAAAAAAAAAAACAATGTTAAACAAAGGTACTAAAAGAACAATATCAGTCTAAATCAATATAATGTAGGCCAATGTATTTCCTCCCAGATGATAACATCAACACTAGGCATCTGAAAAATAGCACACACCAGAAAAACTATGCAGCCTTAGCTTTGCAGACATTTTACGTAATGATGCAGTGGCTGAACAGGAACCCAAGCTGACCAGATCACATTAGTAGGAAAGAAGCACATTCCCAAAAAATCTTACATTATAATTACCAGGTATGATGCATATGATTCTGCCAGTCACCATAACATAAATTCTAATTTCTGGGTTTAAAGCTCTACATATGAATGACATCACATAAGAGGAATAAGAAACATGAGATGATAACGGTTAGGAAAGATCAGAAAGAGGTATTAAACTTCTGGGTCCATAAACTATATTCCATTTTTAATTTTAGACTTCCCAGGACATGTTATAATTCAAATTAGAATGACGGTTAAAATACAAACTCTTATACTTAACATTAAGTAACACTAATTTGCACGATTAAAAAAAAAAAATTATAATAATACAGGGATTCAAAGAGAGGTTTCATTAGTAGCAACACATTTACAGCAGGTGTTTAATGCTAACATATGGCTGCAAGTTAAGGCCACGCAAATTCAAGTTAATAGTTACAGACACTGACTAAAAAAATACATAAATGCATAAATAAAACATTTTTGCAGCTGAAACTTTACACTATGGTCGGGTTCTGGAACTTTTACGTTTTAACAGTATTTATAGACAGAATAAATTGCAAGATAACGAGCTAATTATAATGTGCAAAAGTGCTGTAACCCGAATAAAATCCCAGCAAATGTCTATCCTGAGTGACTGTCATATTACCAGTGTTTGTCAAAATTAAATCAATTAAACAACCGCTGTTCTTATTCCAGCTGCTGGCTGTGCTAACAACCAAGCTAGCTAACTTCTGAAAGTTGAGTTTTGTTGCATTTGTGAATGTGCCGACATGTCATGTCACGTTCTCAAAAAAATCGGCTACCTTGATCGGCTTCCTCCATCCTGTCTTTGCGGTTCTTGATGTTGTGAGTTATTCTGATCCTTGCGGTCCCGCTTTCCCACTTCAATCTTGCAAATTTGAGCTCAAAGCTGCCACTGCAACTAGGCTGCTGCGCGAGGTGGGGTGGGGTCGTGCATGACGTCAGTACGCACAGCACGTAGACATGTAAACAGAGAGAGACGGGCACGAGGACCCACCTGGCGCGCCCACTTTAAGACTCTGAAGCTGACTGAAATATTAATTTAAGATCAGATTAAACGATAATTAAATAAAATGATCGAAATAATCGTTTTGTTAGAGAAGAAACAGTTTATATTAACCATTTATATTTGGTAATTCAGTAAAACCAACTGCAAATGTAATAAACGTAGCCTATAATTACAATAATGATTAGAATTGTTATAACAAATCATTTTAAATAGACAAATATCTTAAGAAAATAAAATAAAAGACTAGTGTTTGGATAATAAAGATGCCACAACATTTTTTTTTCACCAGAAGGGCTGAAGCACATTTTATCTTTCTAATTTCGGCAAAAGAATAAGAGCAGAGCTATTAATGGACATGAGCCTGGTCTGTCATGTTTACAGGATGGGCTCAAAATTCCTAATTTACCTACAGTCAAACAAGACACGCCCAGAGGAAACAGTATGAGGCTCTTATTGCTGGCTTATAAATCATGTTGGTACTGTAGGAAATTACGCCACCCACTGGGTGACAGGATTTAATAATACTACAGTAAAGTATATTTTAAACAATTTCTATAATATTTCTGTTGTATTTTGAGACGTTTCTTGAACCTCCACACAGAGTATATGTTGTTAATCAACAGTACACGAACAAAAACGATCTAAATATTTTTTTAGCATTAGCATTATGCTGTAAGAACAGCTGTTTTTATGTATTCAATCTGTCAAATTAATATTGGTAGTTTTAGCTCTATCGTATGGGTTTCGACTCGATTTCCTTCATCAGTAATAAAATTCAAGGTGCTCGGAAAAAGTGCAATGAATTTACTTTTACTGAAATTAATTTACTTTAAAATGCACGTTTTTAATGCAGCAATTAATTAAGGTAGCTGCATAATTAAACTTGACACTTAAAGTTTTCAGTTTTAAGTACTTACATTTACATTACGATTTGGCCAAAAGATACATCTAAAAGTGTGCGCGTGTTTGTGTGTATTATATTATATGATATTATATTATATTATAAATAGACTATACAAATTAAAAGACAGTTCAATAAAAACAAGTGACAATCAGTGAAACCATTTTGCTTTTTATTCAAGCCCAATCCAATAATATAACTGTCCCAAACAAACAAAGAAAAAAAATCAAATTTTTCAAATTCAATTAAAAATGAAATTCAAATTTATTAAAAAAAATGTAATTAAAGTTTCTAGATTTTTGTTAAAACAGAATTAAAATTGTTAAAACAAACGAATGAAACACACACACGAAAAATATAGCGGTGACTCAAGATTATTGATTTCGAAAAACCAATCCATATCTCCGTCACCACCTGTAAAATACACCTGGCTCACCTTCCTGACTCGAACGAACCCACCTGTCCCGACCATCACGAGTCGCACGACAAACATGGAGCGACTTTTTTAATGTCACGCACAGGGGAGGGCGTGAAAGGGATACAAGGACTTATTGGTTCGAGACGTGTAGTTCTATAGATGAAAAAGCATGCGGAAAATGGGTGCAGTCATCGACACAAAAGACCCCTGGCTGTTCGGCGTCACCCCCATCTTCCTTTAACACGAGCCCCCCCCTCCTCCCTCTGACCGAGATGCATTGTGGGGGAAGTCGTTGCCATTCGACCTCTGCGGGGCCTGCGCGGACGCAGACAGAACCCTGAAATTCATTATGCCTTTAAAACCCCTATTTATTTCCGCATAACCTACATACTCTCACCAGGAGGCCGGAGCGCAGAAAAACGGCTCATTTCATGCGGAATACTTTGTTTAAGAGAGCCGCGAAAGGATTTTTGTTTTGTTGAGAAAGTGTAGACTGTAATTTATTTCAAGAAAATGTCCGGAGAGCGAAACCGCAGGTCGCTGGCTTTCCGAGGAGGTGGATTAGCCGTCACCGGTGCCAGTACCGTCGGAGGAGGCAGCAACGGCAACAGCTGTGAGGCCCCGGCCTGTCAAGACCGACATTTGAACGGGAACAGGCCGGATCAAGAGGACGACAGGGATTTGGGGGCGAAAGGACCATCGCAGGGGAAAGTCGAGGGCGGGGGGTCCGTGAGCGACAGCACGGAGCCGGAGGCAGAGGAGGACGAGGACCCGGAAGGGGGCAGTTGGACAGCGGGGAAAGACCATGAGAGAGGCGTTTTAAACAGCGTCATGGTGAAAACCGAGGGCTGCAAGTGGGCAACTGGCAACGGCGTCAACCGGGAGGACTGTAGCACGGGAGACGCGGAGGAAGCGACCGCCAGAAAGCCGCTGCTGGAGATGAGACCTCAGACGCTGCTGCTGCAGAAACACTCGCTCTTCCAAGGCTCCTGGCTGCAGGAGTTTCCCTGGCTCAAATTCAGCCAGGAAACGGGACTCATGTCGTGCTCCTGGTGCCATAACATCGCCACCAACAACAGCGACGAGCTGGTAAAGGGCAGTCGGAATTACAAGCGGGCCTTGCTGCTGAGACATCACCTGTCCTCGGAGCACGGCAGGAATGACCCGACCAAACAGGTACGTCCACACCGCGATAAAATGGGCACGGGGACATTCGGATAGGCGGCGGAGCCGACTTGAGTTGTGTTGTTCGGTGTTTAGTTAACAAATGTCGATGTTTTTCCGGCTATTTTGGAGCGGGAATTCTGTTTTTAACGCTGTTTAGCGAGCTAACAGGTCTGTTAGCTATAGACACGGGACGGAGGTAGCAGGTTAGCATATGTGAGCTAACTGGATCAGCGCTGTCAGTTGGCGAGCTGAGCTGAAAGCCCCTTAACTAGTCGATTTAAAGCGTAAAATCAATTTTCGATGTTTTCACGGTCATTTCGAAACCTTTCACAAACTGGGGCGCCGATTATAGATGAGTTACCGTGCTTTATATGATCATAATTCTTTATTTACATGATCCTGTAATTATTAAACAGACCAAAAGTATCATGAAGGGAGACCGTGGCTCAAAATGTATGTCCTCGTTTGCCTGACTGTTTCCTGTATTGCACTGTAATTATCAACCCTGGTTGTCATGGTTACTAACCTGATTGCTACAGAGGTCACACAATGGCAAGGGCTTGACCCTGCTACCTTTGGGGAGCCGCACCCCTTCCCAACCCCCTCGCTGTAAAAAGTGACCTCTGGCACATCTTACCCTCCCCTTTTAGGGCACCTAAATTAGAGGCATTGTGTTAGGTGACTCCCCAAGATCCATAGATAGTGTGTGTCACTTGCTACATTGGCTCGGAGTGAATTATGTCGCCTGTAATGACAGCAATGCCTGATATGTGCAAGCCACTGCAATGAGCAGAGTAACATTAAGCTTTGAATAAATCATATCATATCAGCAGAGAAACATTTTTGTGCTTTGTGTAATAGTGAAATCCAAAGGAACTGTCCAATTCCAAGACATGTCGTGTAGGATGAATAGTTATTGATTGTTTTTTTTTTTTGTTTGTTTTTTTTTTTTTTTATGGTTTTGATTCCCTCTCCATTGTCAAGCCACAAAATGATTGATTCATGTACTAAATCCTATCTGTTGCCGCCCAGGAGACGTTGTGTTACTGGTTTGCCAGTAAAATCCCTTAGGATTGTGTGGTATGATAATGTCCAGTCACTCTAATCAGGGTGACACAAAGTGTCCCACTAACTCAATTTATACCCCTCACTAATTAGGAAGGAAAGGAGGTAGAGAGATTACCACCGCCTCCCTAGCAACAGAGAGGTTAAGACGCTACAGAAGATCTGTTACGCTTTCCTGTTCAATCACTTTCCTCTGTCAATCAACCTTTTTACAATACTTTGCTTTTTTGTGTAACTGTTTGTTATGTAATAATGTGACACTGGACCACAAAATCAGTCATAAGTGGTAATTTCTTTAAATTAAGAATGAAAAGCTGAATAAAGCTTTCCATTGATGTATGGTTTGTTAGGATAGGACAATATTTGGTCAATATACAAATATTTATGTGGAGTAAATGTACTGTGCTACATTTATTGCCCATGTATAAAATAGTATTTGTGATTTACACTCTTAAAAATGAAGGGGGTTTTCACAGTGATGCCATATAGAGGAACCATTTTGGGTTTCCCAAAAAACTTTCAGTGACGCTATTGCAGTGAAGAATATTTTAATTCACGCAATGTAGGGTCCTTATTGGCACTGATGGTTCCGTGAAGATCCTTTAACATCCATGGAACCTTTTCAATGCTGAAAAAGGTCCTTTATAATGGAAACAAAAATGGTCTTTTAAAAACTGAACACTGAAAGGTTCTTTTTAGAACTAAAAACGGTTCCTCTATGACATCGCTGTAAAAACCCATTTTGGAATCTTAATTTTTTTAAATGTTGATGTTAAAGGTTCTTGATGGAATCGTTGATGCCAATAAAGAGTCATTATTTTTAAGAATGATTTGTCATTGACATCTCAGGAAAAAGAGTAGTGGACATGGAGATCACGAGATTGTGAAAGAATAGTATCTGTCTTAAAGTAGCCTAATTGGGCGAAGCATTAGGACGTCTGCTGTCTCCGTAAAGAAAGGCTGTTCTGATAGGCCACATCCTCCAATAGCCAATTGTGATCTATTATGTTCTTTAGTGCAGCGACTGTCCGTCATAATGGGCTAAATTTCTTCACTGGTCCATATCAAACTGCTGTAATTGAATTACCCCTAAAGAAGGGTATCTGGGTTGCCTCACTCTCCAGACTGGACTTCGCCCTCAAAGTATTTGCCCGCTATTAGTGAGCTGCAATGAAGACGAGAGGGTCTCCACCCCTGTACTGTCTGCCGCTCTTAGATATGTGTGTATTGGGGGGGCTGTTGCGTTGTTGTGCTGGTGGGGGAGAATCTCACTGGAATTTTGTATCGATGAGCCCTGCTCTTTGTTGGGAGGCCCAGATCCTGGCATTCCCCTCCCACACCTTGGGTCAAGCACACTGCTGCATTGTTCATGCATCTGGATGAGGGGACCAGGCGCTGGCCTCAGGGGCTGGGATGGCTCAGGAAGACTATGCGCAAGGAAAACAAAACCGCCGTCCCTGTTGTCTGAGGCACAATGTTCCCCTAACGTGCCACTCGTGTAGCGTATTCTCACCACGGACCCGGTAGGTGATAAAGGCACGGCTCTGTTGCTGAAGGCTATGTGTTTAAATTTTGGGGAGCTATTGTTGGTTTACCTTGAATGGAACATGTTGGAAGTGTACAATAGAAGAATGGGTGTTGGCAACTCATCGCCTGAAGAGCTTTAGGCGACTGTCTGTTTAACTGCTGCGCAGGAGAAGGGCAGCGGTATTGGTGGTGGTTGTATAATGTTCCCGTTTCGCATCAAAATGAAAGTCTGGGGTGGGAAACCAGAGAGAGAAACCACAGCAAGTTTCGTGTGCAACACTTTTTTTTTTTGTTTGTTTTTTTTTGTTTTTTTTTTAATCAGAACACCCCGTTTCCTATTTTCTTTGATGTCACATTCTGAATCATACTTTTTTTTTTTGGTCCTTCTATACACTACCATTCAGAGATTTTGGGGTTGTAAAAAAAAAAATGTACATGCTTTTTATATCCTCTGTGCATTTATTTAATTAAAATGGCAGTAAAACAGTAATATTGTGAAACATTACAATTTAAAATAGCTGGTTTTTGTTTTAACTAATATATTTTAAAATGTTATTTATATGTTTTTTTTTTTTTTTTTAAATCGTACTAATCCCAAACTTTTGAACAGTAGTGTAAATGAAATTCAGATATCTAACAATGTCCAGACAATCGTGAGTAAAAAAAATTAGTCTGATACAGTTAGCATCAACCGTATGAGATCATAATTTTGGCGTTTATAGATATTGTAAAAAGTAATGTCTTTTCCATTGGTTGTTTGGCCGTACAGTTTGCGCAGGCAGAAAGGCTTGCAAAACGAGGGCACAAATGACCCAGCAGCACAACTGTAGACAATAACAATAACAAACATTCAATTAAGAAAAAGACCATGCCAAATGTCAAACTGTCACCACATGCTCATTTTGACAGGCTTTAATGGGGGGAATCTTCGAAAAGCATCTGTTCTCTTGTAGTACGTTTCCACGTGGCACATCTGGAGAAAGGATGAACTCTGTGTGTGAGTGTGTGTATATATATGAGAGAACGAAAGGGAGAGAAAGAAAAAGAGGTTAATTCTGGACTAGTATGTCCTGACACCCACTTTCAACTGCCACCTCATCTGCCCTCTCTCCGTAGCTTGGCTTGGCACACAGTCAGGCTTTCTCTGGATAGACAGAGGCGAACAATAGTGGGGACATTGTGACACCACAAACGGACGTTCATTCTCGTCTGACACCCCCGTTCCTTCAGCTCATCCTCATTCTTCAAACCTGCTCCTCACTAGATCTGTCCGAACTCCACAGTGCTGCCATTTAGACTAGTTTTTGTTTATTTTAAAGGAATAGTTTACAGAAAAATGAAAATTCTCTGAAAATGTACTCATTAAAACCCTCACGTCCTTCCAAACCCATATACGTCAGTGTAACCCAAAAGGAGATTTTGAAGAATTGCTCTTTTTTTCCTACAGCTCTCATTCATGCTTGCCATGTCTGTTTTATCAAAGAAACACACAAAAAGCAGTTTTCAAACAGGTTTCCCAAACACGCCCATGTCTTCCATTGTTGGTCAAACAGATTGTCCCATCCCAAACTAGTACCATCTGTTGAGTCAATGTCAGGATGCTGAAACAGAGAAATGTTCTGAAAGTGCCACTGAAACAGTGTTTATACAAAAAAACACACTCAAGCTGTAAATTTCAGTCTTTTTCTCACACACAACAAAAATATTATACTAAATATAAAACTAAAAAACTATTGTATCTTATTGCATTAGGTTGCCTTACTTTAAGTTTTCTATTTATTTTTTTACAGTGCAGTCATAAGGGTCAATTTTTTTTTAAAGCTTTCCATTGATGTATGGTTTGTTATGGCAGGACAATATGGCAGAGATAAAACTATTTGAAAGTCAGGAATCTGAGGGTGCAAAAAATCAAAATATTGAGAAAATCACCTTTAAAGTTGTCCAAATTAAGTTCTTAGCAATGCATATTAGTAATCAAAAATTAAGTTTTGATATATTTGCAGTAGGAAACTAACAAAATATCTTCATGTAACATGATCTTTACTTAATATCCTACTGATTTTTGGCATAAAAGAAAAATCGATAATTCTGACCCATATGATGTATTGTTGGCTATTGCTGCAAATATATCTGTTCTACTTAAGACTAGTTTTGTGGTCCAGGGTCACATATTTCTTAAAAAAATTAATACTTCTATTCAGCAAAGAGACATTAAATTGATCAAATGTTGCAAAAGATTTCTATTTCGAATAAATACTATTATTATTTCTTTCTCTTTATCAAATAAAGAGCACAACTGTTTTTAACATTGATAATACTATGAAATGTTACTTTTAAACTTTATTCATAAAAGAATCCTGAAAAAAATATGCATCACGTTGTCGCAAAAATATTAAGCAGCTCAGTAAGGATAATAAATGTTTCTTGAGCAGCAAATCTGACTTTTTGAATGATTTCTGAAGGATCATGTGACACTGAAGACCGCGGTAATGATGCAGAAAATTAAGTTCTACGTCACAGGAATAAATAAATTATAATAAAATTTTTAATTGTAGTAATATTTCGCATTCTTATTGTTTTTACTGTATTTTAATTAAATAAATGCAGCGCTGGTGAGCGTGAGAGACATTTTCCAAAAACTGACCAAACCTATTTTGCAAAGAGCAGCATGAACATTTTTCAAAATGTCCTTTTTTGTGTGTTCAAATTAGTCATACAGGTTTTAAACAACATTAGAGTGAGCAAAAATGCCATGATTTTATCGCAGCTCTGATTTTATAATTCCAGCTGTGTTTTTCTAAGTCTTTTGCAACCTTCACCAGTAAGTGTGCTAAGGAATTGTAAGTGCTTTCTTCACAAAGCTTCAGTGTAGCACTAAAGCAGCAATAGTGAACAATGAGCCTGGAGGAAAGGACTGGCATTGTGTGGAGAAATGGGGTTGCGCTCTTTCTCTCTCTCCCTCTCTGACTACTGGTTGGGCCTGCTGTAGCTGGATCAGGCTACAGTAATAACCCCATCTACTAGGACAAGCCCAGCAGTGTGGAGGAGGGGGGCTGGGAAGGCCTCCGCCCTGAGAAATAGATTTAATCTGAATTTCTCCAGCAAAAAAACCAGCTGTGTGGTAGGAGGGGGAAAAATGTAGGGTGGTATAAATTTCTGCATGGATTAGGACATCTGCTTTGCAATCCAGAAATACATTGTGGAGATTCACTCCCACTGATAGGTACTAACCGTTTCTCTCTCTCTCTTAATTGTGAGAGCAGATGATGAAGGCTGATGGTGGGATGGGATAATAGACAAATATTTCTCATCTTAAAGAGCATTAGCAAGGGCACAGAGCTCGCGTCCTGTTAGCGGGGGGTTTATCGCCGCTATAGTTCCCACAGAACGGCAGCTTTTGAGCCTGTTCGACCAGTTCTCTAGTCAAGAGCTGTTACCGTACACCTGCCCTTCACCTTATGTTTACACTGTAGACTAATGCTGATTGTCATTTTTGTTTGTTGTCACTCCACTAGGAGATGGAAAGGCCAGAGGACACGGACAGCCTGGAGGTGGAGGACTACAGAAACAAGCCCAATGAGAACTCGTACTGCTACCAGCTCCTGCAAGAGCTGGACAAGCAGCGTAAGAGCGGCATCCTCTGCGACGTCAACATCGTAGTGGGCGACCAGGTGTTCAAGGCGCACAAAAACATCCTGGTAGCCGGGAGCCGCTACTTCAAGACCCTCTACTGCCTGACGAAAAGCGAGAACTGCGACCAAACTACTGTCACGCACTTGGACGTGGCGGCTGTGCAGGGCTTCTCCGTCATCCTGGACTTCCTGTACTCCGGCAACCTCTTGCTCACCAGCCAAAATGCCATCGAGGTGATGTCCGTGGCGAGTTACCTCCAGATGACCGAGGTGGTCCAGTCCTGTCGCGCCTTTATCAAAGACGCCCTCAACATCAGCATCAAACAGGAAGCTCCTGATTCCGTGGTGGTCGACTACAACAAGCGGCGGACAGTGGCGAAAGACTGCCAAAGTGCCGACAAGAAGCCCAGCAACTTCTGGGCCACCAGCATCCTGTCCAAGCTGTCCATCAAGGCTAGTGGACAAGTGAAGGATGAACCCAGTGACGTGGAGGTGTCCGGGGGAGAAGGCTGTGCTTTGGGAAGCTCCGGTTGGGGAGGAGAGAACTCGTCTGAGTCTACAGAGACGGAGCCACAGGGTCCGGGGCCGGTATTCGTCTGGAACGAGCCGCATCCCGGCACTGGGGTCGCCGTCAAGAGAGAGGTGCATCCGGAGCCGGGCAGTGGAAGGAGGAAAAAACAAGCCGCCAAGCGATTTGTCTACAACATCCCGCCTGAGCCGGAAGAGGGTTTCGACGAGGGCATGTTCATCCAACCATCAGCCTCCTACACCAGAGAGGACTTCTCTTACCTCTCGGAGAATGCCGGTATGTTACCCATCATGCCTTTCACTCCTGCTCAGGCGCCATAATGGCTTTTCAAAGCAAGTCCAATTCAAATCATCAGTCATAACCAATTTATGTGTCATTATAAACACACCCAGCGAGTTCAAAAGAAAAATGTTTTCATTTTCTTGTGTGCTGGAAGTGTCTTGAGCTCTTTCAGGTCATGGGAGTTTGGTTATTTGAGTAATGTTGCCGCCCTATTATGTAGACTCATCAACATACTTCAGTGCTGTCATTAGGATTGTCATGTAAGACAAAAGTAAAACACTTTTTGTCTTTTGACACCTCTCTCTCACACTCACACAAAGGCTTGTATGCATTACTGTGAAGCCTTTGGTAGTAGTATAATCAGTGTTTGTCAGAGGCAGAATTCACAGCCTTGAGGAAGAGGTCATGGTATGCTCCAAACAGCATGTTATGATACTACTAGTGCTGTTTGTAAATTTGATATGCTGAGTACATACTGTGCAAATTTTCAGCAGGCAAATGGTTTACCTTCGGCTGTAAATTTCCATACAAGTTGATTAGAAAAATGGCTCATATCTGGGAATGTGATTAGATCTTGGGTTGTTTACATCAATTTGAATATGGTTATGTAGTGCATTTTGTGGACTGTATCCTGAGACTGGCACCTGGGCATTTGCGCAACCAACCTGAAATGTATTAAATTTATAACATTATTGATCTAGGAGTGGCCGATATACTGGTAGACACGATTAACTGGTAGAAATTTGTCAACTGAGAGATTTTGGACAATCGTCTCTATTGCGGTTAGGGCTGCACTATTAATTGAATGCGATTTCCATGTGCATTTTGTCAGTAAAGCCGGTTCTGTGATCAGCAGTACATCTCCATCACCTGCTTTCAGATGGAGCAGCATTAACTACACAGAGCTGTAGTTCACTGATAGTAAGGTTGTGCCGATAGACGATAGTATCGTGTATAAGCGATAGTCAGAGATATGGCCTGTTGCTGATGCCTTTGACGATAGCAAGACAATTATTATTATTATTATCCGTCAAAAATATACTAGGCGTCTAACTCTAGCGATGCAGTGCAGTGAGCCGCTTCTGGGATGCTTCAGAAACTTGCCACAAGGTGGCAACACACAGGCACGTTGAGCGAGAGGGGTTGTTTGGGTGGAAAAATGTGCAGTCTGTTTTTGCGTGCAGTTCCTGATGCTCACGAAAGCACGCAGTCGCTTTCTAATGTGTGCTGTTTTTCCAGTTTTTCTTTCACTTTTGAAATCGAGCCTGTTCAGCAAGGTGGGGAGAGGATGGAAAAGGGGGGCACAGTAACTCGTTTTGGGGGAAACGGCCCCCCTTAGCACCGCAGACATGTGCAGTGTAAATAAGGAGTAAGAAATTCATCATACAGTTTTGTAACTATTGTATTCACTTATGGTGCTATTAACGTGCATTAACTCGCGCTAGGCTAGGCTAGTCAGTGATGATGTTCTTTGATAAAGTAAATGTTCTTTGCTCGTTTTCTGTAGCTGCTTTTTGAATAACTAAGGAAATGTAAGCATTAGTAACTTACAATGTTTCTATTAAATTGTTATCATGTTAAACATAAATTAAGTCATATTGAAAACAATAGGCTGCTCTTAGCCTTATGCTGGTGTTGGTTTATTTGCCGGTGTTGTGCCCAATTCTGACCCCCGCCAGATTACTACGCCCCCTAGTATTGGTAGGTTTGGGGTTAGGTGTGGGGGAGGGGTTAGGATTGGGGGTGGGGTTAGGATTAGGCAGTCAGGTAGCGATTTGAACGAGAGGGGGTAATAATTTGGCGGGGGTCGAAAATGGGCACAACACTGGCAATAAAAGTAAATAATTAAATAAGTTAGCACGATAGTATCGTGTGTCGGCGATCTTACAGGCTGACGATGGGACGAAAATTGAGCACATCACCCAACACTAACTGGCAAAAAAAAAAGAAAAAAAAATTGCAGACGATATTATTGCTTGATTATGAAATCGTTTGCGATAATGACTGCTGTTTGCGTAGCTTTTCAGTGAACTATGGCTCTGTGTAGTACATCTGAAAGCATGTGAAAATACCACATTTAATAACATGTTTTTACTCCAAACTCACTTCATAACATCAGTTGAGTATTTGAAATAAATCCTTTTGTGAGATGATGTGGCTTCTTATGCAGAATAAGGCACACAACATATTTCATTTCACAGATTTCAGTGCCTTGAATTTTAATAATGTCTCACTGATGCCTGCAATTTCTGTACATTATAGTTACCTAATGATATACTTGCGAGAGAAAGCATTAAAAAATATTTTTTCCTCCCATCTCGTATTTAGGGGTTTCATAGTAATTGTCATTTCCTTTCTGAACAGTATGATTCATACACATCCCTAATGGAAAGTGTTAAATACTTTTTTAATTTTAATAGGAAGCTAAGAATTAATAGGCAACACTGATTTTTGTCAGGACTATCCATACTATAGACTGGTGTGTTTTGTATTAAAATACTGGTGAGTTTGATGTCCAGTGTGTACCAAAAAATAATGAAAAATTGTGAATTGTCATAGAAAATCGAAAAATTGTGAATCTATTTTTAACGAATCGTGACCCCAAGAAATGATTTGAATCAAATAGTGAGGTACCAAAAGATTCCCACCCCTATTAAATATGCATTTGTATGTGTACCACTGTCAAGACCCAGAAAAGTATGAAAGACATCATCAAAATAGTCCATCTGCCATTAGTGGTTCAATCTGAATTTTATGAAGCAACGAGAGAACCTTTCTTATGCAAAGAAAAAAAAAAAATAAAGATTTTATTCAAAAATTCGTCTCTTCCACGTCAGCGTAGCGCCATTTTGGAGAGTATCCACTGGACGCACACAGCGTACGCCAGATCCGCTGTTCACTTCTACGTGTTGTTTGAACGTTAATGTGTGTTGGCAGTATATGTACAAATCTACCCTATAATGATAAAAATCCATGCAGTGGTTTTTAATTAATCTGTAAAAATAATATTGCCTTTATTCAAATCGAGCCATTCTCAGATGCCTGTCGTTGTGGCATCACACCCACAGAGGCCGCTCCTATGATAGTTGATTGACATGAGCGTCCTACCTCAGATCAGTTGTAACAGTCCAACCTCCATGTTCTGATGCCGGAACAAGGATGTAAGTTAGACAAGTATTGAGCGATTGAGGTGTTGTGTTGCTGGATGTGATAATGAACATAGAGATCGTCATTTACTCCCGACATCTGAGCAGCTGAAGATGCAGTGGATTACGTTTGTTTGTGAAGGGAATGCACCTCCCGATCT
This sequence comes from Labeo catla, assembly GCA_012976165.1. Taxonomy (NCBI): domain Eukaryota; kingdom Metazoa; phylum Chordata; class Actinopteri; order Cypriniformes; family Cyprinidae; genus Labeo; species Labeo catla. The sequence goes on from VONZ01000760.1 coordinate 266,035, forward strand.
ACATATATCCATCTATGTTCGCGCAAATCATTCATGATCCAGCTTCGCTTACAGCAGAAGTGGGTATAAGGGGTTTTTTTTATGAATCTTTGCGATTGCCTTTCCTAATAATGTGCTAGAAAATGAACTCGTCACTCCACGAAGAGAGGGGCGGGGCAAGCAGAGCTCATTTGCATTTAAAGCAGCCTCGACCAAAATGGGATGATTTTTGCAGAGCTGATTTTGACAAGGTAAAAATTATAAATGTCTTCATAAATTTTATCAAAATGTAACTTGCTCTACTTCTGAAAAAACTTTTCTGCTGACAAGGCTACTTAGTTTCAACCAGTGGATGTTTGAAATGTTTAAGGAGTCATGTAGTTCTTTTGACTGACTTTTACAAACCTAATTCCCATCAAACATTTTTTTTTCTCCTACGTTATATCCTATTTCCATAAAGTCAGGATGAACCCATTTTGTTTTTCTCCCTGTGTATTTTAATTTACAAAGGAGTGTTTCAAGATTTCCTAGCAGTTCCTAAATGGTCATTTCTTTTTCCACTCAGCTGATGTACAAAACATTAGCTGACATGTTACATCTTTTCTTTTAAAGCAGGAATGTACCAAATACTAAATAATAATACTAAAGCACATTGTCACCCATGCGCACACACACAAACACGTCTAAACCTTCAGCTGTGGCAGTCGGCCAACCAAGGTCTCACGTCATGATTGCTTCTCCTCTGGCCCTGTGCAGCTCAAGGCCACAAGACCATCTTCCCTTTTTAATTAGAGTGGCCAGTCCGTTTTCTTCTGCCCTTATTAAGGGAGTCGGCCCTCCCTTCGCCTCATACCACAAAAACCTGTGTAATCTCTAGCCTGCCGAGCTGTCATGCTTCAAACTCTCTGCCCCCATTAAACAGAGCGGCGTGTGGTAGAGTATCATGTCTTAAGTGACGTGGTTCTGAGAAGAGGCTTTCTCTCACCGTCGTCAATTCCTCTAATGCAGGATAATGAAGTAAAGCGGGGGAAACGTTCTACCCTCAGGCTTCCTAAACGCCCTCGAATGCACTTAGCTCATATTCCTGAGGGCACTTAAATGTGCAGAGCTGACGGCTCACACCTGCATGGCGTGTGTGTGTGTGTCGGTTTGTTTGCCTACACATGCCTACATATGCTTACGTACTCGTATGTGTACTTGCGTCCATGCTGACTACCCACTTCCTTTTTCACACATTGGGCTTTTTTCGTAAAGGGGAATGTTGCCTATTGCTTAAACCCTGTCAGTTTAACACGTTAATATAGTATGATTACTCCTAAAAACTAAATGATTAAAATCTTATGCATGGTTTATTTAAATTATTCAATAATTATATTATAAATATTATAGGTAGCTGTGCCCACTGAGAAACCTCATTGTTTCAAAATCGTGGTATTTATATCCACATACCTCTACATCAGATGTGTTTTAATTAGCTGCAGCTGTGTCACACAATTTTATTTTAGTATTACTTCTATGCTATTTCATAGTAGCTGTTTATTAATAATTTGAATTGGCTTTTATTTTTGTACTGTTTTAGAAAAAAAGTTTTCAAAAAGTACAACGTTGAGCCCAAAGAGTCCATATTGGTTACCTCAGAGGTACAAAAGTGTATCTTTTGAAAAGGTACTACGCCAGTGACAGATTTTGTGCCTTTTTTTTTTCTGAAGTTTTAGTAATTTTTATTTTTTTTTATCCTTTTTTTTTAAATGCATTTCTATTTAGCTGTAATCTTTTTTTTTTTTTTTTTAAGTACTTAAACTTATTTCAGTTATTTGCCACAATGACAATTCTAATTTGCATTTAGGTTTTTTAAATTAAAAATGAAATATAAATATTAAAAAAACGTTACTTCAGCTTTATTTCAATTAAACTTTACATTAGCCTTTTCAGTTAATATTAATACAACTACTACTGATTGTTTGTTGTTTTTTTGTTTTATTTTCCAAGTCAACTTTACTAATTTAAGTTTTTAGAGTTTCTATTTTGTCTAATATTTTTATTTTATTTCAGCTTTATTCCAATTGATAATAATAATAATTATAATAGTTTGTTTTAATCTCTTTCAGTTTTAGTGATTTTAGTACTTTTTTTAGTAATTTTTGTATTAGAATTTTTAAATGATTACACTACCAGTCAAAAGTTTTTGAACAGCAAGATTTTTAATGCTTGTGCTTAATGCTAATGATTTTTAATTCACATGATCCTTCAGAAATCATTCTAATATTCTGGTTTGCTGCTCATTTTTTTTAAATATATTCAAATAGAAAGCAGTTATTTTAAATACTAAAAATATTTCACAATATCACTGTTTTTGCTGCATTTTGGATCAAAAAAAAATGCAGGCTTGGTGAGAAGAAGAAACATTTTTAAAAAAACATTAAAAATCTTACTGTTCAAATACTTTGTAGTACTCTACTACTCAGTAGTGTAATTCAATTTTTAATTAAAGTTTTAATTTATGTCTAATATTTATATTTTTTGATTTTAATATTCATTTGATATTTATTTAAATTATTAATAATAGTTTTAGTTAACAACACTGGTGTCACGTCATTTTCGCTTTCGGTGTGGACAGACAAATTACCTTTCGATAAAAGTTTGTGTTGCGCTTGGATGAGCCCTGTCTGCTCTCTCTCACATATCACACAGCAGGATCCGTCACCATAAATGCTTGAGTTCTTTCCAAACAAGACGGCTGAGTTGTTGATTTGCAGCACACACACGCACTCACACGCAACCCCCGATTCACTCTTCTGAGGTGCAGCGCTGCCAGGGGCTGTCCCGCCCTAATCCTGCTAATGCAGCCCAACTATCTCTGCCATTCCAAATATTGACCCAGGCAGAGTGGACCCACTGCAGAGGTACTTACAATGGGATCTGACGGCTTTGGCCCGCCTGCCTGCTAATCCACAGTGTGTAAGATGATCCACTGTTAGGGCTTCAGCCATTTATTTACACATCATGTCTCTTCCACACACCCATGCAGATACACATTTACAGTTGCTGCCTTACGCAAAGTCATGAACTTTACAAATAGACACACATAGTGGTGTGAAATTATCAAGGATTTAACCCTGATGTGTGAGAGCGAAGAGTGAGGGCCTGTTCACACTAAAAACTATAACTATATTAGCATCCACACCAGCGCACAACAACTTTGTTTATTATAAATATGCTGAATTATGGTCGTCGACCACAGTTTCAGGTCAAAATACTCTACAGATCATTTAGTATAACGTAGAAAATGGGGTGCGTCTTAAAAAAGAGCTGTTTGGTGTGTATCACTTTAAATGCAAACAAGCTGCATATTCCCGCCCCATCTTCAGAAGAGGGCATAGCGCAAACATCGCTGCTTTGTATACCTACAGCAATAAACGGTCGGTAGAAGCAGCATAACTGAAAGCAAGAGAACCGTTCAGCCGTACATATGGGAAGCCAAGCACACCGAAAGTGTGTTTGGGATAGAAAAGGATAGAAAGTAACTCAGTAACTAAGTAACTAAGTAACTCGTTTTGGGGGGGAACAGCCCCCCTTCGCACCACAGACGAATTATTTGTCATACAGTGATGTAACTATTGTGTTCACTTATGGTATCGGTAGTGTTTTTTTTTTTTTTAAGTGCATAAACTTGTGCTAGGCTAGTCAGTGATGATAACGCTAATGTTCTTTGCTTTTTTTCTGTGACTGCTTTTTGAATAGCTATGTAAGCATTAGTAACTTACAATGTTTCTGTTAAACACAAATTAAGTCATATTGAAAACATTAGGCTGCTTTTAGCCTTGTCCTGGTGTTGGTTCATTTTCCGACAACGAAACTAAGTAAATAATTAAATAAATTAGCACGATAATATTGTGTATCGGTGATCTCACAGGCTGATGATAGGATGATATGAAAATTGAGCATATCGCCCGACACTAAATGGGGATTAAAAAAAAAGGAGTGGGTGGATTTTGATCATTGTAGGGTGGTTGTGTTCGCACACTGCCTAAACAAAACCAGCATATGCTGGTTAGGTAGGTTTTGATGCTGGGATGCTGGTTTTAGCTGGTCCTTAGCTGGTTTATGCTGGCTCTTTGCTAGTCTTTAGCTGGTTTAAGCTGGTCCTGGACAAGCACATGACCAGCAAAGGACCAGCATAAACCAGCTAAAACCAGAATCCCAGCATCAAAACCTACCTAACCAGCATATGCTGTTTTTTTTCAACAGGGCACATTTATGTTCAAACACCATGTAAAAGTGGATTTTGCATAATAGGTGCACTCTAAAGCAGGAAGCTGTTTGATTCATTGGCTGATGTTTATTGTTGAGATAATCTGTGCTATACCTTTAAAATTTTGAATCATTTTTAAAACTATATCTTTATCATTATAATTATCAACCTTGTTGTGAATGGGCTTTAAAGGGATAGTACACTCAAAAATGAAAGGCAAGATGAGCATTTAAGATTAAAAAGTATTTAAATTGTATTTCTTTTTTTAATGAAATTAACCGATCGTTAGATAAGACCCTTCTTCCTCGGCTGGGATCATTTACAACCGCATTTGGGATCGTTTGAAGCCGCATTTAAACTGCCTTTTGGAAGTTCACAATCGGGGCACCATATCAGTCCATTATATGGAGAAAAATGGTGAAATGTTTTCATCAAAAAACATAATTTCTTTATGACTGACGAATGAAAGACATGAACATCTTGGATGATAAGGGGGTGAGTACATTATATGTGAATCTTTGTTTTGGAAGTGGACTTCTCCTTTAAGGTATTTTTGATAAAATCCAAGTGCTTTGTGACCCTCTACAGACAACAATGCAACTGACATATTTAAGGCCCAGAAAGTTAGTAAGTATATTGCTAAAATAGTCCATGTGATTTTTTTTTTTTTGTTTGTTTCTTTGCGCACAACAAGTATTCTCGTACCTTCCTAAGGTTAAGGTTGAACCACTGTCACATGAACTCTTTTAACAATGTCCTTACTACCTCTCTGGGCCTTGAACGTTTTGATTGCATTGTTGTCTATTCAAGCTCAGAAAGCTCTTGCATTTCAACAAAAATATCTTAATTTTTGTTCCGAAGGTGAACGAAGATCTTACGGGTTTGAAATGACATGAGGGTGAGTAATTAATGACAGAATTTTAATTTTTGGGTGAACTATCCCTTTAAGACTGGAAAGTACAACAACATTGAATGCCTCACTAGTGTGTTGCAAATGTCAGTACTCAAAGGGAGGGATTGTTTTCTTCAAATGTCAAATGTAGTTATTCGGTTAACACTAATGTCTGCAAACACCCTTTGCGTATATGCATTTAGACACATTTCGGAAAACATTGATGTGTAGCTACTAGCTAGAAGCATGCATGTATTTGCGTAACTGAGTATATTTCAGGCCTAAGAGGCAATGCAGTGTTTCCTCAGGGGGTTGAGGTCAGTCTTAGCACTTACAGGGTGGGGTCGGTTAAAACCTTGAGCCCATTTACCACTAGTCTCTCGGATCGGGCCTAGCAAGTCTCATCCAGCCTACCAGATTCCCAGCGAGTCTTGCGCAGTCTTATGACTCAGGCCTGGCCACTGAAAATCCAAGTTAATCGTTAACCATTTTAAGTACCGACAAGCCCGTAGTAACAGATTGAACTTTAATTTCGTGCCTGCCGACTCAAACGAACGGCACAGCTGCTGTCGGGCATCCTTTAGCCCGCAAGGTGGTGTTTAGAGCCTCGATTGAATTCCCAGGTGATCTGGCTCTCGTCACCCCCTTGGCAACCCGCTTGACGACCCTTTGTTTTGCCCATTTTGGCTCAAACAAAGCCGGATCCCACCCCCCAATCACGCATGCTGTAGTACAGGCAGCTCCGGTCTAATTGTCACAAGACACCGCTCCCAAGAGAGCTTTAGTGTTGGGATGAATCTTTTCAAAAGCGAAAAGCAGAGATTGCAATTTATGCACCATACAGTAGTTTGTCCCAGATATACAATTAGGCTGTTTCTGAATGTATCTTTGTGGAGAGGAGCGGTGGCTAGAAGGAAAGAGTTCTTGGTTTTTATACAGCTTGTTTATCAGTAGAAAATTGCATTAGACTAATATAGTTATGGCTTCTGGCATGTGGTTTCCATAGCAACTAGCACACTTTCACAGCGTGTTTTTACCTTTTTTTTAAAAAGCGAGGTTGACACTAAGAGTACATGCAGGCTGTTATACACACAAATTTTCTCTCCTAAGCCGCACAAACCCACTTTTTGCATGTCACATGTCGCAGAACTGGCAATTAGAGCTGATAAAGCGAATGGAGAAAATACTGCCTCTGACAAGATGAACTGCATCTGCTGGGTAGGCAGATCTCATGCTAAATTGTTTGTATCTGAGGAACCGGTGTGAAAAGTGCTGAGAATCTGTTTGTTTGTGTGGTTTCTCCTAGGCGAAGCGCCTGAAAACGCCCTCAATAAGCTGAAGTGTCCCCACTGTAACTACATTGCCAAGCACCGGCGAACACTAAAGAGACACCTGATCATCCACTCGGGCGTGCGTTCCTTCAGCTGCGACATCTGTGGAAAGCTGTTCACTCGCCGAGAACATGTCAAAAGACATTCCCTGGTAAGACTGAAACATTGGATTTTTATAGTGGGTGAATCTCGGAAAAACATTTCACCCTAACATCCAAAGAATAATTATTTTCAAGAAAACTAAGCATATTTTTAAACCACTATGAAGTTTTGCATTGTGACAGTTTTCATGAGAATTGTGAATATTTTCCTCTATATTTCCTCCAGAATTACAGTAATTCATTTGGTTGTTTTTTGTTTATGTTATTCAGGTAGTATTGGCTTGTCACAGTACCATTCACAAGGTGTAGGGCAGTTTTGTATTGTTTAGACACACCTGCCCAGACTGTAATGGCCAGGGAGACTTGCATGGGCCAGGGAGCATTTGCGCTGGATGAGGAACCAGTGATTCACATTGAGCAGAAATGATAACTGCTAATGCTAATGGAGACGTCAAGGAGAACGCTTTGCATCAGCCACTGTCGTCACCAAATGAGCCTTTGGAGGTGGTGCTGTTACAGTCTGGGCAGGTGTGTCTAGTGAATAGAGAACTGCCCTACACTTCATGAATGGTACTGTGACAAGCCAATACTACCTGAATAACATCGTTAATCCAGTCATTGTGCCTCTGCATGAGCAACACAGGCCTGATTTCATCTTAATGGACTAAAATGCCCCAGCTCATCGAGGTCGCTGCTGGAGGCTGGGGTACCTCAAATAGAGTGGCCTGCACTTTCTCCAGACTTAGAAACATATGGGATCAGCTCATGCAGAGGGTTGTATCCCTGCACCCCAGAACCTCAATGACCTTAAGGCAGCCCTTCAAGAAGATCTGCCTCAGCAGATAATTCGACTCGTGAACAGCATGAGACATCAGTGTCAAGCTGTAACTGATGCTCAAGGACATACGACAAGTTATTGAGACATTGACATTTTTTGTTGTGGTTTACCCACCACTGTTGTTAGCTTTTGCTTTAATAAATAGTTTGAAATGAAGAAATTACCGTTGCATGCACCTACTTAAATGCACTTTCATGATATAATATTACTCTAGCATGAAGGTTTGACATTTTCCATAAATTTCGCTCCGAAAGTCGAATATCCCCAAGTTTTCGTGAGTAGTATATAGTTGTAGATATTTCATTTTTTTATGTAATTTCTTTTTTTTACAAATTTCTATTTTAAATATTTATTTTTGTATTAACACACACTCATTTACATGTCATATAACTAGGGCTGCAACGTTTCATCATTCACAAACGCTACTATTCAATTAAATGAATATATGAGATGCAGGTTTAATATATTCGCTTTAATTATTAACATGCTTGTAGGTTACGTAACGTTACGTGCGCGTGAGAGCGGCTCCGTTCACAGTAAATGCTGCTACACAAACTGTTATCATTTACGTGTTTGGAGCATCCCTAAATCCATCTCTTCATGTTGTTGTGGGTTTGGGTTTATTATAACATTCATTCGGGAACGCAACGTGCACTATTTCATCAGATTTGTAAGGTAAATAATTTATAAACATACGCAAACACAGGAGAATACATCATTACGTTTCTCTATATGCTAGCTCTTCATCGCGATTTCAAAATAAAAGTTTAAACACTCACTTTGAGTTTACACGTTTTGATGTCCACATATTCAAGAAATTAGTGCCTGTAGCATTTCTATTATAAAGAAATGGCCAAATATTAAAGATCAAGTGGACATTTGAATTAAATGTTGTTGAGTCCATATTAAAAACGGCATTTGTTGTGATGCGTATGTACATTAACATTATTGTTTATAATGCATTTTTTTTTGCATTACATTAATGACAATTTGGAAATGGAAATGTTCAGTTATTTTAACATTCCCAAAATGTTCCATGCATACCATAATGTCTTATTTATATTCTTTGATATAAATGGAGTGACATGATTTTTGTGACGTTCACCCACAGACTGATTTCATTCACAATCTCGCGTTACTCACTAATATGTAATCTTTCTTCACTCACAAATATCCCTGTTCTCCATTTCATTTGCAGGTTCACAAAAAGGATAAGAAATACAAATGTATGGTATGCAAGAAGATCTTCATGTTGGCGGCCAGCGTGGGCATACGGCACGGCTCTCGGCGCTACGGCGTGTGCGTGGAGTGCGCCGACTCCCACCAAGGCACGCAGGAGGGTCTGGAAGGCATGCAGGACCTGGAATTCGCCCGCGACGAAGACTTCGACGAGGCCGGAGAGGGAGACGAGGACATGGAGGCGGAAGGCGAGGAGCCCAATGAGATTGACCAATCCAACTGCGAGGGTGATGCGGGTGCAACCCCCGAGAAGGACTAACTTAGACATAACCTGGTAGAGAGAAACGAATCAAAATGCAAAGAAAAAAATAGCTGGGAAACAATCAACAATTCCAAAGTGCTATCAAACCTCTTTGTTGCACGTGAAGTTATGTCAAAGAGATATATAGCTTTGTTAGAGAGGGACTCCAATATTTAAAGATTGTTCTATGTGTCAGAGTCTGGGCCGTTTGCCTGTCAGAGAAAGAGGTATAATGATATATAACAAAAAAAAAAAAATCAGGTTTTTCTGTGATGTATTTTTTTTTTTCTTTCTTTTGTAGGGGATGAGGGTGTACAGCGTTTTTGAGTTATACTAGGCCAATCATATTAAAAGAAATATTAATTATTTAATTTATGAAGAAAGATATTATGGTCTTATGAAAATGATAGAATTAGATTTGTTTTTTTTAATGTACGTCTGCTTATTTTCAGTTCATAACTGCGCTTCCTGACAGACCTGATCGTATATTGCTCATACAAAGAAGGAGCATTATAGAAATTCCGCTTACAGGAAGATTTTTTTTCGTGTGTGTGTTTCCTTTCTAGTTAAATGTTGTCATGAAATTTTATGAAATATATAAATCTATATATTTTCCTTTTCCCTGCACAAATCTTGGAACCAAAAATCTGTTTTGTGACTCTAATTGACCACAGCCATATTTATGATTAAGTTATACGGGGCTGTTAGATCGTGCCAAGCAGAACGCACACCAAGATTTCTTGCAGGACACAAAACTACTGAAAATGCTGAGAGAACATAAGGCAGAGAAATATTAAAAAAAGAGAAAATGAGAAAATGACACAAAAAAATATAAGGGGAATATATTATTGCTAGCTTTATTTGAATCACAGCATCACAGTAACACTTTATAAAGCATTTTGACATTCACTTAAAGCTTGAATTTTGCCAAATGATGGAAACGTTTGGTGCTGTAACGCTTTTATTTTTATTATTATTATTATTATTTTTAAATACTGGACCTACAAGCTGTATATGATGTTAATAATCGTAAAGCCTACTCAACTCAGTTATACTAATCAGCTTTGTATTTTACACTGTTGTGCTAAGGAGCCTATCAGGTATGCTTTTCTGTTTTTAACGTCTTTTCTATGAAATGCACATACACGTACACACACATACCATTTGTTGTTGTTAAAACTACTGGCAGTACTTGTATAGATGGAGCGAGACCCTCCTGAGTTGGTTAGTGGTACTGAGCTTACTTTGAATCACTTGAACGACCTGTGTACCGTTGTTAAAGAATGCAGATGGAAAGAGGTGGTTTGCAATAGACTCCCAAACTTTGTTTTGGTCCCCTGTAATCTTTGCGATCCTTTCGGTTTCGTTTATTTGGACTTTTGTCGTGTGTCTGCTGAGTGGAAAACACTTTGCTTGTGCTGATGTAGAGCGGAAGGTCTATGGAAGTACATAGACGGGCACTTACTGTTCTGCGTTTGATAATTTCTTATTTCCCCAAAGCCGGTCTGGATGGAAATAAATTAAAACTGTTGTGTTTTATTCCATACGGAGCTTCTTTTTTTCTTTTTTTTTTTTTTGGACATTTCATTATTTAATGCTATATATGTATTGACTCCAAAATGCAATCAAGACTGTTAATTTTTATTTGTCCTACCAAAATCATTGTTTAATTGTTAATGTATAAGAAAACCAGGTAAATATTTAGTGTAGATCCTTGCTCGTGTATGTCGTCAGATTTAAGTGTTTTTATTCTAAAATCAATCATTCACTTTACCCTTTAGATGCATATATTGTTTTATTTGTCTTTCCTTTTGAGTTTTTTTGGTTTTTTTTGTTCATCCATTGTGTTTTTTATTTCATTTTAAGCACATATTTTTTAAAAACTATTGTTTGTGGGTTAATTCCTAGGAGCAGGAGTTTCTGTTCATATGCAGTGGATATATTGAAGTGCTATACTGATACAGAAATTGTCTATCTTTCCCTTTACTCGAGATGAGAGTGTATTTTAAAAGCTGTATAGAAGATCCTGTTTGTATTGCTTACCTTCAGATCACTGTGGGAGGGATATTATATACGTTATATATATATATATGAAAGATGATGAAAAATATATATATATATATAGATATTTAATTAGTTGATTTAAATGATGGCACGTCGCTGCAGTTAACCGGTTAAAAACCTCGGCCTGGCTTTCACTGTTCTCACGTGCACGTTCACCATCATGTCGGTTTATGGTTTTTCTTGTTTTGTCTGTGTATCTGTTCAACTCACATTAATGTACTCCTTTGACTTTATGCTGTATATGGACATAACAGACAAAAAAGAAAAAAAAAAACACTACAGATGAAGGTTTTTTTCAGCTGTATTTTGTAAAAGCTGTTTCAAAGATGTATTTTTCAACTCTCTTACAGTGATGCAAATGGGGCCACGGGCTCACCTCAAACACAAATCAAATCAGGTTATTCTTTTTATGTTTTTTCAAGAATTCAAATGAATACATTTTCCTTCTCTTTCAATTGTACTACTGTTCCTCTATTATAAATTTTAAAATAAAACTTTGATATTTCTCTGTGCTGTACTGTCTTCTTGCACTAATCACAGGAAGTTTTGAGGGTGAACTGTCATATCTTGTCATTTATGAATTTGTCAGTGTCATTAATTACTCACTGTCATGTCGTTCAAAACCCGTAAGACCTTCGTTTATCTTCGGAACACAAATTAAGATATTTTTGATGAAATCCGAGAACTTTCTGACCTTGCATAGACATCAATGCAACTGAAATGTGTGCATTTATCGGCTCCTTAACAAGGTGCAGCGCATGCATTGTGGCATTGTGGTGACTTGGAGAAGAAAAATTGTTGAATGAAGTTATTGTTTTTGTTTTCTTTGCGCACAAGAAGTATTCTCATAGCTTCATAAAATTACTGTGGACCCACTGATGTCACATAGACCGTTTTACAGATGTCCTTGGTCTGCACATTTTTGGGCGTGGGAACATTTTAGTTACGTTAAGGGTCAGAAAGCTCTTGGATTTCATTAAAAATCTCTCAGTTTGTGTTCTGAAGATGAATGGGAAAAGGTCTGAGAGTGAGTAATTAATGACAGAATTTTCATTTTTGGGTGAATTATCCGTTTAAGATATATACAGATGAGGTTAAAAGTTTACATACACCTGGCAGAATCTGCAAAATGTTAATTATTTGACCAAAATAAGAGGGATCATACCAAATGCATGTTATTTTTTTATTCAGTACTGACCTAAATAAGATATTTCACATAAAAGACGTTTACATGTAGTCCACAAGAGAAAATAATAGTTAAATTTATAAAAATGACCCAGTTCAAAAGTTTACACACACTTGATTCTTAATACTGTGTTGTTACATGAATGATCCACAGCCGTTTTTTTTTTTTTTTATAGTTTAGTGATAGTTGTTCATGAGTTCCTCATTTGTCCTAACCAGTTAAACTGCCTGCAGTTCGGAAAAATCTTTCAGGTCCCACAAATTATTTGATTTTTCAGCATTTTTGTGTATTTGAACCTTTCCAACAATGACTGTATGATTTTGAGATCCATCTTTTCACACTGAGGGCAACAGGGAGACTCATATGCAACTATTACAGAAGATTCAAACACTCACTGATGCTTCAGAAGGAAACAGGATTTATTAGGAGCCGGGGGGTGAAAACTTTTTGAATTTGAAGATTAGGGTAAATTTAACATATTTTGTCTTCTGGAAGACATGCAAGTATTTTCTGTAGCTTCTGTAGGGTGGCACTAAAAGACAAAATATGATATTTAGGCAAAATAAATATCACGCTCCTAAAGCATTGTTTTTCTTTCTGGAGCATCAGTGAGCGTTTGAACCTTCTGTAATAGTTGCATATGAGTCCCTCAGTTGTTCATAGTGTGACAAGATGAATCTCAAAATCATACAGTCATTGCTGGAAAGGGTTCAAATACACAAAATAGTGAAAAACCAAAGGATTTGTGGGACCTGAAGGATTTTTCTGAAGAACAGCAGACAGTTTAATTGTTCAGGACAAAGGGACTCATGAACAACTATCACTAAACAAAAAAACACAGATGTGGATCATTCAGGTAACAACACAGTATTAAGAATCAAGTCTATGTAAACCTTGAACAGTATAATTTTTTATAAATTCAACTATTATTTTCTCTTGTGGACTATATGCGAACATCTTTTATATGAAATATCTTATTCAGGACAGTACTAAATAAAACTAACATGCATTTTGTATGATCCATCTTATTTTGGTCAAACATATATATGGTCACAGTTATTTTTTATTTAATTTTTTTAATGTAATATATACATATGCTCAGTCAGTTGACATGACTTAGCATTATTTGTGTTTAATGTAATATGTGATTTTCCTACACTTTGGCACTGAAATCTTAACTTCCTCTAAACATACATGAACCAAACTTAGAAATTTCGCAGACGTGTTAATATAATATTTACTTCCTTTTTTGTTTTACTATTTGTTCAAATGTGGACAAAATGACATAACTGTTCGTCATCTCGTGAATACTTTTGAACTGTGATGTCAGTCAAAGAGAAGTTGTTGTCATCGGAAACCCCCCCAAACATTTGGTGTTTATGTGGGAGCCCAAGATGTTCCTCTTTGATCAGACAGACATGTGATCCTATATTTCATATTTCATCATCTCCTCATGCCGTCATCACTTCTGTATCACACTGCATTGCCATCTAGTGGCCATTTTCGGAAATTATACTTTACGATAAATGTATATTTGTTTATTTACTTAGGCTAACGTTACTTTCTTAAATTTAAAGTTACAGAAAAAAGAAACTTTAGGATTTTCAAGTTTTTTTTTTGTTGATACAATTTTGTCTAATGGATCACACTATATTTTAAGTGTATATGCGTGATTCAGAAAGAAAGTAGCAATGAAATGTCAGTTGTTACGACAAGTCACTTCACAATTTCGCTAACATTACTAAAAACACAAAAAACTTCATTTTTTAATTTTCTGTAATATTAGTCTACCTGGAGGCTGGCTTTGTTTATTTGATGCTGGTTTGTTTGAACAGTGGTAGTTGCAGCTTTGTAGTCTACATGTCGCCAAAACGGTTTTTTGTTATGTACCAGGCCTTGTTTTACATTATGTTTACACATGTTGTTTTGTGTATTGATGATGACAGAAAACTGAAGACAGAACGACAGTTTGACGTTTCCACCTCTGTCCACTAGATGGCAGACAATTACTTTCTTTTAAATAGCGATAACGTCAAAACGTCAAAACGTCAGATAACGTCTCACCCTCTTGAAGTTTGTTGTTGAGTTTTGTTAATTTTTCTTTATTCTAACAAAATTATGGCATTATCACCCGTTAACCCTTAAAACCAACTGTACGTTATATAGATTACAACTAAAAATATAATGAGAAAAGTAAACAGAAAGGTCAACCGTCAAACGGAAGCTCTACTCAAATGTGAAGATATGAGACGTTAACACAGGTGAGTTTCGTTGTTTTGTAATGTTGATTTTGTTTATTATATGTGTACAATAATCCAAAACAATTCCCACATACATAAAGTTTATTTTCTGTTCCGTTTCTTTATTCAGATAGATAGATAGATAGATAGATTTTCGTTTAATGTTTTTTCACATACATCTTTATATCATATCTATGTAAGATAGATATGTAGATAAATAGATAGATAGATTTTTGCTTAGTGTTTATTCATATTGTACCTACCTACATGTCTATCTATCTATCTATCTAAGATAGATAGATAGGTTGGTTGGTTTTGGACCTAAGGCCTAAAATTAGTTTTTGAGTATATTTGCAAGTGTGTTTGTTTGGCCAAGTTCATTCATGTGAGTGAATGTTTGTGTATATGCGTGTGTGTGTTTGTTTATGCACGGTGTGAGTGTGTGAGTGAGTGTGTGTGTGCGCTGTTCAAACATGCCCCTGGGCAGCCACACACTGGCTCATTCTGCTGGCTGTGTGAGAATGGATGGCTGCTTTTGTGTGGGTGTCTGTCAGTGCTGTTGTGTGAAGCTGGCCCCATTGTGCCCGACCACTGTCCCTTATTGACACAGGACCTTCTTTTTGCCTGTTCCCATGCTCCGACCCTCTGGCTTGGCCCATCAGCGCCTGAAACCGGATCCTCTGAGCGGCGTACCGGTTGCGTTCCCTCTTTCTCTCTCTCTCTCCGTGTCCTGGTGCTATTGTCTGCTGTCGTATTTCATTCTAAAGTGTGGTCGGGCAAATTAAAGAGCAGCAGGTAATGGTGCGGTCACAGCTGCAGTTGTTGACGGTGGCCTGTGGCGGCCGTTTATTGAGGGCAGGAGTGAATGCTTGCGGTCGGTTTCCCTCTCTTTTGTGTCTCCTGTTGCATGCGGTTGTGTCCTCTGTGACGGCATAGTTTCACAGGAGCTGATGAGGTCAGATAGAGGACGGGGCTGAGATTCAGGCAGTTTTGTAGGTATGTAAGGAGGGAGATTATCGCCGGGACCTCCCATGCCGTCAGAGGCAGGTGGGATGGATCGCAGGTGTTAACTTGAAGAACAATCTCAGCTGGAGCACTTAGGGCTCGTGGGTGTTGGATTTTTGGGACTTCAGGGGTTATGCACTATGCATGTTCCTTTGTGAAATTAATAAAACAACAAAAGTACAATAATAATAATAATAATAATAATAAACTTTTCTTTACCTCTTACACAAAATGTTAGCTTTCTAACTCTTTTTTTAATGTATAACCTAATGTGTTTATGTTGATTCAGTGAAATAATATTTTGACTTGAAGAAAATCAGTTCATTTATATGTGACCACATGAAGTACTTTTTTACGGTTAACATTTTTCAGTTGAAAATATACTTTTTAATAATCAATATAATTTAATATTACTGAATAAACGTATTAGCATTAGGGCTGGCAAACGATTAATTGCATACAAAATAAAAGTTTGAGTTTGCCTAATATATGTGTGTGTACTGTGTGTAATTATTATGTATATATAAATACAAGCACATTCATGTATATATTTAAGAAATATTTACAAGTATATGTATTTATTTAAATTTTTATAGAATTTTTATATTATATATAAATAAAAATATTTTGTACGTAAATAACATATTTCTTTTAAATATACAGTAATTTGTGTGTATTTATATGTACACAATTACACACAGTACACACACATATATTAGGCAAACTCAAGCTTTTATTTTGTATGCGATTAATTGCGATTAATCGTTTGGTAGCCCTAATTAGCATATTAGCTCCCACCAATTAAAGTCATTTTTAAGGGTCAGACTAGAGAAATAGCACTATAATGCAGTGATCAATCATGTTGTTTAAATATTTAAATTTTAAATATTTAAATTTTAAAGTTTAAATTTACGCAATATCTGCAACAGCTGCATCATAATATGTCGATTATTTGAATTTTATACATTTCCCACCACATTTTCTCTGACTCACCTTCTATATATAATTATTATAATATAATATAATATAATGTAAATATAACTGCCTTTCTAAGTGTAATTAAATTTACACTTAGAAGTTACATTATGGGACTTTAATAAACTAAATTCCGAGATATTCTGAGATAATCATGAAATAAAAGTGGAGATTATGAGATAAAAATCATAATAATGATAAAATAAAAATTTTATGTTAGTACTTTTTATGAGATTAAAAAGTGGAAATCATGATATAAAAGTGAAAATTATGAGATAAAAAACCTAAATTATGATATCAAAAGTAAAATTATGAGATTAAAAAGCCATAATTATGATAAAAGAAATCTTTTATGTTAGAATTCATCATTTTGTTTACTAATTATGAGATTAAAAAGTGGAAATCATGATATAAAGGTAGAAATTATGAGATAAAATGGTCAAAATTATGACATAAAAAATAAAAAATTATGAGATTAAATTTCTGAATTATGATCAAAATTGTATGTTAGAATTCATCATTTATTTAATTGAAAATTATGAGATTTAAAACAGAAAATCACGATATGAAAGTGGAAATTATGAGACATTATGAAATGAAAAGTCTAAATTACGATATAAAAAATGAAAATTATGAGATAAAAATGTCAGAATTTATCATTTATTTGATAATTATGAGAATAAAAAGTGGAACTCATGACATAAAAGTGGAAATTATGAGATAAAACGTCTAAATTATGATATAAAACGTGAAAATTATAAGATAAAGTCATTATGATAAAATCATAATTTAAATCCTTCATTTATTTAATTAATGATTATGAGATTAAAAAGTGAAATCATGATATAAAAGTAAAAATTATGGAATAAAAAGTGGGAAGTATGAGATTAAAAAATTGAGATAAAAGGTCATAATTATGATTGAATCCAAATTTTATGTTAGAATTTCAAACGTTTTATAATTTCTTTAAATGTTAACTTATACATTAATAAACTACAGTAATAAGCTACTATTATTATGAGAAAGTATGAGATTAAAAAGCAGAAATTATAACATTAAAAATAATGACATGAACAGTCAAAATTATGACAAAAAGTTATTTTATTATGACTTGTATGTAATTTTTTTGGCTGTTTTATTCTAAGATCATAGTGAAATGGTTGAAATAAAACTTTGATGCTTGTTATCTCATAATTACATTTTGAGATTTTAGCCTGGATTTCACAGACTTTCTTATGTCACAGTTTACCAAAGTTTTTTTTTTTGGTTTTATGGTCTTCCAAACATATTGTTATGAATGTGTCTTATTACGAATGTGAGTTTGATGAGAACGGGTGAATTTGCTGTGTTCAGCAGTAATATCATTGGAGAGTCTCATCCCATGTGACTCATGAGGAATCATGAAAGCTGCTATATTTCATTTCTTTTCCTTGGACTGTGCTGCTTTTGTGAGAAAAGATGTGAGAGATCTGTCTGTTATATATTCGTTTGGGAGGAATTTCTTGGCCTGTGTCACAAAAGCCGCTTCGGTTCACACGCTGGAAGGATGTTCAGTATTGTGAATCATGGGGGTCAGTTTTGAAGAGCCGTCGCTCCCCTGCACTGGCACACTGGGGGCATTAGCATGTGAAAAAGGAGGAAATAAAGTTGTCAAGTTCGCTCAGTCCACACCGCCTCCCCCCTGCACCCCTTTATTCCAGCCCTGTTTTCCCTACTCAACATGAAGTCAAGGACAGGAGTGATGCCTGACAACACACTTCAGATGACTCTTGTGCCTGCAGTGGTCACAAACAAATAGAAATATAAAAAATATAAACACAAATCAGTCCAGTGTCCATAGCTTTTAGATGCCACTGACCCCCAAATATGTGGCTGGTTGCATAAACTACTTTGACTGTTTTTTTTTGTTGTTTTTTTAAATTAATTAATTAATATATAATCTCATCATTTCTCGTATCTCATTGTTTCCAATTTTTGTTTCAGTTTCCATTTTTTGTCCCATGCTTTCCACTTTTTGTCACAATTTCCATTTTTTTAATCTCATAATTAGTATTTAATAATTTATATGAGAAACATTAAACTATGGCTGTCAAAGGGGAAAAAAATAATTGTGATTACTCTTGTGATTACAGATCTTAAAAAAGCAGAATGAGATGTTAATACTAAAAACATTTAAACTATTTATTTAGTTTTTTTTAAATAATTTTAGTAATAAATAAAAATATTTGAACATTTTTAAAATTAAAATAAATTATAAAAACTAATAGAATTGAATATTTATAATTATATATTTTTTAATATATACATAATTAGTTTTTTACATTTACAATTTAATTGTTGTTAAAATAAATTATATAAAAATGTAAATACAATTGTATATTTGCAACAATTAAATTATAAATTACAATTGTTAAAAAATACACTACCAATCAGAGGTTTGGAATATTTTATATATATAAATATTTTATTATATATATATATATATATATATATACACACACACACACACTTTTTTAAATTCAGCATATTAGAATGTTTTTTTTTTTTTAAGATCATGAGACACTGAAGACTGGACTAATGGCTGCTGAAAAGTGAACATTATGAGATAAAAAGTCATTTTATGTCAAAATGTATCATTTATTTAACTGATAATTATGAGATTAAAAAGTGGAAATCATGATATAAAAGTAAAAATTATGAGATAAAAAGTGGAAATTATGATATAAAAAGTCATAAGTATGATAAAATCAAATTTTTATGTTACTATTCATTTATTAGACTGGTAATTATGAGATTAAAGAGTGAAAATCATGATATAAAGGTCTCAGTTATGAGATAAAAAGTCATAATTATGATAGCAAAATACAAAAAAATTAGTAACATTTTTAAATATATATATATTTTTAAAAAATTCAGCATATTAGAATGATTTTTTTTAAAGATCATGAGACAGAAGACTGGACTAATGGCTGCTGAAAATTCAGCTTTGCATCACAGAAATAAATTACATTAGAAAATATATTCAAATAGAAAACATTTATTTTAAATTGTAAGAATATAATATTAAGTTTTTACTGCATTGTTCAATCAAATAAATGCAGCCTTGGTGAACATAAGAGGCTAATTTTTACATATATATTAGAATATTTACACAGTTACATTTTAATTAATATTTCTGAGGACCTCCTCCTTAAGGACCCCCAACTTCTATATGAAACTCAGAAACTACTGGTGAGACAACTGTATACGCGTGTTTTGATAACATAAGCGCACATATGCAATGTAATAAATAGGTCTGCAGTTGGTAGATGCGAGCATACAGGTGTGTTTATGTCTACAGCCGCGCACGTTAACGCTTGTGCATGTGACAATCCGTCAGAGCGTGTTTGTGTACATAGCACAACTGCGTATGTGAGCGCTCGGCCATGTGTGCACACGTGTGTGAGTGTACGTGTGTGCGCCTGACGAGGTGCTGGTTCCCACAGCTCTGATCTAATTCGGCTGAAACCCAATCTCCGTGTGAGCGCCGCTCGGCCAGCGCTCTCCCTCCCACCGGCACTGCATTTGTGTGTGTTTGTATGTGTGTGTGTGGCAGCCACTTCCCCTGTTAGTCCCTAAGGCCCCTCGGCGCAGCGGCTCGCCCGGATTGGTTTACTATGTCAACTCTGGGAGCCGGCAGCAGCAGCCGCGCTCACATGCCCCGATGCATCCTGTGCGCACACCATCCTGACACCTTATACCTGACATTCAGCAACTGCAGGAACGAGGGAACAGCAGAAGGGAGGAGAGAGGCAGGGAGGCACGGTGGGTGGGGGGCGTCGGGTTTCGTGACATTTTGCCTGCCGGGACCAGCGGGAGGAGAGAGAGAGGAGACGAGAGAGTGCGTGTTTGTATGCGTGTGTGTGTGTATGCCGGTTCACAGACAGAGAAGAAATAAAAACAGATGTGGAGGAGTGTGTGTGTGTGTGTTTGCGTGGAACAAAGGCCTGCTTCACTGAGTTGAATAACAGGAGTCCTTGAAAGAATGCTTGTTAATTATGGACCCCCGGGCCTGTGGGGGGACGGGTGGATGCTGGTGTTTTGGTGGAGGGCTTCGGTTTGCTGTGCTTGTTGTTGTTGAGCAATCATATGAGCGGTGGAGGATTGTTGTCATAGCAGCTAATAATAAGTACTGAACATGTCAGTTTTACATTTTCACACGGAGTTCACATGGTTGTTTCAAACCTGTATCTCTTGCTTTTTTCCACTGAACCCACATGGAGAAAGTTTGAAGAATGTCCATCCTGCTCATTTCCATGCAGTTGAAGTGATGGGTGCTAGCAAGCTCCAAGATCTGCATCAAGGCAGCATACAAGTATCATAAATTAGGTTCATATAACCATGCTCATATTTATAATGTTACACAATTTGTACAGAAAATACATTGTTAACAATTAGAAATGATTCTTGCGCAAATCAGTATATTAGAATGATTTCTAAAGGATCATGTGACACTGAAGACTGATGTAATGATGCTGAAAGTTCAGCATTGCATCACAGGAATAAATTATATTTTAAATTGTATTAAATTAGAAAACAGTTATTTTAAATTGTAATAATTGTATAATATTACTGTCTTTACTGTGAATAAATGCAGCTTCAATGAATATAAGAGACTTCTTTTAGAAACATTTAAAAATCTTTAACCGACCCAAAACTTTTGAACAATAGCGTATACAGTTGAGGTCAAAAGTTTACATACACCTTGCAGAATCTGCAAAATGTTGATTATTTTACCAAAATAAGAGGGATCATACAAAATGCATGTTATTTTTTATTTAGTACTGACCTAAATAAGATATTTCACATAAAAGACGTTTACATATAGTCTACAAGAGAAAATAATAGTTGAATTTATGAAAGTTTACATTCACCTGATTCTTAATACTGTGTTGTTACCTGAATGATCCACAGCTGTGTTTTGTTTTGTTTAGTGATAGTTGTTCATGAGTCCCTTGTTTGTCCTGAACAGTTAAACTGCTTGCTTTTCTTCAGAAAAATCCTTCAGGTCCTACAAATTCTTTGGTTTTTCTGCATTTTTGTATATTTGAACCCTTTCAAGCAATGACAGTATGATTTTGAGATCCATCTTTTCACTCTGAGGACAACTGAGGGACTCTTTTACTATTACAGAAGGTTCAAATGCTTACTGATGCTCCAGAAGGAAACACGATGCATTAAGGGGGCTCTAATTTTTGGTTGTTGGTGCCCGAAGCGTCAGTCTGTATTCAGAAAGGCACGTAGTACACGTCATTTTCTTTCCGTACATGATATTGTGATGCAACAGGGTTGCGGGTCCGGCCCAAAACTAGTCTGTACGCTGGCCTCTACATTAGCAGGTCACGGCCTGTTTCGTCATGGACTGCTCATGAACTCATGACCGTGCTTGCAGGAAGTGTCACGGAGGAGAAGAAAAAGTTGAATAAAGTCGATGTTTTGTTTTCTTTGCGCACAAAAAGTGTTCTTGTCGCTTCATAAAATTCAGATTGAGCCACTGATGTCTTTCATTCTTTTCTGGGCCTTGACGGTGTTAATTACTTGGCAGTAATTCATCCAAATTATCTTAAATTGTGTTCTGAAGACAAACAAAGGGTTTGGAATGACATGGGGGTTAGTGATTAATGACAAAATTTTTATTTTGGGGTGGAGTAACTATTTAAGACTCAAGTGTATGTAAACTTTTGAACAGGGTCAATTTTACAAATTCAACTATTATTTTGTCTTGTGGACTATATGTAAATATATTTTATGTGAAATACCTTCTTCAGGTCAGTACTAAATAAAAAATAACATGCATTTTGTATGATCCCTCTTATTTTGGTAAAATAATTAACAACTGCATTATTATCAACTGCAATAATTATCAACTGTATGTCACCCATAATAAATTTAGCCTTTATCACAGTAATAAATTACGTTTTAAACTGTATTATTAATAGAAAAGTGTTATTTAATTAATATTTCACAATATACAGCAAATTTTGACTTTTTATAAAGACATTAAAACATCTTATATATGCTAATATTTATGAATTGTTCATATTTGTCACTGTTGTAAAGCCAAGTACTGTACTGAAGACAATTTTTTTTTCTCTGGAAAATGTAAAAGAAAACAAATAAAGCCTAACAACTACTGATTTTGTGTTACAAACTACCTTTTATTCACAAACGGATTCTTTGTAAATCTCTTTTTATGAATCGTTATGAAAACGATCAAAACCCGGCATTTAATAATTACTCACCCTCATGTCGTTCCAAACCCATAAGACCTTCGTTCGTCTTCAGAACACAAATTAAGATATTTTTAATGAAATCCGAGAGCTTTTGACCGTCTCCTGCGTCAGCAGCACCACACACATGCATTGTGGTTCTCTCGTAAACTTGCATCGAAGACTGACACGGAAGAGAAGAAATACTTGAATAAAGTTGTTATTTTTGTTTTCTTTGCACACAAAAAGTATTCTCGTAGCTTCATAAAATTACAGTTGAACCTCACACATGAACTATTTTAACGATGTCCTTACTACCTTTCTGGGCCTTGAATGTGTCAGTTGCGTTGCTGTTCATGCAGGGTCAGAAAGCTCTTGGATTTCATCAGTTATGAAATTAAGCTAGTTTCGCATATCTAAGGTTCGTAGCAGATGATACACATTTACAACAATTTAGTTTTTAAACAATACACTGTATATCAAAAACAGACTTCTAAAGGAAACACAGGAATGAACATTTATTGAATATCTTTTGTAAAGAAGAAAGAAAGTAATATGACTTTTGTAACAGAATGAGGGTAAGTAAGTGACAGAATTTAGATGTCTTGCTGAATGATCCTTTTACTAATTTGCAACAGATTGATGGGTTTCCTGTGATTGCTGTTATATATTGCTGCTGGCCAGTAACTGTTACAAAATGTGCTCTGTGGTAAATCACTGCCATCAGCGTCTCGTCTAGAGTAAAGGCTCAGTTACACTGCTCACAGATCTGTCAGTCAGACATCTGTGGATCCTGTGCTCTGTCAGGGCTTGTCTGTTTCACTTTACCTCAGGGCACACACAAACACACACATCTTCTATCGCCGGTCACACGTCTTACGACTCGTCTCAAACTCTTAATACACACTCACACAGTCTGGTTCGTTCCTCACCCCTATGATAAACAAACTCTCTCGCACACAAACACACGCACACCCCCGTCCCCAGCCCCCTCAAAATAAACGTCAGGTATTCACAGTCACCACCTACCATGTCAAACAAACAACACACTCGTTACTCTTCTCTCACAGTCCTCCACCTCCCCCATCGCTCGCTTTGAGTCCCAGAAACACTTTTATTTTACAACTACCACCACAAACAATCAGAGGACCACTCAGTCTTTAAGTTTTGACAGCTGTAATTTCATTCGATCACTTTTGTGTGTGTACTGCGTGCCGTGTGTATTTGTGTGTTGTGCAGATGGAAAATGACTCACTGTTGCTCTTTCCAGAAGCCTCTGGCTGTGAGCACTGGGCACAGGTGACATGAAGACCACATGACCTTACAGACAAATTCTAAAGTTATTAGGCTTTTCTTTTTTTTTTTTTTTTGAAGTTTAAAATGATTGTATGAAAGCACATTTCCACCACTGAATAAAGAATAAAAAAGGTAATTTTTTCTCAGAATTGTTGTGATTTATAAAGTCAGAATTGCACGATATAATTGCAAGATATAAACTCACAATTCTGAGAAATGGCTTTATATCTCACAATTTTGACTTTCTTTCTTGCAATTCTGACTTTTTTCCTCACAATTTTGACTTTTTTCCCATAATTGCAAGTTTATGTCTTGCAGTTTATGTCTTGACTTTTTTTCTCAGAATTGCACTTTTACATCTAAGAATTCTTACTTTTTCTTGCAATTTTGACTTTTTTTCTCAGAATTGCATGTTCATATCTCGCAATTATGACTTTTTTCTCACAATTTTTAGTTTTTTTCTCAGAATTCAAAGTTTATATCTTAAAATACTGACTTTTTCCTTGCAATTTTGACTTTTTTCACAGAATTGCAAGTTTATATCTCGCAATTCTTACTTTTTTTATCGCAACTTTTTTTCTCCAAGTTGTGCATTCATATCTTGCAATTCTGACTTTTTTTCTTAGAATTGCATGTTTATATCTCTCAATTCTTACTTTTTTCTCGCAACTTTGACTTTTTTCCTCAGAATTGCACGTTTATGTCTATTAATTCAGATTTTTTTCCTCAGAATTGCAAGTTTATATCTCACAATTCTGACTTTTTTCTCGCAATTTTGACTTTTTCCCAAACCTTTAAGTTTATATCTTGCAATTTTCTTTTTTTCTTAGAAATGCATGTTTATATCTCGCAATTCTTATTTTTCTTGCAACTTTGACTTTTTTTTCCTCAGAATTGCAAGTTTATATCTCACAATTCTGACTTTTTTTCTCGCAATTTTGACTTTTTTCTCAGAATTGTGAGATATAAACTTTGTGCAATTGTGAGTTATAATGTCCAATTCTGAGGAGGGAAAAGACTGATGTTTTCCTAGAACTGCAAATTAATATCTCACAAATCCTGTTTTTTTCCTCAGAATTGCAAATCTCGCAATTCTGAGTTTTTTTTTCCTTGCAATTCTGAGTTTATGTCTCACAATTCTGAGAAAAAAAGTCAAAATTGTGAGATAAATTGTCGTATTAACCTTTCTTTTTTTTCATTTAAGTGGCAGAAACAGGCTTCCATATTATTACTGACTTTGTAATTTGATTGTAACAAATATTATTGGAATACAGTTTATGCCAAAAATCATTAGGATATTAAGTAAAAATCATGTTCCATGAAGATATTTTGTAAATTTCCTACTGTAAATATATAAAAACTTAATTTTTGATTAGTAATATGCATTGCTAAGAGCTTCATTTGGACAACTTTAAAGGCGATTTTCTCAATATTTTGATTTTTTTGCACCCTCAGATTCCAGATTTTCAAATAGTTGTATCTTGAAAAATATTATCCTATCCTAACAAACCATATATCAATGGAAAGCTTATTTATTCAGCTTTTCAGATGATGTATTAATCCCAGTTTTGAAAAATTGACTGTTACTGGTTTTGTGGTCCAGGGTCACAAATATGCATTATCAGTAATATCATCGACCTGGGAAAAGAGAGTTTTATTCTACATAATTGTGATTCAGCATGTTGAGATCACATGACCAGCAGAATACTACTAATTTCATCTCAGTAAAGCCCTCATTATTAGGCATTTTGGTTACAGAATGTATTATTAATTTATTTACAGTAAAGACGGTACCATTGTGAAATATTATTACCATTTAAAATAACAGTTTTCTTTTTAAATGTATTTTAAAATGTAATTTATTTCTGTGATGAAAGGCTGAATTTTCAGCATCATTACTCCAGTCTTTAGTGTCACATGATCCTTCAGATTAGCTGCTCAAGAAACATTTCTTATTATTATCAATATAGAAATGCTTTTCTGAAGGCTGTGATGCATTTTGTTCAAGATTCATTTGTTGTCATTTGCCGTTAATGAATAGAAAGTTCAGAAGAACTGCATTTATTTTGAAATAGAAATCTTTTGCTGCCACTTTTTTCAATCAGTTTAATGCATCCTTTCTCAATAAAAGTATTAATTTAATATTTTTTACAAATCTTATTGACCCCCATACGTTTAAACAGAAATGTACACAAGTCACTAATGTCTGCGTATGTGCGTGTGAAAGTGAAACGAATGTGTGTTTATATGTGTTATGATGGTTGGGTGAGTGGCATCACTGTCACATGTCTTGAGGGAGTCTCGGATGAATTGAAACCAAGTGGTGAAATCAAACCCTGAAGTTTCTCTTCTGCCCTCCGCACACTGACACATAAACACACATCTCTCTCCCTGTCTGTCTGTCCACCCTTGTCCCCTTTTCTTTCAATCTGTCTAGTTTACCCATTCGACTGGGGTTGTGTCACTGGCCTGTTGCTATTGAAAGCCCCCCTAAGGTCTAGTTCAGCTGCACAATGGCCCCAGCGCTCGCCACGTCCCCTCTCCTCGTGCGCAGAGTGACACATGACATCACTCAGAGGGCCCTGAACCCTCACAGGGCCATTCAGAGCCCTCGGTGTGATGCTGAGACTCACATGAGCTCCAGACCAGCGTCTGAATGGGCGGAAAAGTCTAAAAGACATCAAGACTTCTCGCCTCTCACTGCTTGAAGGCTGATGGGTCTCGAAAACAATGATGGAAAACGTTTCAGAAAATTGACACTGATATTATTACATGTCTCTCTGGAATGCTTCATTCTGATCAGTTGAAGCATTCAAATATTTTTGTATTTATTTAAAGGAGAAGTTCATTCCCGAACAAAAATGTACAGACAATTTACTCACCCCCTTGTCATCCAAGATGTTCCTGTCTTTCTTTCTTCAGTCGTAAAGAAATTATGTTTTTTGAGGAAAATGTTTCAAGATTTCTCTCTATATAATGGTTTTCTTTGGTGCCTGCGAGTTTGAACTTCCAAAATGCAGTTTAAATGCAGTTACAAAGAGCCAAGGAAGAAGGGTCTTATCTAACAAAATGATCAGATATTTTCTAAAACAAATTATACAAATTATAAGCTCTGCGTATTCCAGGTCAAGACAGTTAGGGTATGTTGAAAAACTCCCATCTCATTTTCTTCAAAACTTCAAAATCGTCCTACATCGCTGTTTTAACTTTTTTTTGAAGCTGCATTTAAACTGCATTTTGGAAGTTCAAACTCGGGAGCACCATAAAAGTCCACTATATGTAGAGAAATCCTGAATTATTTTCCTCAAAAAACATAATTTCTTTACGACTGAAGAAAGAAAGACATGAACGTCTTGATGACAAGTGGGTGAGTAAATTATCTGTACAATTTTTGCAATACAATCTGTACATCTGTACAGATTGTATTGAAAAAATAAGAGTGTCAACGAGAACGGAACAATCTTTAAAAACATATGTTTTTGGTTGCAAGCCTTTAGAAGTGTTCCCTTATTTTGGTTTCATGTCGTTAGGAAAAACATTTATATCATTTTCGAGAATAGCTGAACTACAAATGAAAATGGTGCAACCATTAAAGGGATAGTTCATGCAAAAATGAAAATTGCCCCATGATTTAAACACCCTCAAGCCATCCTAGATGTATATGATTGGAGTTATATTAAAAAAATGTCCTGGCTCTTCCAGGCTTTATAATGGCAGTGAATGGGTGTTGAGATTTTGAAGTCCAATAAAATGCATCGATCCATCATAAAAAGTACTTTACACAGCTCTGGGGGTTTAATAAAGGCTTTCTGAAGCAGTTTTTGTAAGAAAAATGTTGAGATTTTTAAACCAAATTATAATTTCTAGTTTCGCTAACTGTTGGAGCATCCAGCATATGATGTAGGATCTGGTGAGAATATGCTAGTTTTGTGAGAACCAAGTTTTGTTTACGGCAATAGTGTCCTCTTTGCTTATGTCAAAATCTTCTAACATTTTTCTTTACATCTTTCCGTTATGAGGCAGACAAGACTTCCGCGTTCAGGAAAATGTGGATATAAGAGTATATTTAAACCATTGTATGTATAAGAACAGCATTTTTAATGTGTGTGTATATATATATATTTTTTTTAAAGATTTATTTTTGGCATTTTTATGCCTTTGTTTAGATAAGACAGTGTAGTTTTGACAGGAAGCGAAGTGGGAGAGAGAGAAGGGGGTGGGATCAGGAAAGATCCACGACCCGGGACTCGAACTCGGGTCGGCCGTAGCGCAACGGCGCCATATGTCGGCGTGCTAATCACGAGGCTGTTGGGGTCAACTTTTTAATGTAGTTTAAAATAAATCAGTACATCTGAACAAAAAAGAGCCCTTTTCGATTTGTACAGGATGGAACAGTGTAAAAAGCAGTGATGAATTGTGGGTACCGTACATGGTACAATCACAACAATGTGACTTCTGCAAGTCACAGTCAGATTTGATGTTTTAAAGTGAGTTCTGCGCAGGCGGATGTTAAGACGGTAGAGGTGATGAGGTTTAGCTGGTTTACTCAGGGTGTAGGAGAAAATAAACATAACTAATGGTCTGTCACAAATGTATCAGAGAGAAAGGTCCTTGTTTCAGGGGCACCGGCTCTTTTCCCAGTGGCTGCTCCGTGCCAGCTGTCTTGGCCGAGGAGCTCTCCGGCTTTCCCAAGCTCTAGCCTGTGGGAAAATCCACACTGGCCAATAATTGATTCCGCCCTGCCAGCTCCATTAGCGCTCAACACGGTCAAGCGGCCAGTGATCTACAGACAGCCTGTGAGCGAACACACACTCCCCCATCCGACCCTCCCTCGTCCCCCTTCTCTCTTTTTAATTTCTCCATTCCTCTCTCACTCTCTCTCTCGTGCTGTGGTGTGAGTGCACGTCTTGTAAATGTGACCTTCAGCACAATTAGTGCCTGTGTGTGACCACCTGTCTGCAGGCCTGGCCACCTGACCGTCAGTGTTCAGGCCCATTCATATGCAGCAGGACTGCTCATGCCAGGCCAGTGTACACACACACAGACACACACGCTGTTAACACTTGCACAGCCCCGGCACTCAAATCCAAGGCATGCACACGAAGGATCAAATGTACACTTAATGCACACAAGTGTCAACTCAACACCATTTGAGTACAGCATACTGCACACCATCAACACCCTTGCGCTGCCTACAAGTTAAATATCGATAAAAGAAAATATTTGAATATTTGACGAAATTAGCATTAATGCAGGTGAATAATTTTTCCAGTTTAACGGCGTTAAAAATATTTAACGAAGGGGCGGAGCTACAGTTGGCCACCCATTCACAACTGCTGCTTCGATCTCTTTTTTTCTTAAGATGTGCATTTATTTAGTCACAGAAAGTCTTTACGACCACATCAAACGGGAGATTTTTTCTGACATGCGCTCACAACTTCACTTCTGCCACAGGCGCTAGTCAAACAATCGTGGGAAACTGGTGACGAGGAGCTTAGTTAGAATAACAGTTAACACCGGTCTGATGAGATGCTGTCAGGCCATATGTCAGTAAAAATTAAGTTACCTGTCCTGTCAGCCATGCTGTGCTTGTAGCCTGTATCATTTCATATTAAAGCGCAAATTAAAAGACGAGCATGTGTGTCAGATCTGCGTCATGTTCAGCAGTGGCAGCTCTTAAAGTAATAGCAGTTAAATAAGCTAATAACCCAGCTGCTATGATGTCTGTTAATCAAAAAACAAAAGAAAAAAGAGGAAATCAATAACTTTTTTAGCTTTAAGGATTCATCTATATTTAATTTAGTATGTAGAGTTTAATAACTTTATTTACTTTCTGTACATTGCTGAGGGGCACAGGTAAATACTGGGTTTATGTGTAGAAGTTCACTTAAATTAAAAGTTGTTTTTTTAAAGTCTAATAAATGTTCAAATTGATAGCTCTCAATTATACTGTAATGTTGAATGGCTATTGTCAAAGGTTAAATATTAGTAAAAAAACAAACAATTTTCTAGAGACATCAGTAATATTGGTATCGGTGATACTCACCTTCAGTCATAAAAATTAACAAATATTAAAAATATTATAAATAACAAATGTACTGTCTTTATGTTGTTTCTACATTAATTTGAAGATTGAATGTGAAATTATTGCAGTATAAAAGTATATTTAAAAAATTCTGAATCAACGTGACACTGAGGACTGGAGTAATGATGCTGAAAATTCAAATTTGCATCACATTTTAAATTACATTAAAATAGAAATCAGTTATTTTAAATTGTAATTATATTTCAAAATATTGTTTTTATTACTTTTACTAATATTACTGGTATTTTTACTGTATTTGTTAATCAAATAAAAGCAGCCTTGTTGAGCAGAAGTAATATTTTTTCAATAACATAAAAATCTTAATTGTTCCAAACTTGCTAGTGTATACATGTAGTGCATTCTAAATAATATATAAATATTAATACATTAGAGCTGATAAAAGCTCTCAATTATACTGTAATGGTGAACGGCAATAGTCAATGGTTAAATATTAGGAAAAAACAAACAATTTCCTAGAGACATCCAAAATATTGCTATCGGTGATACTCACCATCAGTCATAAAAATGAACAAATATTAAAAATATTATAAATAACAAGTATACTGTCTTTATGTTGTTTCTACATTAATTTGAAGATTAAATGAGAAATTATTGCAATATAAATATATATTTGAAAACTTCGATGTTAGATGGGATTAATCACGATTAATTCGTTTTTTTTCAATCACTAATAACATTATATGTTTAGTTATATTTAATTTTAATTGATGTTTTTTAAACACAAATATATATTAATATTATATAAGATTATATTATATACTATTCAGCTTTTTATTTATTTTTTTAAGTCTCTGATGCTCACCAAGGCTGCATTTATTTGTTTAGTTTTTCTAAATTATAATCAGTTATAGGACTGAAGATTTTCTTTAGGAAAGTTCAAAAGAACTGCATTTATTTGAAAATCTTTTTAATAGTATAAATGTTTTTACTGTCACTTTTGATCTATTTGATGCATCCTTGCTGACAATTAAGTATTTTTTTTATTACTTTATTATTTTAATCTTACTAGCTTAACTTTTGAATGGTAGTGTATAAGTTTTATCCAACATTAACAATACTACTACTAATAATAAATGTGACCCTGGACCACAAAACCAGTCACACAGGTATATTTGTTATTTACTAATTTTTTTTTTTATGCCAAAAATCACCAGGATTAAGTAAAGATCATATTCCCTGAAGATATTTTGTAAATTTCCACCGTAAATATATAAAAACTTAATTTTTGATTAGTAATATACATTGCTAAGAACTTCATTTGGACAACTTTTAAGGTTTCTCAGTATCTTGATTCTTTTGCATCCTCAGATTCCAGATTTTCAAATAGTTGCATCTCGGCCAAATTTTGTCCTATCCTAACAAACCATACATCAATGGAAAGCTTATTTATTCAGCGAAAATTGACCCTTATGACTGGTTTTGTGGTCCAGAGTCACAAATGTTTCTTGAGCAGCAAATCAGCATATTTAGAATGATTTCTGGAGTAATGATGCTGAAAATTCAACTTTGCATCACATAAATAAATTACATTTTAAATGATATTAAAATAGAAATCAGTTATTTTAAATTGTAATTATATTTCAAAATATTGCTTTTATTACTATTACTAATATTACTGTTATTTTTACTGTATTTGTTAATCAAATAAATGCAGCCTTGTTGAGCAGAAGTGACTTTTTTTCAATAACATAAAAATCTTAATTGTTCATTCTAAATAATATATAAATATTAATACAGTATACTGTATACAGTAGAGCTGATAAATTAATAATAATGTGTGAGTTATACATTACATATAATTTATTATGTGTATTATTGTTAGAGAAACTGTATATCCATATATTTAGCTCACTTCTGGAGATATTATTGTGACCTACTTTTAGTTGTGTAAACCCAGACTTGCACACACATGTTTATCTAAATATCTAAATGGGGACATACCGCAGGCCACGACAGTTTTTAAATAAAGCTAATTGTAAAAGCTATGCACTAACCGTAATTTAGTCTCAAATAGCCAGACTTTTGATTATCTGTATAAATTCTGTCTCACCAAACTTTAAAATACCATTAAACAAAAAGAAGTTTATCCAACCGCTATGCAAATCCTAGATTACACAGAAGCTAATCAGATTGATGACAATTTCAGCTGAATCGTGCAATTTTTGTCTGCGATATGCATCAAGCAGTGCACGAAAAGTTCACGGGTGTGTGTTGAGGCTAACCCCACTTTGAACTCTAACCCTTCAAACCAGAATTTTAAATACTAAGAAAAAAATTAAGAATCAGTATTCCATTTTAGAGTGTCGGCAAAATATAGCTAGGTTACATAGACACAAACATAGATCTTCACACACACATCCCGCTCCGCTTATCTGTCTCCTCACCACACCCTTTTATCTGACGGATCGTGTTCTAGTATTCGGTCTGGCTCCCATTCAGTCCGTGTGTACCCTATGGCGTTCCCCACAGAGCACCAATTTCATCCCATCACAATCATTCCGGCCTTTCATTTACATCAAAGAGAGACGCTCCTGCTCCTTCACTCTCATCTGCCTTTCCGCTTGCTATTTTCATTCCACACGGCGCTCTTTTGGCGGAGTTCGGTTTAAGACATCCTCACGCTATTTCAGTTTAGACTTCTTACCGTGATTACTATAAAGGCAAACTGCACCGAATCATACTGCACACAGAGCGTGCGTTTCTGAAATCATTAATAGACTGATTAATCATAAATCGTAATGGAATAATTCGCTCAGAAATTCTAAATGTCATCATTTACTCAATCTGAGATTGTTTTAAAATGAGTTTCTTGCTTTCTGTGCAACACAAAAGAAAATATTTTGAAGAATGTACTCGCTGCTCTTTTCCATGAGCTTACGATGTAGCTTTGTTTTAATGTAGATGAGCATTTATGGTTAAAAGTATATACATTTTAAGTTTATTTAGAAAATGACTGATCGTTTTGCTAGATAAGACCCTCATTCTTTGGCTGGGATCATGTAGAGCACTTTGAAGCTGCATTGAAACTGCAATTTGGACCGTCAACCCTTTGATTCCCATTGAATTCCACTATATGGAGAAAAATCCTGGAATGCTTACCTCAAAACCTTAAAGGAGAACTCCACTTCCAGAAAAACAATTTACAAATAATTTACAATAATTTACCCTCTTGTCATCCAAGATGTTCATGTCTTTCTTCAGTTGTAAAGAAATTATGTTTTTTGAGGAAAACATTTCAGCATTGTTCTCCATATAATGGACTGATATGGTGCCCCCATTTTGAACTTCCAAAATGCAAACGATCCCAGATGTGGTTGTAAACAATCCCAGCTGAGAAAGAACGAGCGGTTATTTTAATAAAAATAATACAATTTATATACTTTTTAATGCCAAACGCTCGTCTTGTCTTACTCTACCTGGACTGTTTTTCTTCCGGTTCTTGACAGTTAGTGTATGTCGAAAAAATCCCATCTCATGTTCTCCCTCAGCTTCGAAATTGTCCTATATCACTGTTTTACCTTTTTTGTAAAGGGTGTTTGATCTTCTTTGCATGTTCACTTTGCAAAGACTGTGTCGGTACTTCTGCAGCGATGTAGGATGATTTTGAAATGATTTTTGAAGTTGAGGGAGAAAATACGATTGGAGTTTTTCGACATACCCTAACTGTCTTGAGCCAGAATACACAGAGTTCAGGGAGAGAAAGGCAAGATGTGCGTTTGAGATTAAAAAGTCTTACTTAAAGTATTACATATTTTTAATGAAAATAACCGATCATTTTGCTAGATAAGACCCTTCTTCCTCGGCTGGGATCGTTTACAACCACATTTGGGATCATTTGAAGCCGCGTTTAAACTGCATTTTGGAAGGTCAAAATCGGGGCACCATATCCTGAAATGTTTTCCTCAAAAAACATAATTTCTTTACGACTAATGAAAGAAAGACATAAACGTCTTGGATGACAAGGGGGTGAGTACATTAGGCAATTTTAATTTTGGAAGTGTACTAATCCTTATAATCTGTGATTTCTTTCTGCAGGATGAAGGCAGATTAGGATTAGCGTGTAAGGAAAGGTGCGGAGGCGAGTGCCCTCATCTCTGACCAGTCCTGTGCGTTTGACCCAGCGCTGACAGCAGCGTAATTGTGGTAATTACACCCCTTTAAACCATGCACCCCATTCGCCCCCCACCAGGCTTGAATGTGTCCCCATTTGTTTGCTATGAAATATTAACTGGAGTCAGCTGCGCGTATGAGAGAGCGGTGGGCCCTCCCGGCCCCGGCACTCCCCATGCCACATGTCTGATGAAAGGTACGGCTCTGCCTTTACCAATTAGGACACAATGGCAGGTCTGCATGTCCCTCTCACTGCCTGTGCATCTGTGCGTCTCGTCTGATCAATGAAGGAGGAAAAACAAGGAGGTCAGAGGACGAAGGGGGAGGATCTGCTAATTCCTGCCCTGAACACTTGCCATGCTCACTCAATTTGACTAATTCCTGTTACACTGCCTTTAATGATTTTTGTATACCTTTGAGTTGTATACCTTGTGTATTATGATTTTAGGGATTTTTTTAATGCATAAAAATTCATTTGTTCCATTAGTTAACTACATCAGTTAACATGAACGAACATATAAAAATACTTCTAAAGCATTTATTAATCTTTGTTGTTAATTATTTTAAGAGATGTTCACTTCCAGAATAAATATTTCCTGATAATTTAGTCCCCCCCCATTGTAAACCAAGATGTTCATGTCTTTCTTTCTTCATCAAAAAGAAATGAAGGTGTTTAAGGAAAACATTTCAGGATTTTGCTCCATATAGTGGACTTCAATGGGGATCAGCAGGCTGAAGGTCAAAATTGGAGTTTCAATGCAGCTTCAAAGGGCTCTACACGATCCCAGCCAAGGAATAAGGGTCTTACCTAGCAAAACTATTGTCATTTTCTTAAAACAATAACAAGCTAGATACCTTTTAACCACAACTGCTCATCTTGCACTAGCTCGACTGACACACATCACACAATCACATTGGAAAGGTCAGTTGTGACGTAGGCGGAAGTACCATCCCAGTGTTTATAAAGCGAAAGTGCAAAGAAAGTCAAACAGCCTTTACAAAAAAAGGTAAAACAATGTCAGAAGTTGGAAGAGAAAATGACATGGAGTTTTTCACCTTACACTACTATTTTGAACCAGAGTACACAGTCAAAGAACTAACCATGTGTGACCTTTCAAACGTAATGCATGAAGTCATGGATGCAGAGCTCGTGCAAGATGAGCATTTGTGGTTAAAAAGTATATATTTTGCTAGACCCTAATTCCTCGGCTGGGATCGTGCACTTTGAAGCTGCATTGAAACTGCAATTTGGACCTTCAACCCATTGGTCACTATGAAGTCCACTATATAGAGAAAAATCCTGGATTGTTTTCTTAAAAACCTTTAATTTCTTTGTGACTTAAGATGGAAAGACATGAACATCTTAGGTGACATAGGGGTTAGTAAATTATCAGGAAATTTTTATTCTGGAAGTGAACTAATCTTTTAATTTCAACATTTACTAATACATCATTAAACGTAAAAAATATTTTAATATTTTTTAATGGACCTGAGCTAACATGAACTAACATTCACAAAGATTACAATATTAGTAACGGGACTAATAATGGAACTAATGTGATTGCGTTACCTATTCATTCATTCATGCACATTTATCAAATCTTATTTTAATATTGTTTTATGCACTTTTTAATTGTATTCTTCCAATAAAATTCCTATAAAATATTTTTGTAATATATGTGTACATGTAAAAATGTTATTTATACCACATTTTTGTAATATAAAAATATATATTTATAGAAAAATATAAACATATAATATATATTTATGTATTTTGGTTTAGTGCTCTCTAATTTTGTTGCCCCAAAGTGGAACTGTTCAACTGTGTAAATGTAAAAAAGTAAAAAAGTAGTTTCTTTATTGTTAAAGTAGTGTGAAGTATTTATTTATTTATTGTAATAATAATAATAATAATAATAATAATAAATAATCAAATAAAGTCAAATAAAAATTATAATAAATAAATAAAATTAAAAAAATGTTAAAAGATAAACCTATATAGAACTAGAACAGAAAGTCTGACTAGCCCCACTCTCCTATATGAATAAATTTATATGATACATGCATATCAGTATATGTATGATGTACCATTTTAATGGCAGATTGAACCTTTTTCTTTTCTTTTTTCTTTTTCTTATTATTTTTTTTAATGAATGCTGCTTAAATTACTTAATGCTAAAACTACTACAATATACAAATGAATAATTATTAATTTTATTAAATTAATAATAGTAATAATAAAGTAATATAACAACTATTCAGATTTTTATAATTATTCATTACACTACCATTCAAAAGTTTTTAATGTTTTTTAATGAAGGCTCTTCTGCTCACCAAGCCTGGTTATTCCAAAGTACAACAAAAGCTGTAATATTGTGAAATATTTTTACTATTTAAAATAACTGCTTTCTATTTGAATATATTTTAAAATGTAATTTATTCCTGTGATCAAAGCTAAATTTTCAGCATCATTACTCCAGTCTTCAGTGTCACATGATCCTTTTTGCTGTTCAAGAAAAAATGTTATTATTAATAATAAAATTGTTATTATCAATATTTAAAACAGTTGAGTGCATTTTTTCAGGATTCTTTGATGAATGGAAAGATCCAAAGACCAGCATTTATCTGACATAAAAAGCTTTTGTAAGATTATACACTATACCATTCAAAAACTTGGAGTCAGTAGAATTTTGGGGGAAAGAAATGATAGAAATTAATACTTTTATTTAGTAAGGATGCTTTAAATTAATCAAAAGTGATGATAAAGACATTTATAATGTTACAAAAGATTTCTGTTTCAGATAAATGCTGTTCTTCTGAACTTTCTATTCATCAAAGAAAACTGAAAAAATTCTACTTTCTGTTTTCAACATTAATAATAATAATAATAAATGTTTTTTGAGCAGCAAATCAGAAGGATCATGTGACTGGAATAACGATGCTAAAATTCAGCTTTGAAATAACAGGAATAAATTACATTTTAAAACATTCAAATAGAAAACAGTTATTTTAAATAGTAAAAATATTTTTGGATCACATAAATGCAGGCTTGGTGAGCAAAAGAGACTTCTTTAAAAAAATTAAAAATCTTTTTTTTTAACAAAAAAAAAAAACTTTTGACTGGTAGTGTATTTAGGGCAGACTTCAAATTTCAGAGTTCAGAGAATGACTTCTTGACACTATTAACAGACACACAAAAAAAAGCCTTATTGGCCAGTGCTAAATGATTTACAGTGCTAATGATTTTTTTTTTTTTACTGTAACTTTCCATGTGTGTTTTAAAGTGAGTGTGTGAGGTGAGAAATGTGTATGTCTCTGTTAGCAGCTGAGCGTGCAGTGTTTCTGTGCAGTGCCACAGCGGGGCTCAGACAGTCAGAGGGCACACAGCCGGTGACAAACTCCCAACACTGCTGTCAGCCCTGTGACATGGGAACCACCAGGCCTGCGCTCAATCACGTCTCAAACCGCCATTCGCTTGCGGAGGTCCCAGATACCGCGCATTCCTCCCACCCCAGCCGCTGTGAGAACCACACGAAAAAAACACGAGACCAGAATAGCCGGTATGGCTCGGTCAGGACGCACTGCTACAGGCCATCTGAATGCAGTCCGGCCAGTCCTTCAAGGGGTACAGTGGGCCCATACAGCTATCACTAATGAGTTCTCTCAGAGGCTCTCTGACATTTCTGCGCGGCATTAATGTGGTCGCTCTCATGCAGAAGGTCGCAGAGATAATGTGTTACAGTGAAGCTGCCGTGTTGTTGATGTGAAGTGCGTGTTTCTCAGGAGAGCCTCACGGCTGGGACGAGGGGTGGCCGACAGCTGAGAGGAACACTTTCCCATGTCGTCAGGGGTCATGGGATCAGCCCGCAGGCCGTGCGGCAGTTGCTTTGTCCACACAAGGATGGCCTGTTTGTGACTGCCAAACTACGCAGAGGGAGTGAGAAACACAGAGCAAAAGAGAGAGAGAATGAAACAGAAAGAGGCTGCGTAGGTGTAGAGACTCTTCTTCATACTATAACAGTATCTCTTCAGCTATAGGCTGAAATTTATTTTTGCCATTTTTAATATCTTGAACTATAGATTTAATTGTTTTGCCCTTGTAAAAAAGTATTGAAAATGTGATATATATAAACAGTAGTCAACATTTGAAGTGGATCAAAACCTTTCATCAAAGTTGTCCTAAGACAAGAATGGGTATTGTTTTGGTTTTAGGACAACTTTGGTGAAAGGTTTTGATC
Source organism: Labeo catla (assembly GCA_012976165.1). NCBI lineage: Eukaryota > Metazoa > Chordata > Actinopteri > Cypriniformes > Cyprinidae > Labeo > Labeo catla. The sequence goes on from VONZ01000760.1 coordinate 304,376, forward strand.
CACTTCAAATGCTGACTACTGTATATATATGTATATATGTGTGTGTGTGTGTGTTTGTATATACAGCCGTTCAAACGTTTGGGATAAGTTTAATGTTTTTAAAGACATTTCTTCTGCTTATCAAGGCTGCACTTACTTGATCAAAAATACATTAAAAAAGAGTAATTTGTGAAATATTATTACAATTTAAAATAATGTTTTTTGTTTTAATATACTGTAAAATATAATTTATTCTTATGATGCAAAGCTGAATTTTCATCATCCATTACTCAACAAAAAAACAGCATATATTCAAAATAATATTTTCTAACAACATAAGTCTTTGCTAATTTCTTTAAAAAAAAAAAGAATAAAAAAAATTTCCAAAAACCCCAAACATTTTAACAGTAATGTATATTACTACAAAAGATTTCTATTTTAAATAAATGCTGTTCTTGTTCTTTTTTTTTTTTTTTTTAATTTTTATTCATCAAAAAATCCTGAAAAAAGTATTACAAGTCCTAAAAAAATATTAAGCAGCAAAAATGGTTTCCAATATTGATATTAAATCAGTATATTAAAATGAATGCTGAATAGTAATAATGCTGAAAATTCAGCTTTGCATTAAAGGAATAAACAATGTTTTAAAGTATATTAAAATAGTAGACCATTATTTTAAATTGCAATTATATTTCATAATATAACAGTTTTTTCTGTATTTTTGATCAAATAAATGCAACTTTGATGAGCATAAGAATCTTCTTAAAAAAAAAAAACATAAAAAATCTTTTACCCAAACTTTTGAACAAATTAAAATAATAATTTACATTTTTTTAAAATAATTTTTAAAATAAAGATTTTACTATTTATCAAATAAATACAAATATATATAAATATAAAAAAATATAATCTAAAATACAAATAAATATTTAAAGTCTTATGGTAAACATAAGAGACTTTTGCTGGCTGCCACTCTACAAAAATTATGCTGTATTAAGATACATAAATGCTTCATTTTTTTCTTACTTTTTTCTTTTTCTTTTTTAAGTTAGTGCACTTGTTTATAAAGGAAACAGAAAGGTCAAAATGTTAAAAAAAAAAAGAAGAAGAAGAAGAAAATAAAGAAAAATCCAGGTAAAAATCACTGTAATCAAGCATTTTTCCCCTAAAATTTTAATTTCTCTAGATAGAGTGAAAATCATGAATATTTATGAAAATCGTGAATATTTATGAAACATAAAATGTTAGCTTATTGAAATTCTTATTCCAAAAAATGTTTAAAAAACAATTTCCACCACCATCATTTCCATGTGGTGGAAACCCCACCAACCAATTCTTGATAGTTAAAAAACTGTACTGTTGTTGAATATCCAGTTTCAGTCATAAATATATCAGATTACATAAATAAAATGGATTGCGACAGCCGACAGCCATCTCGACTTCAGATCTTTGTGAATCTGACCTTCTTCATCTCCAGTGTTATGATACCTTAGCTCACATCACTTCTGGCAAGCCGACCCAAAGGTTATTTACACTAAACTCACACTTCAGTAGAACGATACTGTTCAAAGTTTCAGAAGGCAACATTAGCCCACTCTGTCATTCATCTATTATTTCTCTCCCTTCCTCTTTTGAAAGGCTAGAGCCTGTGTTTAATTGTCATCTCCTCCCCTTGAGGCTTCAACACCTCTGGAGAGTTCTGGATCTGATCTAACTCTCGCCTTCATAACCTCACCTACACAGTTCATTCCTCATGCAGCAGGCCTGGTCATGCAGGGAGGGTTATTTTACCAGGTGCAAAAGGACAAATCTCCTCCATGCCAGGGCTCACGTGGCCACTCGTGCAGCTCCACTGTGGGGCCCTGAGTCATAAATACCTCACTGTTGTGCACTAGTTATAATATAAAAGGAATAAGACCTTACCTATAAGATTTGAAATGTTGGACAGATCTTCTTAGGGGGTATCTGAATATTGTAAATATTTAATGTGATTTTATAATCAGAGAACTTAAGTGGCATAAACATTCATAACACACTTATTTGGGGTGAAATAATCAATTTGAAATATTATGAACCATTTTTATCAGCACATTTTTGTACTGTTTTAATCTCCTAAACTTTTTATCATTTTGTCTTACTAAGCCACAATATGACAAATTTAAAGGGACAGATCACCCAAAAAATGAAAATTAACCCATGATTTACTCACCATCAAGCCGTCCTAGCTATAAATGACTCTCCTTTTCAGATGAATATAATCAGAGTTATATTAGAAAATGTCCAAGCTTTATAATGGCAGTGAATGGCTGTTGAGATTTTGACATCCAATAAAGTGCATCCATCCATCATAAAAAAAAAAAAAAACTCCACACAGCTTTCTACTTAAAAATTTAATTTAATGCATTACTTGCCAGTTCTTTAGAATTATTTGTGAAATTTACTAGCAATTTAAACAGCAGACCATATGTTTTGGTCCTTTTTATGATTTCGGTGCAATACCAGGTACACTAACAGTCAAAATTTTTAATGTTTTTAAAGACGTCTCTTCTGCTCTCCAAGCCTGCATTTATTTAAAATTTTGAAATATTTTTGCTATTTAAAATAACTGTTTTCTATTTGAATATATTTTAAAATGTAATTTATTCCTGTGATTTAAGTGCTGAATTTTTAGCTCCATTACTCCAGTCACATGGTCCTTCAGAAATCATTATAATTTTCTTGTTTGCTACTTAAAAAACATTTATTATTATTATTATGCTGAAAACAGCTGAGTAGAATTTTTAAAATTTTCTTTGATGAATAGAAAGTTCAGAAGAACAGCATTTATCTGAAATAAAAATCTTTTGTAACATTATAAATGACTTTATCGTCACTTTTGATCAATTTAAAGCATCCTTGCTAAATAATAGTATTAATTTCTATATTTTTTCCCCCCAAAAAATAAAAAAACAATTATACTGACTCCGAGTTTTTGAATAGTATAGTGTATTTTTGTGTTACAAAAACTTTTTATTTCAGATAAATGCTGATCTTTGGATCTTTCTATTTGTTGAAGAATTCTGAGTATAAAAAGTACTGTTTTAAATATTGATAATAATAATGATAATGTTTCTTGAACAGCAAATCACTGTATTAGAATGATTTCTGAAGGATCATGTGACTGGAGTAGTGATGCTGAAAATTCAGCTTTGAAATCACAGGAATAAATTATATTTTAAAACATATTCAAACAGAAAACAGTTATTTTAAATAGTAAAAATAATTCACAATATTACTGCTTTTGCTGTACTTTGGATCAAATAAATGCAGGCTTGGTGAGCAGAACAGAAAAGAAACACTAAAAATCTTACTGTTCAAAAACTTTTGACTGGTAGCGTACATTAACACAATAATCATAAATGCATTGATTATTCTTCGTTATTTATCTTTAGTGGCTAATTAAGCAGAAGTCTCACACATTAAACAGCCTGCTTTCGCATTGCGAAACAAGGTAGATTGAAGTAACTGGATTTTGGTCACGAAAATTCACCAAACAACCATAAGTGTGACCCCAACTTTAGACTGAACTGCCATCTATGCAATGAGAGAGCTGTGTGGTAAGAAGAGAGCAGTTAACTCCAGCAGTTAACATGAGCTCTTTGAAGGAGATCAATACTGAGACCGCTGTGTTTCAGATGGGGCCCCGTCCTTTACTGTGGCCCCTCTGCGTGTGTGGTGTGGTTAGGGCCTGAGAGTGATGGAAAACAACAAGAATCTCCATGCTCTTTCCAATCAACTTTCTGTCTTTCTTTCTGTTTGTACGTCTGTTTCTTCTTACCCACATTCTTTCTCGCTAGTGGTTAGGGTGTGGTCAGGGGGATTCTCAGAGCCCCTCTTTTCTGTCGCCTGCCAGCCCGTCTGGCCCTGTGAGGAACAGCTTGGTTATTCTTGGCTTTTGCTGCTTTGTCGTTGGGCCACAATTTAAAACCACTTCTTTTTCTTCTGTCGTTTTCATCCAAGTTTTCACAAGGATGTTTTCTGAAACCTCACCCACATCAAACAGAACTGTCCGAATTTCCACTTTGTGCTCAGCATGCCATTATTGCGGCTTTGAGAGCGAAGGTTCCTGCAGTCAAAGTTTACATTCCTGTCTATAAGTAGAATGTTCCGTTTTAAATAGTGAGCCATCAAGAGAACATCAGTTGCCGGGGTGACAAGAAGCTCTAGAAAAACACAGGTCGCCTTGACATAGACGTAGCGCTCTTGGAGGAATTGTTGCTCATGTATTCTTCTCATTCAGGGCCGCTTTACTGCAAACAATGACTCAAAGGTTTATGTGTCAGGCATTACGAACCATTGTATGGAGTGAATGAGTCTGTTCCTAGTCTGGCGATCACGCGGCCTGATGCAATAGGAGAGGCAGGTTCTGTCAGGCAGGTCCGGACCTCCCGGCGCCTGGCCCGTCACACTGCCCAAGGGAAAACGGACAACTTGGCTTTGACCAACAAACTCAGCTCTCAAGGAGAAGAGAAGCACAGGTTTGGTAGCCTTTGTTTCTCTCACCATCAATAACAGTTAATAAACAATTGGGAGTGGAGCTTGCAAAAAAAACATACTAATATTTTTTTCAAAACCTGTAAACAATCAGACTTTTGCCTGTTCGACAACAATATTGACAAAAGATCTCATAGACACACTGAAGGAGGAACCAAAGTCATATCTATAGACTAAAATGGGTGTTTGTCTATTTCGAGTTGTGTTGCAGTAAAAACAGCCAGTAGCTCACTGAGTGCAACCATTTCACATCATCAAAATAATGGTGCCCACAATAGGTCTGCCCTCGACTAAAGATTTTTCTGGTCACATGTTTACTAATAAACTATATAAATCATAATAATGAGCCTTTAATTACCTACATAACCGCTCAAGCATGTCCAAAAAAAAAAGCGCATTATAAGGCAGATATAATAATTATGAATGTGTCAGGGAAAAACAGCAATAAGGCTGCATTAACGTTTTAATAATTTATTGATAAACTAGTGCTTTCTTTGTGTTCGGCTTAAGAGATGAAACACTGACTCGTCTATCGCTATAGATATATTTTTCATGTCTGTGCGGCAAGTATACATAGAGTTTCGAAGTGACACACTCAAGATCACAGAGACTGCGCATTCTGTTTGCTTCATTATTTTACAAAAGCACAACGTTTCGTTGTTATTGTGAGTACACACAAATAAACATTGAATCTTTACAGATTCGAAATATGTATTACTTTTATCTGTATGACCAGAAATGAAGAAGTATTTTAAGAGCAAGTTACCACAGCACCGCCTCCATCTGTCATGCAGTAAGCCCGCTACTATTTAGGTTCCACACTCCGCACAGATACTTCAATAGCGCACATTTTACTAGGTTAACATTAGATTGAGCTGCCATGTAAAGTTGCTACTACTAACATATTTTAGATGATATGTCATATTTGAGGTTGATGAATGATGAATGACGTTTGGATGTCCTGCCCGATGCACTATATCACCACGTTGACCAGTAGTTAACGATCTGTCTGTCACGGACTGCGTGACTTCACCACTTCTGTGGATTTTTTTTTCAGCGACTAATAAAATTTTGGTTGGCCAAGCCTCTTCTCGTCGATTAACGGTTAACCAACTATTAGGGGGCAGCCCTATTCCATAGTCCAAAATATGTATAAAACAATGTGGATTTTTAAAATAACCATTTTCAAAGAAAAAAAATAATAATAATATTTCAATAAGAAACATAATTTACGTTATATTAAGCCATACAAGTCTTAAAGGTGACCTATTATGCCCCTTTTTACAATATGTAATATAAGTCTCAGGTGTCCCCTGACTGTGTCGGTGTAGTTCAAAATAGCTCAAAATACCCCACAGATCATTTATTATATCATTTTGAAAATGCCTATTTTGAGTGGAAGCAGAAATATGTTTTTGTGCATGTCTCTTTAAATGCAAATGAGCTGCTGCTCCCTGCCCCCTTTTCCAGAATAGGGCTGTGCCTTTACAGCTGGTAGCTCAGATATTCTGCTAAAAAACATCTCTTTGGCTTTGATTATCATGACTATCGTGCTGAAATCATGTGTTTTAAAGCCATATCAGTTTAAACTTCTGATACAGGGTTTTCTGAGTGCACACATTCGAAGCATGCGCACAGAAAGGGGCTGTCACACGACATAAGTACTAAACTATTTTATTTTAAGTTATCTTTCATGTCTTATTGCACTTAAACTGTCAAATACACACAAGTTCATGTTAAAAACACAGAGTTACAAAAACAGCCAGTAATGTCTGTGAAGGAAAACAGCTGGGAAAGGAGTCACATGTTAATATTAGATCTGTGTGGCAGCAGTGTAATATACAGTAAATAAATCAATAAATCCACTGCTCTTTCGTCTCCTCTGAGGCTGGGACTCTACATAGTGTTTTGTGCTCATCTGTGCAGAACAGTTAACATGCTTTGCTAGAACTTTTGCCATGGCGTTAGAACTTGTACACCGCTGTCACTTGCGAAAACAAAATGTCTGCGCAGTGGGTGGAAAAGTGCAGATTAAGGGGCAGTAATATTATAATAAGATCCCCTTTCTACGTAGCAGGTCCTTTTTCATGTTTTCTGGGTTGGTAGATGCACCAGGGACTTATTTATAGCACTTAAACATGGAAAAAGTCAGATTTTCATGATATGTCACCTTGAATACCTGGGGTTCTGTTTAAGAAAATGTAAAGTAACTTAATGCACAAATTGTTTAATTTTTAAATGTTCCGATGTTCTCCCTTCGACTTCTCTTCTCAGCTTTCTCACTGCTGTGGGCCACAGAGGAAGTTCTCACCAGCGTTTTGAGGCTCTCCCAGTCAGGCTGAGGTGCCAAGAAGAACATCTGCGTGGATCTGCTGACTACCAAAAGCTGGATGGATTCATCTTTTCTCTACATGTAAGAGGGTGGGACAGCTTTGCATCTGGCTTTCCCACACACACATAATAACTACTGAAATTACTCATTTAATCATTTGTTTGTGCTGTTGATTAATCTGTTGCCATCAAATCAGCACTGCTGTAGCTCTCAAATCTTATTTACATTCGTGGGTTCAAATACTTTGCAAAGACATGGGTTTGATATCAGAGGTTCTCTAGTGTTTTAGGTGACAAGCATCAGCAAGAATCACACATTTTGACACATGGATTGTTTTTTATGTCAAATTATGTTGAATGTCTCTCAAGAGTTCAACCTGAGCTCTGGCCGAGCAGATATTTATACTCTTGACACTTAGACTGTGATGTACAGTCCCCTTAACTACTGACACACAGTGACAGAGTGCATGTGTTGAACTCCAATGATCTCTTCCTTGTTTTTCCTGTGTCTGCTGTGTATTACCGCACAGCCCAACCATGTGCCAGAACAGCTGGATCCTGCTGTGGCCAACGGCTGCTCTCCTTTATTATGGCAGGGGAAGTGACATCAGTAGCCCAAGACAACAATAAAGGAGACGAAATCACAACAGAGCTGTGATATTTTTTTCAACTGAACTCCAAACACACCCAGCAGTTGCAGCTTCAGAGGATGTCATTAATCCAAGAACGTATGCATTTGGAAAATATGAGTGTTTCAGGTCTAGGAATGACGTTAGCAGACGTGCTCAAGAGAGGTAATAAAACAAAAATTTGTCAACTGTAAATGCTAAAAGAAGCACACAGGCTATCCCCCAGTGACTAACTGAGAACTGCCTTTATCATATAGTGGTTATAGTGGTTATCATATAGTATCATTATAATGGTTAAAAAAATATTTTAATTGTTTCACTATTATGAACTGATCCACTAAAATCAGCCTGGGCCAGTTTTGGGGAGTAACAATCAACATTTTCAATAGGGTATCAGTAGTTCATCTATTTACACAATAGGGTAGCTTTTACAAGAATTAGCGAAACATCACATCTCTTTTTTAATGTCTAAGCTAAACACGCTCACCTCCGCATCCTCTGTCTCCTATAAGAAATTCATTCTAGTGAATCTGTTCATCTGTTCATCCTCTCTCTCTTAGGTAGCGTAGGATTGTTCAGTTCAATTTAGTGAATCGGTTCATCCCAAACAATCCTCTCTCTGTTCAATTAAATTTAGTGAATCGTTTCATCCCTGTCCTCCCTGTCATATGTAGCATGTTCAGTTTATTTTAGCGAATCGGTTCATCCTTAAAGGTCTGTTCAGTTCAGTTCATCCCAACCGGTTCTTCCTGTTCAGTTCATTACAGTGAATCAGTTCATCCCTAATGGTCCTCTCTCTGTTTAGTTCATTTTAGTGAATCGGTTCATCACAAACAGTCCTCTCTCTCATGTATATCATTTGCATGTTCTGTTTATTTTGGGAATCTCTTCACCTTAAATGGTCTGTGCAGTTCATTTAACTAAACCGGTTCATTGCAAACTGTCCTCTGTCTCATATCTACCCTTACGAAAATTAACCATGGTTTAATTATAGTAAAATTGTAGTAACCATGTTTTTTTTTGGGTATATTGACTACCATTTGTATAGCCACAAATGTAGTTTTACTACATATGGTTAAACTATGGTTAGTGTAGCAAAACCATGGCTAATTTGTAGTTACCATGGTTTAACTGTAGTAACCATGTTTTTTTCTGGTTTTATTTGTAGTAAAACTATGGTTCATTTTTGTAAGGGTAGCATAGGAATGTTTTGTTTAGTAAATTGGTTCACCCCAAGGAGGAATGTTCAGTTCAGTTTAGTGAATAGGTTCATCTAAAACCATCTCCTCTCTCATAGGAATGTTTCGTTTATTTTAGTGAATCGGTTCATCCCAAACGGTCCTCTCTCTCATATATAGCGTAGGAATGTTGTTCCTGTTTGTTTTAGTGAATCAGTTTATCCCAAACTGTCCTCTCTCTGTTCTCTCAAATGTAGAGTAGGAAAGTTCAGTTCATTTTAGTGAATGGGTTCATCCCAAACGATCCTCTCTCTGTTCTGTTCATTTTAGTGGATCGGTTCATCCCAAACGGTCCTGGTCCTTTCTCTCAAATGTAGAGTAGCAAAGTTCAGTTCATTTTAGTTAATTGGTTCATCCCAAATGGTCCTGGTCAGGCCTCTCTCATATGAGAGTGGGAATGTTCAATTCAGTTTAGTGGATCGGTTCATCCCAAACAATCCTCTCTCTGTTCTGTTCATTTTAGTGGATCGGTTCATCCCAAATGGTCCTGGTCCTTTCTCTCAAATGTAGAGTAGGAATGTTGAATTCAATTTAGTGAATCGGTTCATCCCAAACAATCCTCTCTCTGTTCTGTTCATTTTAGGGAATCAGTTTATCCCAAACGGTCCTGGGCTGCGTTTCCCAAAAGCATCATAAGCTTAAGTACATTGTAGACCCATTGACCAATGGAACTACGATCAACTTAAGCTTACAATGCTTTTGGAAACGCAGCCCTGGTCCTTTCTCTCAAACACAGAGTAGGAAAGTTCAGTTCATTTTAGTGAATGGGTTCATCCCAAACGATCCTCACTCTGTTCTGTTTATTTTAGTGAATCAATTCATCTCAAACGGTCCTGGTCCTCTCTCTCATATGTAGAGTAGGAAAGTTTGATTCATTTTAGTGAATCGGTTCATCCCAAACTATCCTCTCACTGTTCAATTCAATTTAGTGAATCGGTTCATCCCTGATGGTCCTCTCTCTGTTCAATTCATTTTAGTGAATCGGTTCATCACACACAGTCCTCTCTTTCATGTGTATCATTCGCATGTTTTGTTTTATTTTAGTGAATCGGTTCACCCCAAATGGACTATGCAGTTCATTTTAGTAAACCAAACTGTCCTCGCAAACTGTCCTCTCTCTCATATTTACCCTTATGAAAATTAACCATGGTTTAATTATAGTAAAATTGTAGTAACCATGTTTTTTTTTTTTGGCATATTGATTACCATTTGTATAACCACAAATGTGGTTTTACTACATATGGCTAAACTATGGTTAGTGTAGCAAAACCATAGCTAATTTGTAGTTACCAAGGTTTAACTATAGTAACCATGTTTTTTTCGTTTTGTAGTAAAACCATGGTTAATTTTTGTAAGGGTAGCATAGGAATATTTTGTTTCTTTTAGTAAATCAATTCATCCAAAAGAGGAATGTTCAGTTCAGTTTAGTGATCAGTTTAATTCAAAACGGTCCTCTCTCTGTTCAGTTAAGTTGAATGAATCGGTTCATCCCAAACTGTCTTCTCTCTCATATGTAGCATGTTCAGTTTATTTTAGTGAATCGGTTCATCCCTAATGGTCTGTTCAGTCGGGTTCATCCCAAACGGTTCTCCCTGTTCAGTTCATTTTAGTGAATCAGTTCATCCCAAGCTGTCTTTTCTCTCATATGTACAGTAGCGTAGGTATGTTCAGTTGAATTTAGTGAATCGGTTAATCCCAAACGGTCCTCTCTTTCATATGTAACAGGAAAATTCCATTTATTTTAGTGATTCAGTTCATCCATAATGGTCTGTTCAGTTCTGTTCATCCCAAATGGTTCTCCCTGTTAAGTTCATTATTCAGTTCATCCCAAGTGGTCCTCAGTCATGTGAATGTTTCATCGGTTCATCCCAAACGGTCCTCTCTCTGTTCGGTTCATTTCAGTGAATCAGTTCAACCCAAGCAGTCCTCTCTCTCATATGTAACATAGGAATGTTCCATTTATTTTAGGTAATCGGTTCATCCCAAACAGTCCTCTCTCTCACGTAGTGTAAAATTCTGATTCATTCGAGTGAATCTGTTCATTTGTAATCAGCTTGTTCATGCTAAACAGTACTTTCTTTGTTTTCGGCTGAAGAATATGAAGTTGATGACATAATCTGAAAATATTTTTTCTCTATTTGAATTGGTTCATTTGAAAGTAGACATTTCACTCTCTAATATTTTTCATGTCTGTAAGGCAAGTGTAGACGTGTTTCGATGTTTTGCGCTCAAGTTCACAGAGATCGAGACTGCAGAAAGCAGTCTCCTATTTGCTTTCATTATTTTACAAAAGCTCAATGTTTTGTTGTTATTTTGAGTGCACACAAACAAACGTAGAGTCTTTACAGATTTGAAAGATGTATTACTTCTATCTGTATGACCAGAAATGACGGAGTATTTTAAGAGCAAATATTCTATTTGTGGTTCAACTGTCTATACTTCTAGAGCTATTCTGTATATAACATTATACCAGATCTAATAATGTAGCAGACTTGTCAGAGTCTGAGCACATGTGTGAGAGGAAGGCAGGACCTGGCTGACTATCTCACTCGGGGATAGTGCCTCTTTTATGGGGCAGTCTGTGATTGTCCCTAGTTCCTGTTGTTCTATTTGTGACTCTGTGGTCGTCTCAAAGGTTTCCCACCAGATCGGATTGCTGCAGCGCACAGCCTAGACAAAACTCCATTCAGGTCCTTACCAGGCCAGCTTCTCCCTCTCTCACCACCCTCTTTCCTGTAACCCTTCCCCAGTCGGGACCCAGCTAGAGAACAATGCGTCGTTACCTACAGTGCAGTGTGGCTGGGTGAGACAGAAACCAATCCGCCCCAAAACTGCCTGGGAATTGGCTCCTCATGGGACAAAGGAAGCGTGTGTGTGTGTCTCTATATGTGTTTGTGTGTGAGAGAGAGAGAATGAGTTTGCATTGAAAGTGTTTATCCGGATTTGTAAAGTAAACACACTGCCTTACACTAATACCGTTATTGTAAAAGACACAGCTATAGTTTTTTAAAGAGTTAAATCAGTCTTTGCCTGGTTCACAATTATTATATATCACCTGATACCATCACTGTACTGTACTTCCAGTACGTTTGTAAAGGTTGACAGATTGAGAAGTCTTCAGTTTGTTTGTAAAGTAGTGCCGATGATAACACACTGCTTCACTCCAGTGTTGACAGGTTTCTTTCAGCCATGGAAACTGTGCTTCCTTGTACTTTCCTCAGCCCAAGAAAATAAACAGCACACTGTGCAGGTTAAACAAAGTTAGGGATTGTGCTGGAACTGTGTAAGCTGTTTTCACATGGCATTACGGAGCAGCCCACTTCCATAAATAAGCACACAATGGCATGAAAATAACGTCTCTGAAAGAAAAATGTTTGCTTTTTCCTTTTTACGTGAGCTTACATTTCTTGGAGAGAAAAAAAGTGAAGTATAATTACTTAAGCCCAGTCAGCTTATGCTTGGTTCTTTTTCTCAGCCTTGCTAAAGGGTCACCACAGAGCCAGCTGCCCACTTCCTGTTAGGGCAGCAGAGCACTTCTGCTTGTAGCTATAAACCGCGGATGACAGATGCAGAAGAGGTTCTTAGTATGTGCTGACTTCAGTTACTAAGAAAATAGTACCTTGAATTTTACATTCTCTAAAGAAAGTGAGCACAGTGTTTGCCTCTGAAATACATCCAAATGCTATGGCATTGTTATGCGGCTGCTAGCATGTTCTGTGTTTTTAGCACATAGCTAAAACCTTAGTATGTGCTTAGTATGAGTTTAGTTGTGTATTAAGGAAAAACTAGCTTGTATTGGATTTTTACATTTTCAAAATGTGAGGGGTGCTACAGAAGAGAAGAAATAGTTGAATAAAGTTATTTTTGTTTTCTTTGTACACAAAAAGTATTCTTGTAACTATCCCTTTTAATTGCTATCTATACCTATTAGCAATATTTATAGCAATAATAGCCTTAGCAAACACTTGTAGCGTTATATATATATATGCACACACACTACTATTCAGTGTTGACATGCAAGCACATGTATGCACAGTAACACAGACGCACACTCACTTACAATGATGGCATACAGACCCCCATCCCAGTCTCCTCTGATCAGAGCTGCCCCAGGGCAGAGGTTGGGGGTGGGCCGTGTGTGTGTGTTTTGTAAGTACAGGATGGGAGTGTGGTGGCTACACGTCCTCGGTTGTAATCCGTGACCCCCTCCCGCTGTCCCTCTCCTAGGCCTGGGAAGCAGCAGAGGGGGGGTCTCACACACAGGCTCGTCGTGTGCAGACAGCTGCAGGGCTGGCGGTAAGCAGCCGTTACTGCAGCCTCATCTGCGGCCAATCTCAGCCTAAGCCACACAAGCTGTCTGACAGATACCAGGCTAGAGAGGGGTCACGGGGGGAGGGACTAGACTACACTGCTTGGGTGTGTGTGTCTGTGTGCACTTTGTGTGAAAGAACATATAAAAAAAAATCAATTACATGATCAAGACGAATCATATTAACCACACTAAAATTGCTTGTGTAGTACTGACTATGCTCTTCTCTACCTTATAAAAGTAAATAAAAGAAAGTTCTCAAAGTCAAAAATGAAAGTTCTCTCTTCACATCATTCTATCTATCTATCTGTACGTCTGTCCATCTGTCCATCAATCTGTCTGTATATCTGTCCATTTGTCCATCTGTATATCCATCCATCTATCTATCTATATCTGTCTGTCTGTCCGTCCGTCTGTCCATCCATCCATCTGTCCATCTATCCATCCATCGTCTCCCTGTCTATCTATCTATATTCGTCCATCTGTCCGTCCGTCTGTCCATCCCTTTGCCTGTCTATCTATCTATCTATCTATTATTATATCTATCTATCTATCTGTCCGTCCGTCCGTCCGTCTACCCATCCATCTGTCGTCCATCCGTCCCATCCGTCTATCCATCCATCTGTCTGTCCGTCCGTCCATCCGTCTGTGTCTATCCAGCCATCCATCTATCTATCTATCTATCTATCTATCTCTGTTCATCTGTCTGTCTGTCCATCTGTCCGTCCGCCTATCCATCATCCATCTATCCGTCTCCCTGTCTATCCAGCCAGACATCTGTCTATCCATCTGTCTGTCTGTCTATCTATCTATCTATCTATCTATATCTGTCTGTCCGTCCGTCCGTCTATCCATCCATCTATCATCCATCTGTCTGCCTGTCTATCTATCTCTGTCTGTCCATCCGTCCGTCCGTCATCTATCCATCCGTCCATCTATCCATCTGTCTGCCTGCTATCTATCTATTATCTATCTATCTATCTGTCCATCTGTCCGTCCGTATATCCATCCATCTGTCTGTCCGTCCCATCTGTCTATCCATCCGTCCAGCCTGTCTGTGTCTATCCAGCCAGCTGCCATCTATCTATCTATCTGTCTATCTATCTATCTATCTATCTATCTATCTGTCTATCCATCCATCCGTCCATCCATCTATCAACCGTCTGCCTGTCTATCTGTCTGTCTGTCTGTCTGTCCGTCCGTCTATCTGTCCGTCCGTCCAGTCCATCTATCCATCCATCCGTCCGTCCCATCTATCCAAGCGTCCTATCTATCTATCTATCTATCTATCTATCTATCCATTTGTCTGTCTGTCTGTCTGTCTGTCTGTCTGTCCGTCCAGCCATCCACCTGTCTATCCATCCTCCATCCATCTATCTATCTATCTATCTATCTATCTATCTATCTAATCACAAATGTCCACATGTCACAGTTGCTTATGAGACACCCAGTAACCAAAGGCATTTACCATAACTTACTGTATGTCAAACCTTGCGCTTCATGCACAATTTGCAATGAATTTTGCGTTTCTTGAACACCTTTATGATATGGCTTCTCAACACTTGAATGAGTCATAAAGACATCCTTCATTATACTTTCAGAATGCTTTTTTGTAATGCTCTGAGCCTAATACTCATTGTATCTAATAAATGAAAGAAAGCCAGTCAGGTTTGGAGCACCAAGAAAGTAAATACATAATGACAAAATGATCATTTTTGCATCAACAAACCCATTAAACTCAAACATTTCAGCCTGTGACATATATCTGTACCCGGAGTCATGTGAAAACTCAACGTGATGTAAAAATAGCACATTTCCAGCGTTCCCACAACTCCACTTTCAGTCATAACAAGGGCAGGCAGTGGCCAATGTTTCATCTTGCATACTCAGTATTACAGGAACTTCAGAGCCGAGGTTTCAGGGGCTGGTGGGAGCGGTGAGAGTGAAACCCCACTGTTTGTATTAGTGAAGCAGTGGGACCTTCAGAAAACAGACTGTCAGAGCTGAGCAGTGGCAGTGGAGCAGCCTGTCACGTTAATGACTGCATAAACACTAATCAGACTATCTAAATCTTACCTTCACGACCTCTATAGGCTCACACATCACTCAAAACTCCTCACACACTCTAAACTAACCTAACAAAAGAGTGTGAGTTTTAGCAAAAGGTAAACTAAGGTCAAGGTTTCTCACTTTCACAAAGTACACTGAAACAACACTCTGTAGTGTTAGCTGAGAAAGTTACCTGGTTTGTGCCATTTTTAATGGCTGAGTGAAATGTATAGCATTGCAAACGGAGAGATTAAACTTGTCTATACCTGTCAAATGCAATAAAACCTCAATCAGAAGAGTGAGATCCCATTACTTGTGATCTCTGCATGGAAACTGAAGTACGGTAAATCTCAGATTTTTAAGATGTCAAGCATTTAGTCTGTGACCACTGACAGTCCCGTGACGTTTATGAGGCAAGTGTGACCCCGCAGCTGCTGTCAGTGATCAAACTCACAGCTCTGCACGACTGAAACGCATCAGGTTAAACACTTGCACTGTTAAATAAGCAGACTGTGTGTATGTGTGTGTGTGTGTGTGTGTGTGTGTGTGCGCTAAAGGAATCTGGAGAAAGCATAGACTGTATTGACACCACCTGTCCAATTATATTAAAGAAGTGAGAGCCAGAAAATAGGGTCAGGCTTCTTTAAGCAAAACATAATTACTTATTTCTTTTGTTTTTGTGTTTTTGTTATGTGAAATATAGTATAATATGAGCAAGCCCATCTGTATTTCTTCATTCATACTACATGAAATATTCTCATCCGCCTTTTTCTTTTCTTAGCTTCACTTGTGTCTGTCCTGTCTGCGATTACTCCTCCCCGTCATACTTTCCCCTGTCAGGTTTCACTCCCTCTGTAGTTCCAGACAGACAGAGACGGGTGGCAGGCCAACCCGCTGCATGGGGCTTTTTCCGGTTGCGTCTGCTGCCCTGCTGCTGGCCCTGAGAGATTGATTTCACGGCTCAGGCAGGCCCTAGAGATCCCAGCTCATACTGCTGTCAACCAGCCTGCCCTCTGACCCCCTGCATTACGCAGGTCACGGGGCGGCGCTCTCCCAGGCTGCCCGCACAAAGGCCAATGTGCTGCCATTTTGTCAGTCCAGAGGTCAACTACTCGCATGTTTTGATCACTGCTATCTTTATCAAATTAGAAGCTGCATAAGTGAGAAGCATTGTGGCTGTGTGTGTGTGTGTGTGTGTGTGTGTGCCAGCCCGGATACATGTGTTTGAATATGTCTGGTGGGACCTGACATCTAAACTAGTGTTTCCCAAGCTTGTCTGTCTCATGTATCCACACAGACTAATCAGTAATGCTGAGGTTTCTTTTAAGTACCAATTTTGTCTTGGGTGTTTTTCCTAAATAGAGTACAGAGTTATAAAAGTCCCATTTTATAATAGGTGGCCTTAACTACTGTGTACTTACATTTAAATTAATCATTTGATACAATGCACTTCTTGTGTACATACATGTTTTTACATTGTACTTACATTTTATAAATTCCCTGCATGTAATTACATTTGTAATTAATTTCTGTAATTACGTTTATAGCTATACCTTAACTCACCCTTAATCCTATCCATATCACCAAACCTGTCCCTAACCTTACACTGTAAAAAACAATTTGTTGAATCAACTTAAAATAATTTGTAACCTGGCTGCCTTAAAATTTTAAGTTCAGTCAACTCAAAAGAAGTTTATTGAACTTGAAATATTAAGTTATACTAAGTGACAACTTAGATATTTGAGTTCACTGAACTTAAAATTTGAAGGCAGCAGGGTAACAAATTATTTTAAGCTGACTCAACAAATTGTGTTTTTTATTTTTTTACAGAGTATCTGTATCTCACCTCAACAGCAGTGTTTTACAAATGTTTCACAATACAATATGAACACATTAAGTACATTGTACTTATTTTTTAATGTAAGTACTACATAATAGTTAGGGCCACCTAATATAAAGTGTGACCATAAAATTATTATGAACAGCACATATCATTTGGTGTTGGAAAAAAGAGGAGGAATTTTGGAGTTCAAATTGAAATTTTGAAATCATATTGACTTTTGTATCTTTAGCACAGTTTGAGATATTGTTGAGATCACTTCTGAATTTCTAAGAGAATTTTGGCTAATTATTAGTATCATTTTCTCAATAAATAAAAAGAAAAGGAAAGAAAACTCTTTTTTTTAATATCATGTCTAGAAGAAGCATTTTAACATCCATTTTAAGTAATTAAAAGAAATTATTGTTTAAAAAGTATTTTAAAAAGTTTTCAAATTAAATTATTTTTGTTTACATACTGTAGTATGTGCACTACAATTAAAAATAATGTTTTGGTAATGTATAAAATAATGTTATGCTCATCAAGGTTGCATTTATTTGATTAAAAATGTAGTAAAAGCCGAAAAATTATGAAATATTATTACAATTTAAAATAACTGTTTTCTATTTGAAAATATTTTAAAATGTAATTTATTCCTGTGATGCAAAGCTGAATTTTCAGCACCATTACTCCGGTCTGTCACAAGATACTTCAGAAATCATTCTAATATGCTGATTAATAAACATTTCTTATTATTTTCAATACAAAACAGCTTCATATTTCTATTCTTTGATGAATAGAAAGTTCAAAAGAACAGCATTTGAAACTGAACTCTTTTATAACACTATAAATGCCTTTACTGTCAGTTTTGATCAGCATCCTTGCTAAATAAAGGAATTTAAAAAAGCTGCTGACCTCAGATCTTTGAACTGTATTTTAAACTTTGCTGCATTTTGCAATCTGTCTGTCAAAGCTTTGCTATTTCTTACTTACAGACACACACACACCCCCCCACACGCAAACCACTAACTATGCAGACAGGAGGAGATGAAAGCAGGAGAGTTCAGAGACCCTTTTCCTCCCTGACCACAGTCCTGTGGCTGATGTGCTCATGTGGATGACCACCCACCTCGAGTCACTCCACGACTTAAAACACCTAATTACAAGCAACTCCGACTTATGTGCACTCGCCAATATCAACCTCATATTAACGACCAACGAATCCATCAAAAATCTTTCATTGCGTACCTAAATATGACGTGGTTTAATAAAAACCACCCCATTAGAACTTAACAGCTGTTAATCACTCAAATCTCTGCCTAGAAAAATAGCTAAAGGCTGGAATACACTACAAGGCTTTTTAAACCTAAACACATTTGTAAAACACTAGGACTTACTTGACGAAAAAACTGGACATCAAAAAAACTGCACTTTTTACAAGATGTAATATTGTTCTTGGGTGTCCAGAATGTGTCTGTGAAGTTTTAGCTTAACATACTCCACAAATCGTTTAGTAAAATTTGCGGAAAATGTAATTTTGGGACGTGTCTAAAAAAAGAGCTGTTTTGATGCGTATCACTTTAAATGCAAATGAGCTGCATATAGCCGTACATATGGGAAGCCAAGCACACCGAAAGAGGGACGAAACAGTGCGATGTTACAGAGCTTGCGCTGACCTGTAATTAGCACACAAGGAGGCCGTGTTTTTTAGCGCCATCGAACTAAATTTGATAAAGTACGCACACAAATACAGTTAAAATGTTACCTAAGCTTTGTAACATGAGATTCACAGAGCAGTCTGGAGTGTAATAATTTGCACAAACATAAACATATATAGTCAGATTTTGAGGCGCATTATCTTCAAAAATGAAAGTAATCCACTGCGTCCTCAGTGGCTCAGATGTTGGGAGAAAATTAAGACTCCTGTGTTTAGTCTTACATCCAAACAACACCGGGTTTGCTTACAAGACATTGTTGACGTCACAGCTGCTCGAGCGTGCAGAAAATGGACACAACATATCCCTGACACAACATATCCCTGAGGGCGGAAACTGTGGCAATGCAGGACTGTCATTGGCCATGGGCGGGGCTTAAACAATGTGATGTCACATTGCGTACAGAATCAAAACCACATGCCTAATGAGACGGATTTAGTTTAATAGGAATTAAAAAATAAGGAGTGAGTGGATTTTTATAATTGTAGGGTGGTTGCGTTCACACAATTTATATTTGCACATCATCTGAAAGCCGAATAAATAAGTTTTCCATTGATGTATTGTTTGTTATGATATGACAATATTTGGCCGAGATACAACTATTTGAATATATGGAATCCGAGGGTGCAAAAAAAAAATGAAATAAAAATAAAAATACTGAAAAAAGTTGCCTTTAAATTATCCAGATTAAGTTCTTAGCAATACATAATATTAATCAAAAGTTTTGATATATTTACAGAAGGAAATTTACAAAATATCTTCATGGAACATGATCTTTATTTAATATCCTAATGAATTATGGCATAAAAGAAAAATCTGTAATTTTGACCCATACAATGTATTTTTGGCTATTGCTACAAATATACCTGTGCTACTTAAGACTGGTCACATTTATGTCCATCCAAACACCATGTAAAAGTGGATTTTACATAATAGGCGCCTTTAAAAATAAAACGATTGACTTTTAAATTGTTTCAAATACAACAAACTTGTACATAAAGATGCGCCTTGTTGCAAGGAGATGCATGACAAATAAAAACAATAAGGGCCAGTTTTACTAAACAGGGCAAATTAGCGCAAAAGCGCAATTCCAAAACAGTGCCGATGTGTGGAAATTTCTGAAGGTGATTTACTAACAACACGCAATTTAAAGAACACAGATGCAACATCTCATTTACATATCAACCAAAGCAATATACCAATCGCAGCGCAAATTAGCGTAGTCGTAAAAAAAGAATAAAGAAATAAAGAAGCTACAGTATGCAAAAAAATGAAGGGTTCTAGTCGTTTATTTCCTAAAGCAAATTAAAAATAACATGGCTTGGCAAACGATATGCTTAAATGCATTCATCTGGCATTCCAAATAAATTAATAAGTGTGGAAAAAATCATCTGCCTTCTACCACATGCTCTCTGTACTCTGCGGGGCCTTGTCCTATAGCAACAACAATTGCAGCCATTACAAACACAAAACAACTTAAAGGGATAAAATAAAATGTTGATGTTTATCTGCTTACCCCCAGGGCATCCAAGATGTAGGTGACTTTGTTTCTTCAGTAGAACACAAACAAAGATTTTTAACTTAAACTGTTGCAGTCTGTCAGTCATATAATGGTAGTCAATGGTATCCACAACTTTGAGATACACAGACAAAACCAAATTAAACCCTGCGGATCGTGGCAATACACTGGGGTGTGAAGACACGAAACGATCGGTCTGTGCAAGAAACTAAACAGTATTTATATCATTTTTTACCTCTTATCCACCGCAATGTCCAACTGTCTTGAGCGTGTTCACAACAGCCGGCGTGTGACACGTCAACGTGCTCTGGCAAAGCAATCGTACCCACAATCTCTCTGCACTGTGTAAACAATGAGTGACGTACACGTGCAACAGATCGCTTCCACGCATGCGTCATTGATGCATCACGTCATTGAGGCTGTTGTGAACACGCTCAGGACAGTTGAACATTGCGGTGGATCAAAGGTAAAAAAATGATATAAATACTGTTCAATTTCTTGTCTTGTCTTAAGACCTTTATGTATCATCATGAGCCACAGGGTTTAATTTGGTTTTGTCTGTATATTTTTTTGACTCTCAAAGCCGTGGGTCCCATTGACTGCCATTATATGACTGACAAAAGGCAACGTTATGAGTTAAAAATCTTCGTTTGTGTTCTACTGAACAAACAAAGTCACCTACATCTTGGATGCCCTGGGGGTAAGCAAATAAACGTTAAATTTTAATTTTTGGGTGAACTATCCCTTTAAGTCATGCCCCATTTTTTGGGGTAAAGTTAGTAAATCTCATTGTGTGGTTCATTTGAATACCCTCCTCCCATAAATTTTGCGTCTGAAAGGGAAACAAAAAACTGTCCATGACTGTTTAATTCGTCACTACGCATCTTTAGTAAATTCTGACTATTTTAACACTAAAAGACGGTTTGCGCTGGTGCAAGCTGTTAATAAAACGGGCTGCAAGTGGCCCTAAAACTCAGACTGGAGGATGTCATACACTAGCAGATTTTTCTATGAAATCTGCCGACTTCTGTAGAAATTTGCAGGCTGTCTCTGACTTTCGTCAACTACCATTGATTTCTCAAGACTGTAAATCTGAGTAAAAATCATGTACTCCAGCCTTAAGTTGACAATAGCCATCAAAGTTTCCTTGTTCCAATT
This sequence comes from Labeo catla, assembly GCA_012976165.1. Taxonomy (NCBI): domain Eukaryota; kingdom Metazoa; phylum Chordata; class Actinopteri; order Cypriniformes; family Cyprinidae; genus Labeo; species Labeo catla. The sequence goes on from VONZ01000760.1 coordinate 325,655, forward strand.
CTTAGGGAAGACAATAAGGGAGGCCGTCACAGGGTGTAGCAGGGATAATGCAAGGCCATTGGAGAAAAGGACACAAATATGGGAGGCGACGTCCGACAGATCATCATTACAACACTTCCTCCTCCGTAAAAACACACTTCAGCAGCACACAGATGTGTAATTCCATTGGAAATGGAAGAGGAAAGCCAAAAAGTCAAAGCTGGGCGACTTCAAAAGCATCTGTGCCACTCGGATGAGAGTGTAATCCGTCTCTACGTGTGTACATCCACACAGACACACTCCCACAAACATGCCCGAATGGCACAATGCAAGGTGTCACATGTATCTCAGAGAATTAAGCTCCACTTCCTCTCTCAGTGAGAGAAACAAAGCCGCTCTTCCTCTTCTGTGTGGATTCAATGCATAGCTATTTATAAACAATAACATGTCCCCCTGCTGCTCCTCCTGAGGAGGACAGGATTGTTTAACACATTGTTTCAGGGACCCGAACATCTGTCTGCGCGAAACGCACGACGCCACGGCGCAGCGTGAGGCAGCGGTGGCCAGACAGTCCGCCGGGATGCAATCAGAAACCTGTTGCCCTCTTTTCTCAAACACAAACTCCTCATGATGCACTACAAACACTGTTGCTGATATATGAGATCTAAAGAGACCAAGACATAACTCCTAAAAAGCAGCGTGTCCATTTTAAACCATCGTCTGCCCTCCTTGTGGGTAGACTAGGCTTCTTGGCATGGACATAAAGAGTCTGAAATGAAAACATGGCGACATGGAGACCCACTCGGAGGAGCAAAAACCTCAAGCTTGGAATGAGAAGAGGCTCTGGCATGCTTTGTGGGGGGAAATACTGTTGTGTTGTGGGCCCACACCTTCAAAAGGGAGCACTAATCACAACATGTGATGAGACACAAGAACAAAGACAAACGTCAGTAGAAAATAACAGCGTGGGAAACCACTGCAAACTTGAGTTACAGCGACAGAAAGAGCCACCCCCATCCCCAAGCACATAGAAAAACACACATACGCGTACAAACACAACGGCCTGCCATCCACCCCACTGCCACCCCTGTCGGAGGCAAACACGAGGAAGTTCATCCATGCTGTCGAGCCGAAGCTGGTAGCAATAACAACATGAAATCAGCCAAAGAGCTTCCTCTCATTCATGTATGCAGAACCGATGACAATTAAGAGTGATGTGGACGGGATGATAAGGATCCAGCTGCGGCGTATCGGCCAGAAGCACACATCAACGTCTACTAGCTTTATCTTATTGATCAGGAGCTCTTCTTAAAACTCTTGGAGCCTCTGTCAATAAGAGTCAATATATGAAGGTTTTCGGGTTTGATTTAATGTGTGAAATAGGTACATTTTTTTCACAGATGTGCACACTCACTAGTTCTTGACTGTCAGAATAATATTATTAATGCTACAGATATTTGTTTTTTTGCAAAACTACAGAAGACTTGAACAGAAAGTATATAGATCAATATATAATTTCAATTCAGTGGTTATGTATCAAATTTTATTGGTATTTTAGGTTAAAGTGCATTTAATGTAAATAGAAAATGAAATCATAAAAGCACTATGTATAATAATTATACAATATTTTTTTTATTATTATGTTGTACATTTCTTTTTATATTAATTTTAATTTACTTTTATTTACTAGAAAATAGAAAATGAGGTCATAAAATGTATACAAGAAATTAAGAAATATATATTTTAGATGGAATATAGAATATTTACATTGTGAATTCTGTTTTATTAATGTGTGTATTTTATCAATTTATATTGCTTATTTATATTAATTAATTTAGATAGTATTTCTGTTAATATGTGTACTGGAATATATATATATATATATATATTATATTTTATTACTAGAAAATAGAAAATGAGGTCATAAAAGCTCTATGTATAATAATACAAGAAATTAAAATATATATTAAATTCTGTTTTATTAATGTGTATATTTTATCAATTTATAATGTTTATACACACACACACACACACACACATTTACAAGCATTATAAAATCTGTTTTATATTATCCTTTTCTGTTTTATATTAACCCTTTGAATTTATTTTTATGAATTTATATTGTACATTCATTTTTTATTTGTTTTTAACTACTTTTTATGCTAATATTTTTGTTTAAAAATGTTACTAGGTAGATAGATAGATAGATAGATAGATAGATAGATAGATAGATATAATTATTACATTTAAATAGTGTAAAATTATTTAAATAAGAAAAACAAAATGTAGCCTATTTTACGTGCTTATTGAAAGTGGAAAACTCTGCTGAGTACTTATTAGCGGATTTAAAGTGACCAGTCGGTTTTAATTGCAATGTACCTTTAGGAATGCTGTCAAAAAAGGTGCATGTTTGAGCTTCATGGACTACATTTAGACTTGGTGGCTTCCTTGTACACACTGCACTACTTCGGATGAGTTAGTATTAGATTACAGGTTCACACGCTCACTCGCAGACCGCCCGTCGCCCCAACCAATTGCCCCATTCATTCCAGCGCCGGAGACGGCCGTCGCCCCTGATTGGTTATCAGCGTTCTGCTAAGAAACTTTCCCACGGCTAGCGCGTGCTGACAGCCGGCCAGCCACTCCTTTCAGCTGGGCTAGACAACACAAGCACCGGCGGAACCCGTGGGCGGAGCTCCGCACTCACGGACGAGTATTCTATTGGCGCTTTGTTAAGCATATTCAAAAAGCAGGGCGGGGCTAAACTGGAACGTTGACAACCGACATGCCACTCAATCTCAGACATGTATGTTGATTGGCTATCCACGCGCTTAGCCACGCCTCTCTTGGCGAGCTCCGGCGTTGAAATGATACCGTGGGAAAGCTTGTCGGTTCATACGGATGAACTTCTGTCTCACCTGACACACGCCGCGGATACGCTCTGTAAGATTGTCGAAAAATGAAGCGAAATCACGACTTTAGCTCCTCAGACAGCGAGCTTGATGAGAATATCGAAGTGGAGAAGGAGAGCGCTGATGAAAATGCGTAAGTTGGTCATTTGTTTATTTTGGGTCGTTTTGCTTATTTTTGAGTAATGAAACGTTGAGCTGGCAACAAACTGGAGAAGAAAGTAATCTTAAAATTGAATGTGCGCACATTTAATTTGCATCGCAAACAAATATTAAGATTATAATTTTAAATAGCATGTGACATTAGAATTATGTGCAATATTAACTAGAAAATCGATGTCGTAATTCATAATGAATAATCAGCATATTTTGTTTTTAAAGCGGTGTGAATTCTCCACTCGGATCAATGTCTCCATCCACAACCTCTCAAGTGCAAGCGAGAAAACGTCGCAGAGGGGTAAGAGCATTTTTTTTTCTTTATAAAGCCCTTAAAAGTACATAAACAAATTACTTTACTGCACTTGAATGACTGTTAATCATGATTTCTAAATCTGTTCGGACAGATCATTGAGAAGCGCCGCAGGGACCGGATAAATAACAGTTTGTCTGAGCTGCGTAGGCTGGTGCCCAGCGCTTTTGAGAAACAGGTGAGTGTCAGTCACAGCACCTGCTGTCTCACATCTCTCGCAATCAAATGTCTAGCTACTGTAAATGTCGAGAGATTATTTTTAAAATCTCATTATAGCTGAACGTCTTGGAAAAAGGAAATAATGGCATTAGTTGGGCTCAATCCTATACTAGTACTTCATAAAAAAGCAGTGAAGCGAATTTGTTATCAAATATTATTATCAACATTTAAATTAATAACTGTTTAAATAAAACATGCATAAGCTATTTGGACGTCATGTGACAATGACTCCTTGCAACTCTCAAGATACGAAAATCTTGGGTTTTGCAAGACTCCTCAAAATTTAATGATATCAATTTAGTGCATGTATATTCAAGATGCAAGGAAAACATCTGAGTACTTTGTATAACTTGACAATTTAAGTTACAAAAATTTTGGTACAAACGTCTTTTAAAAATGTATGAAACCAAAATAAGAAATTTGCATGTGGATTTTGAAATAGATTAAAAATAAAAATCTTAATCTTCGCAAACATTCTTATTTGCCGTTGAGCCATGCAATACATATCTATAATCTTACCTCATAACTCATCAACACATTTCCTCTTGTTCTCAGGGTTCTGCTAAACTAGAAAAAGCTGAAATTTTACAGATGACCGTAGATCATTTAAAGATGCTTCATGCAGCTGGGGGAAAAGGTGAGATTTTTTTTAATAACTAGAAAATGCACTTTGAATATAAACTTGATTAAAAAGCATTAATATATATTCAGATTTGCATTGTGTTACAGCTACAATAAGTACATGCTTGTACGCACCTAAAATGTTTCACTACTTTAATATGCATTAACCAATGCTCTTTTGTGCATAATAATATTTTCGAATGATTTCTAAATACTAAAAGTTATTATAAAGTCTTACCAAAAAGTCTCAAGGTTTATTATTGAATGCAACCTTGCATTATGAGATCATTTAGTGTTTGGGAATCTGCTTAAGGAAATTCCCACAGTGAAAATAATTACTAACCCCCGCACGGTCGAAACAGGACGAGCTAGACGTGTAAAGTGTCTTTTAATCTCGGTTGTTTATCTAGCATCATTTCAGTTTCACTCTCAACCACTCCCAGTGTGAACGGCAGTGTTTCCTGTCGTAAGCTGTAATCATTATCAGATCAGAACGCTCAACAGCTCTCGTTATCTCTCAAACAGGTTACTTTGATGCTCACGCGCTGGCCATGGATTACCGCGGGCTGGGTTTCCGCGAATGTCTGGCCGAGACGGCACGTTACCTCAGTATCATCGAGGGCCTGGACAACACCGACCCCCTTCGCATCCGCCTGGTTTCGCACCTGAACAGTTACGCCTCCCAGAGAGAAGCTCACTCGGGTTTAGGCCATTTGGCGTGGGGTTCTGCGTTCGGGACGCCGCCCGGACACCTGGCCCACCACCTCCTCCTGCAGCAGCAGCAGCAGGGGGCGCCGCTCCCGCGCAGCACCAGCAGCCCTTCATCCTCTAATTCTTCATCGCCCTCCTCCTCGTCTCCATCCACCTCCTCCTCCACAGAGCCGCACGCCCCCAGCAGGCTGAATGGCACGGTGATTACTGAGGCAGGGCAGACAGGACCGCTGCGGGTGCCGCCCAGTACCTCCCTGCCCCCTGGGCTCACACCACCTACTACATCCAAGCTTTCTCCACCCCTCCTGACGTCACTTTCGAGCCTGTCAGCGTTTCCCTTCCCGCTGAGTGCTTTTCCTCTGCTGTCCCCGAGCTCGCTGGGCCCTGCGACTCCCTCCAGCAGCCTGGGGAAGCCCTACAGGCCTTGGAGCATGGAAATAGGGGCCTTCTGAACTTCTATGGACAGACAGTCAGTTAGAAATGACTTTTTTGGTAACATCTGACTATTTTGAAGAGATGGACAGACTTGTACAAAGGGAAAAAGTGAATACAGATCCGATGTACTTATTCCAATTACCCTGTCTTTAAAACGGTCCTGTCTCAGGTTGAGCACAAATGTGTTCTGGAGATGGTCGGGTCCTCGCACATCTAGTTCTCTGGTCCCTCGGTGGAAAAAGGTATGCTAATAGAGAGAGAGGTCATTTGGAGCAAAACCAAATGAGATGCATCACTGAATGACTGGTAATGGAGTAAAACTCAAAGCAGATATCCATTTAAAGGGAAAGTGTACTCAAAAATGAAAATCCTGTCATCATTTACTATGTTGTATTTCTTTTGTGGATGACAAAAGAACATATTTTGAAGCATGTTGGTAAACAGTTTTGGGTCCCATTGACTTCAACTGTATTGTATGGAAATTACCCAAAATTATTTGGTTATCAACATTCTTCAAAATATCTTCTTTTGTAAATGTAAATGATGACAGAATTGTCTTTTTTTGGTGACTATCCCTTTAATTATATTAAAGACAGTAAAGGAGTGTTTTAATCACACAAAACACATATTTGCATCCATTGTCTCCTTCAGAAAAAAAAGGCAGCATTTGTTGACATTTTTTGAGGAAATCTGTTCAGCGTTTCCATGCATTTGAAAAACTATGCAATATAGTTGTGTGACATTTCATGTTGCAACTTTCCCTCTGCAAATATATATGAAACCTATGCAACTGAATCTGTATTCCTCAGCTGAACTTGATGAGTACTTTATTTTTTATAAAGATTTATAAGTCATTTTGGTCAGTGACCTGCGGTGTGTGTTTATTTGTTTCAAATGTTCCGAATTTGTTGTTTGCAGGGACAGACCACTGTTGAACCTTTTCAGAGACAATCTAGATAGACAATCTCTCAGAACTGCACTAATTTAATTGTAGCAAAGGCACTCTTGGTTTGTTCGTAGCGGTTTGCTCACGTGCATATGTTTCCCCTTCGTGCACCAAATCATCTCTCTCTCTCTGTTAGTTAACTGTACTTGAGGAGTGTTTTGGAAAAGCAGATCGTTTTGTGGTAATAGGGAATTTGCACTGGCAAATTGAAATAAGAGTAGGGGAATAGATAGTACTGGAAGAGTGTGGTGCGGTACTGTGCCTGTCCCTCACTAACCTGTGTGACTTTCCTGTAATAAAATGATATGTGTAGCTAATATGCCTGGATTTGTGTGTTCATGTCCTGTTTTCATTTTTAACATTGTCATTGATACACTCAAAACTACAAGTGCAAATATAGTGGTATCATAACACTTAGTTGATACTAGAGATCATAACATATAATTAATGTAAATGTTATTTTTAACAAATCTAATGGAACCAGCATTTAATATTCATAAATTCAGCATTTAAAATAATTGGTTTTAATTTAAAATTAGTTCATTTTTGACAAATCTCAAAATGAATATCTATTTTTCATACTGTACATTATAATGTTATGATGCATAAATTCAGATGTAGTATCTAAATTATTGGTTTTAGTTTTTTGTTTTATTTTTGACATTTGCTTGGATAAAAAATGTATAATTAATAAAGTGGTAACATACTTTTAATATTAGACATGTTTTAGCTATTGGTCATTACATGAAAATAATTATCAGCTTATTTGTATCACCCAGATACTGAAAATTCATGCTTTTTTTGACAAATCTCAAAATTAATATCTATTTTTCAAACTGTACATTATAATTTGTGATGCATAAATTCAGATGTAGCATTTAAAAGATTTTTTTTTACATTTATTTAGATTTAAAAAAAAATTATATTATTTAATTATTAATTATAATTACAATATAATTTTAGATTTGCCATTTTTTTAATTATTAAAAATGAATATCTATTTTTAATACTTAACATTATATTGTTGTGATGCATACATTCAGATGTAACATCTAGAATTATTGGTTTCAGTTTTTGTTTTGGCATTTATTTAGATTTAAAAAATAATAATAATTTTATAAATAATATAATTATAACATTATTTTAATATTGGCCTTTTTTTGGCCATTACATAAAAATAATTATCAGCTTATTTGTATCACCCAGATGCTGAAAATTGAAAATAATGTTGTGATGCATAAATTCAGATGTATCATCTAATATTGTTGCTTTTATTTATTTTTTTGGTGACATTTAAATAAAATTTATTTTATACATTTTATAAATAATGTAATTATAACATAATATAATATATTATTTTTTGACATTTGTTTAGATAAAAAATAATTTAATATTAATATATCATTTTAATATTGGCAATTTTATTTTTCCATTTTTGGCCTTTACATTAAAATTATTATCAGTTTTTTTGTATCAGATATTGAAAAATTGTGCATTTTTGACAAATTATAATGTTGTGATGAACAAATTCAAACGTGGCATCTAAATTGACTTTTGTTTTATTTTTTTGACATTTATTTAGATAAAAATTGATTTAATTTTATAATTAATACAATTACAACATTTTTAAGTCACTGACCATTACTTGATAATAACTATCAAGAGTTTTAATTATTTAATAATTCATTTTTTGTTTTATTAATTTGAAATTTCTATTTAAATAACAAAAAAAAAACATTTTATAGTTAATTATAATACAATTTTAACATTTGGCAATTTTTAATTACGAGCCATTACATGAAAATTATTATCAGTTTATTGGCATTAGCCAGAAATGTAGAACTTGTAGTAGTCCCAATCAAAATGACTACATTTGTTTTTTGTTTGTTTGTTACAAAATGACCATAATTACTGACATCTAAATCAAAATGTTGTTAGGTCAAACCTCACAGTCTGAGAACATTATATGTAAACAGTCAAAGAAAACTACATTCATGTTTTTATCATCCGGAACTGTCAGCAAGTTTGAAATGTTTCAGTCACCCTCGCTCTTCACAGGTGGATATACATAAATAAGCCTTACGTGTGATTTAATGCTTTGGGGATGAATAGTTCCTTTCATGCCAGCGAGATGAGGCGCTGCACATTTCTATAGGGCTTGAACCAGTGCCTGTATGCGTGCGTTTTGAACTGATATCAAACACGGCCCAGGGGCCTCTCTGTGGCCTCTCTATGTATCCAGGAAGCCATTAACAGCCAAGGGATATCCTGGACAATGGCAGCCTGGCTGGCCTGGACGGCACAGCGAGGAAAGAGAGAGGTACAGAGCGAGAAGAGAAGAAACGGGAGAGATGGAAAAGTGGGAGGAGAGGGCCGCACAGTGCATCTTTGTCCCAAAGCAATCACAGCATCTCACTGAGCTCCTGGTGTGGTGCACTCCCACGCCACTACGGGTACTGTGACTGCCAGCCAAAGCCGTAAAACAGATTCCCACCTACACACTGCGCTCTGCCAACACACTTCTTTATTTCTCTAGCTGCCGTTAAATCTATTTTAGAGGCTTTTATCGCATGTTTTCCCCCTCACTGCCCCCAGAGGTGGTTGGATTTGCTAAACCTGGAATATTAAGTAGATAATGTAGCAGTAATGGCTAGGTTTGGAGTAGCAAACTACTCATACTGTTTATGCAGTATGCAAATTGTCCGCTTGCATAAAATAATGGATGACCTACTACATTTGTCAAAACGTACAGTATGCAACAGAGCATACTGTGCTAGAAATATGACAAAATCCAACACACTTAATGAAAAGTACAATTTTTACTTATTTGATTAGAGATTTTACACAAAACGTATCACAAAATTACATCCGAGATGATGCCACTCGCTGAGTTAAACATTTACTGTCACATAATTAGGTCAAGCAATGACAAAGTATGTTTATTTGCATATCATAAATAGTAACTGTTGTAGGACGTTTAAAAAAATAAAGGCTATATTGTAGATAGGTATGCAGTAATTCTGAACAACTACTACTAGTGTCCTATACCAATAACTAGACCATGTTTTAAATTAAATAGGCTACTTAGATGTTGCAAATTGGTTTGTCTTACTATATATATTTTTTAATGTATTATCTTAACACACTTTGTGCAAACAGTTTTACCGTTTACTGCACGTTGTCTTCTTGTTATTTTAATAGAGCTAATAAACCGGACTCTAACCCATAGGCTTACTTTCTTATATTTAATATACTGACCTTATTCTTCAGAGAAATATGTGCATCACCATCTTTAGAATATTGTCTTTGAACTTCCGTTTGTGCGGTAGCTCTGTATATTTGTATGACATCGCTGTAGAGTGGATTTATATACTGTAACGAAAGTTATCGTCAGCAGTGTAATCTTTAAAGCAAATATCAGTAGACCATGAAGATTTTAAAACGAGTGGTTCATTCATAAATCCGTAAGATCACTGTGGAAATACAACCGGAAGACAGAAGACAACAAACGCAGCGCTAAAACGGGGCGGGGCTACATAAGGTCAATAATCCTTACGAAAGTTAACCATGGTTTTGTTATAGTAAAACTGTATTAATTTGTATAATTTCTAGTAAACCATTTGTATAACCACAGTTTTGCTACAAATAGGCCTACCACAGTTAAGCTATGGTTAGTGTAGCAAACCAATGGTTAATTTGTAGTTACCATGGTAGTAACCATGGTTTCTTGGTTTTATTTGTAGTAAAAAACATGGTTAATTTTCGTAAGGGAAATAAGTAATCTTTGAATAAAAGGTTAAAATATTCTAAAATATCATTATCACGTGATAATCGTGTTATATTGTCAGTTTTTGAAAGTCATTAGCGAGTCATTAAACATGTAAAACAAAACACGACTGATATATTACTGTAGGTACCTGCGTTGTGTCAATTCATTACACTATCCATAAAGCTGAAGTCGAACACATATTGCTGTAAAATACAAAATACAGTAAACACTATATAGCATACTGCACGTTCTGAAAGCAAATTTAGTAGGTCATACATGTATTCTATCCATAAAATCCAATACTATGGAGAAATAGTTTAGTGGTATTTTAAGGTAATTCGTGTTGAAAAAACAATAGAACCATCACAGAAAATTAGAATGGTTTTCACTACAAATGTAGTGGAAACAAATGGTTTTCTGTAGTGTTTTAGGACGTATATTCCAGTAGGATTTACTGGTTTTAACAAACCACCAATAGAAGGTGACCAATTAGAAGTAGAGATCAACAGGGTCCATTGCAGTTTCTATTAAAACCAATACCAAGTCCCATTATAAACAGTAAAACCATTACAAATTTTGTGATGCTGCCTATTGTTTTTTTCAGCAGGGATGTATTGCCATCTGTTGGTAAATTAGGGTAGTACACGTCAGGTTCTTTCTTCACATGGCTGTTATTCACGTTTTTGTGGCCTACAGCATAGCTGTTAAACTTGAAGTGGAATTATGTGTTTATGTTAATGTATGTTGTATGAAATAAAAACGGAGCCAAAGACAGATATATTCTCATTCCAAGAACCCCAAGCCTTTATTCACCACAGCTTATGCTCCCAAAGTTACATGTGTGAAGGGAATCAAACACACAGCTGGAAGAGAAATATGAGGGTGGGCAGATTTGTGACATTAAAGCTACTTGCACAAGAGCAATGGCACATGGTAACACCGTCCACCCACACTGCTCTTGACACACACACACTTACACACAGCATCCATTTTTATCACCTGAAATCCCCTTCTGAAATCCCCTAAATCTTAAAATCAGAATTGAGAACTTCTTAAGAATTTAAGGTTAACCCGATGTTACGCCGTCAGCAAAAATGCAACCCAGACTATGGTCAAACACGGGTCGGGAGACGGCACATGACTTTGGCGTGGCTCAAACCGCAGCTTCTCTTAAGCAATGTCATTTTTTACTAAATCGTGCTGACTAGGTTCATACAGTGTGCGTGTGTGTGTGTGATCAATGTATGAAGAAAGAGCTAGAGATTGTTGTAAATGCTATGATAGTGACCGGTTAGAACTGTGTTTACTGTACTGTGGCGGCTTTTACTCTCTCCACATGGACATAGAGACACTAAAATGATCATTGGGTTTAGAGAAGACATTGCTAGCCAGTAAACTCACAAACACCAAAGCCTGGTACAAGAGAAACCGTAGCAGATCTGATAGAGAGAGAGAGAGAGGAAACAAGTACATCCACTAAAAGAGAAAGATACAGAGAGAAACTTATAAAATGGCACACCGCAATACTTTTCATCGTCTCATATAAAACAAATAGGAAGTATTTACAAAAAAACCACACCCACTTTGACTGGTTTCAAATTGATCAAAAACATTTCTTTTTTTCTGGAGTAAATGGTGTTCCTTTTGTCTTCTGGACTATATTGGGGAGGATGCTGTTGGTGAGGGGGGCAGGGTCGATTCCCTTCGTCTGAGCGGGGCGGGGCAGGGGGTGGGGTGCCAGAGGCTCTTTTCTATATGGGGTGGCGGTGGCGGGGTGAGGGGGGTCTCTCTGGGGACGGGAGGTCGCAGGTATGGGGGTGGTGTGGGGTGATGGGACAGTGGGTGTAGAGAGATGTGCTCATGCTGTCAACTCTTCTCTCAGCTCTTTGTTTTTGCGCACCTCCTGAGCGTGCTTCTCCTGAAAACGCATAGAGAAATAATACAGTAAATTGATTAACATAAACATTACAGTTTATAGCTTAAAGTTGACATACTGTTGATGAAAATTAAGAGCATTCTTGTTTAAAAATGCTTTTTGCCGGACTTTTATTGTGCTGTAGCGCCCTCTTGTGACAGAGAATCAGAAATTGATGGCATGATTTTTGGTTGTTTTATCTTTAATGTAAAATTCATAATTTCATAATTTCTTACAAAATATTTCTATTACAAATAAATGCTGTTCTTCTGAACTTTCTATTTATCAAAGAATCCTTAAAAAAAATAATCACTACTTACGCATAAAATATTAAACATCACAACTGTTTTTTCTTATGGAAGCCTGTTTCCGCCACTGAATAAAAAAGGTTATTGTGACTTTTTATCTCACAGTCCCCACCTTTTTTTCTCAGAATTGTGAGACATAAACTTATAGAGTTATAGAGCCAGAATTACATGATATAAACTAAAATAAAAATTTTATATTTCACAGTTCTGACTCAATAATGCACAATTGCATGTATTTTAAAGTGCAATTTATTCCTGTGATGCAAATGATGAATTTTCAGCATCATTCCTCCAGTTTTTAGTGTCACATGATCCTTCAGAAATCATTTTAATATGCTGATTTGCTGCTCAAAAAAACATTTCTTATTCATTTCAATGTTGAAAACTATGGAACCTCATTTCTGCCAATGAATAGAAAATTTATTTAATTGTGACTTTTTATCTCACAGATATAAACTTCTGTTATAAAGTCCAAATTGCATGATAAAAACTCGCAATTGTGAGTTATGAAGTCAGAATTGTGAGATATAAACTCGGAAATCTGACTTTTTTTTTTTCTCAGAATTGAGAGACAGTTCTGAGAAATAAAGTCAGAATTGTGAGATATAAACTCCAATTCTGACTTTTTTTCTCACAATTGCAAGCTTACATCTTAAAATTTTGACTTTTTTTCTCAGAATTGCGAGTTTATATCTTGCAATTCTGACTTTATAACTCACAACTGCAGAAAAAAAAGAGTCAGAATTGTGAAATAAAATGTAACTTTATTTTTTTATTCAGTGGAAGAAATGGGCTTCCATAGTTTTCAACACTGATAATAATAAATGTTTTTTCTGCTTTGCATCAGGAATAAATGACATTTTAAAATACACTAAATAAAGAAATAAGCTATTTGAATAGCAATAATATATGCAGCATTAGAAACTTTTTCTTTTAAAAACATTAAAGGGGTCGTCGGATGCAAAATTCATTTGAATATAAATGTGTGTTGGCAGTTTGTGTACACAATCACCCTATAATAATAAAAATCCACCCAGTGCTTTTTTTTAAATCCCCACTTTCTCAGAACAAGCCGTTCACAGATTCTTGGCAGAGTGACGTAGTTCTGCAGGCCCCTCCAACGATTGTTGATTGACATTAGCATTTTATCACAGACCTGCCCTGAGTGAGCTGTAAACAGTCCGCCATTGTTTTGACGCTGGAGCAGGTGAAGACAAGAATGTCTCCTAAGCAATTGAGGTGTTTTGTTGTTGGATGTAATAATGAAAATAGCAGTTGTTATTTATTCCCGACATCTGAGCTGCTGAAGACCGTGGATTACTTTTGTTTTTGAGGGAATGTGCCCCCGATCTCCGTAATACATCTATCGCGCAAATCATTCAAGATCCAGCTTCACCTCCAGAGTATACGTTTTTTTTTTTATGAATCTTTGTAAATCGCCTTTCCTAATAATTTGCTAATTAGCAAGTTCCGTGACGGATGCTGCTAAAGTTAGAAGTTTCACTCTCCCCACAGGAGAGAGGGGTGGGGTGAGCAGAGCTCCTTAGCACTAAAGAAGCATGCACTAAAATGGCTCGCTGTGAACAGAGAAAGCGGCAATCTCCCTCTCTCTCTACTGAAACCAACACGGAAGTGACTTAAACTGCAATTCATTGACTGGCCGCTAGAGACTGGCTCCAAAAGGGAGTCAATCCCATAGACTCCCCATGTTAAAATGCCCAACTTTACAGCAGAAAAAAACATTTAGTTTACAAAAAGTGGTTTTGGTCTATATAGCTAATTGTGCGCTTCATGTCAGCTGTGAGGGAGGTGAATTTTTTTATAACTCGTCCGTTTAAAGTATATCAAGCCTTAAAGTTCTGCATAATTTAGGGCGTGGCCACTTGAGTGACAGGTGGATTGCTGCTGTCACCACCGTCACACTAGGTGGGCGTGGTTTCAGCAACCAGCTCCACCCATATCCCGCCTCTGCCCATTTTCGTTTATCCGGGAGTGACGTGCTGTGACGCGATTCCAAGATGGCTAAGACTAAGAGCTTCAATAATGCTCTTCAGAAACCTACAGGTGACGTCATGGACACTACATCCTCATTTTTTCCAGTCTATGGAACAGAGCTGTTTTTGACAAGGTAAAAAGGGTGTTAGTTTACACTACCATTGCGAAATTTCAACCAAAGTATGTTATAGACTTTTCATTAAGTATCATATGAATTTGTAGAAACTGGGCATCCGATGACCGCTTTTTTAATCTTGACTCCAAACCGTTTACATTTTTCAAAAGTTTTTACTGTAAGTTATACGTACCTTATCATGCAGTCGTTCCAGCATGGCTGCAAGATAGGCCTCACGGTTCTCCTTGATCTGCTCCATCTTCATGATGAGTTTCTCTTCCGCCATCCTACTGAAGTTGCTGTTCTCCTCCATGGCTTTCAGCAGGACGTCCCGCTCGTGCTCACGTTTCTCAGCCAGGGCCCTCAGGACTTGAGCCTCCTGGGACTGGAGAGGAAGAGTGGGGCAGAGTCATAGGAATCATCTGTTTATCAGTTCACATTATATAAAAGTGTAATAAATATAAAACAAATGGTCAAACATTAGTTATATACACAGATATATAATACAAATGAATGGCTAACTCACTCTCCTCCTGTCCTCTGCTGCCTCCAGCTTCTTCTGGATGTCCTCCAGGGACATGTCCCTCTTTTTGGGAGGTGTAGTGATGCTGTAGGAGCTGTCAGCCGTGGGAGAGGGTGGCTTCAGGATGACCTCAAAGGCCTGGCCAGAAGCCCGCTTGTTAATGGGCTTAACCTCCATGTCTAAATACACAAGACATAAAGTAAAATAAATGCTGGGTAGAAACTGCAGTATGTCATGCAGCAAATATTCCTCTACACTTTGGTGGGGTTTGAGCATCCGGATACATGCAATAAAACGCCTTCTGCTCATGAAATGAGCTCGTATAACTTTGTTATACAGTCATCTTGAACATTTATCAGACATTTATTGATCTATATTAGCTGTTACGATAATAAACAAGTATTGCTTGTACACACATAGGCCAATAAAAAGTTACATCATGAAGATCAGACAGAATTAGCACTATAAAGTACAGCACATTATTGTAAATTCCTTTTACACTGCTTCTCATATCGGTATAATATTTTCATTTCCTACCTTCAAACTCACCCATGACGGTCTTGCGTGCCTCTGGGTAGAGACAGGAGCAGATGAGGGAGACGAGGGAAAGCTCCTTCATCTTCTCTTTGTATGCTGCGGGGAGACACATCAAACAAAAGTACTGACCCAGATTCTCTCTTGCTGTTTTATGAATGATTATTCGAATCTGCATCGTTAATGTTGCAGAAAATAACCCAAATCATCTAGGTTTTCAACCAGAGGTACACTGAATAAAACAAAATATAAATTTGGTGAGACTAACATAAAATATAAAGAAAAATATAGACCTAAAGAATAATTATAAATGTATATTAAAAAAATCACATAATATACTATAATGGGTGTGTGTGTCATTTTAGAAATTTCTATATTGTATAATAAAAAAGTACAAAGAAAAGTAAAAATAAAAAGAACTAAAAAATATTTAGTTATTACAAATTTTGTGTGTGTGTGTGTATATATATATATAGTAATTATTATTATTATTACACCTAAATTAATTTACATACTACAGATAGATAGATAGATAGATAGATAGATAGATAGAGAATGTTATGAAAGCTGTTGTACTGTATTTATGAAAAAAATGTAACAATTATAGTCAGTGTGTGTGTGATATTAATTCATAAATTAATATATATTAAATTATTAACAATACTAATAATACTTTTACTATACTAAGAATTTTTTATAGTGTATATAAAATATAAAAAATATCTATAAATAAATATTTAGTTAATTAAAAAGTATTTATATAATAGTAATAATAATAATTATTATTACGCCTAAATTAATCTGCGTACTATACATGTAGAATGTTATTATTGAAAGCTATTGTACTGTATTTCTGAAATAAAAATGTAACAATTATAGTCAATTATAGTGTGTGTGTAATATTAATTTATATATATATATATATATATATATATATTCATATACATATAATAACAACAATTTATTAATAAAATATAACAATATATATATATATATATATATATATATATATATAAATAATACATTTTAATATTGATTATATAAATGTATACATTTATATAAATGTATAATATAAAAGTGTTTGTACATTTACAGAAAGAGAGAGAAAGAGATTTGAATACTGTTAAAGTAGTAGAGAGTCCCAGGTGTGGCTAAGAGTCTGAGTGGGGGTCACTGAGTCCAAAAACATTAAATCAATCAATAAATCAATAAAAGCAAGCTAGCCTTAACAGCACTACGTTTTCATTTGAGCTTTCTAAGGAAAAACCAGCAGCCGTGTCCTCACATGCTCTGGTTTCCTTCAAGACAATGTTCGCCACAAGCTCCACCATCCCCCACCGCCCAGCCTTCAGTGTTACATTATTTATTGGAATCCATTTTTATTCCGACTACTAAGGGTGTGTGCGGGGAGTGAGTCGGCAAGACCAGAGAAAACACAAGGCCAGACAGATTTCCAGATGGCGGTTTACGACGGCTACATTGATCCTACCGCAATCATTCCTCATCCCCAACTTCAGAATCATTTTTCTTTTTCAGCATTAAATGCTTAAGTGCAAACAAGCCTAAATCACACAAACATCAGTGATGGCAGGTGCTACATGAAGCATATTAATATATCTGATTTTCCTTGAACACACAAGGTAGCGTTTATCAAGGCCAGTGCATTTAAGTTATAAATCAACGTCTTGACAGCAGCGCTGTGCTGATGTTATCAAACCGTGAACACTTGGGGTTTTATTCAGCTAGATTTCAGACTGCTGCTTTCCAGCACCAACCTACTTTCTTCATTCTCCGCCCAGAGGAGCCTGGAAAAATCTGATCAACTCCCTCTTCGCTCCCTGACGAGCTTATTAATCCCTCACAAACAGAGAGGATGGAGAAAACCGGGGATAAGGAAGAAGTGAGAGAATTACTGTGTTCACTCTCGCCAGGATTAAAAGCCCTCTGGCTGGCTGATTTTGGTGTAGGGGGCTTTAATTAGTAATTACTGGAGCAAACCATTTCTTCCGGTAAATTGAGGGGGTGGCGATGAAGGTTTAGTGCTGCGATATTGAGTGTTCCCAGACCTCGGTAAGCATTTCTCTCCTGCTGTCTAGTCAGAGTGAGATAAGGACGATAGACAGCTCACTGAAGCAAGTAATTCAGGTCAGCCGGCTGGTGAGCAGGTGAAAAGGATCTCACACACACGACTGCGTCTGTATGTGTGCAAAACGCTGATCTAATCGAGAGTTTTCTACTGAAAAATATCAGATTTGTAATTAAGAAAGCATTCACCGCCTGGAGACCACACCCTTGGCTTAAGATGTAGATATTGTGGCATCTGGTCAAAAAATACACTGATTATGAATGTAACGATACAATAAACTATTGCATTGTGGTACAGTAAGTAATTCTCTGTATTTTGGCATAACTGTTTCCTATAAATCATACTTTCATGTACTATTTTTTTACATACACACGGAAATGAATACATCTAATTAATCTAATATTTTATATATATATATATATATATATATATATATATATATATATATATATACATATATTGCACATAAATTTGTCAGATTAATATATGCATTTAATTTACGTATAATTTTTATATTACTTTTTTGTCCTGACTGATTCTTTTATATTATACTTTAATGCACAAGTTTAAATGTATATTATATCACACATACTATATTGTAAGTATACATCTATTTATCTATCAATCTAGTTTAATTATGAATTATCAACCATATTATTTATTTTTACATGAAGTAATTCTTCATTTCTGTTCTTTATCTTGACTGATTCTTAATGCATCGTATCATGCACTACAGTGATACAGACCATGTATTGCAGCACCACTAAATATGAAGTAACATGCATTGCTTAACATTTGCTATCGGGCTCTATGGCCCAGTGGACAAGCGAAAAGTCCTTTGTGTGGTTTGTTTGATAATGCATCAGCATGCCCACCCTGGAAATCAATAATGGCCCCTCCCACGTCTCTCTTTCTCTCTTTCTGCTCTGTCCACTGCAGCTGCATGGGCAAATGCCCCTCCAGATGAGCTCTCAGTATTCAGGAAATATCATCTGTTCACACTTCATTTTAAAACCGATTTGAGTTCACATTAAAGTTTTAGGTAAAAATATATATAGTTGATTTTAAAGGCAAAAAAACGCAATGGCATGGCCGCACCCCACTGTTGTGCAGCTTTGCTGAATGTGTATATTTGAACTTCCTGTTAGGTTCATGATTAATGGGGCTTAATTGGATTAGTCATACTGCCTTTACATATCCAGTAATCGTAGATGATAATTGGGGTTATGTGAGAAGATCTATAAAGTATATACGACAAAGACAGGCACCTGTCAGTTCTGGTTTGATATACGATATGCATTTCTGCCAATGCACTTCTGATATTATGGCCAATTATCCAGTCATTAATTCAAATGCCTAACTGAGAGTCTAATTAAATAAGCCATGCTTTTAGATGAGTCATAATAAGAGAGCTGATTGTGCACAGATTAAGACCTAATTTTCTTATTTTGAACTGGTTGACTTTAGAGGATATGGTGCTGACAAACACACCAAGGTCTTTCTGCAGGCTCTTTTAAGCCTTATAAATATTCCAAGAGTATTGATTATATTGATTGACATGTTCTTTCTCATTAGCGGGAGGATTCCCACAGGCATCTGTCGGTGCATTT
Source organism: Labeo catla (assembly GCA_012976165.1). NCBI lineage: Eukaryota > Metazoa > Chordata > Actinopteri > Cypriniformes > Cyprinidae > Labeo > Labeo catla. Next base: position 344,799 of record VONZ01000760.1, read on the forward strand.
CTTGTGTGTTCTGTGAAATGAAATGAAATATCCTAAAGACTCAGCTCTGTGTAATTGCATTGCATTCCATGCTAGGATTAAGTACACTGGTTTTCCAAATAAATGTCTCTCCAAGTTGTCATTTAACACTTTAACAGCTAAAACAGAGACATTCAGACACAGTCGGCCAGTGCCCTGCCCTGTAGGCACCTCGCAAAGATGCAAAAAAGCAGACGCACACCTTTTCTATGGTATGCCCCAGTTTGGCCGCCTACAACATAATCTAGAATCATAACAGAGCACTGAGACATGCTTACCGGCGAGACGACTCGAGCCCTGACACACTTCCATTTAAAACATCAATCATCTGATGCTGCAGTCTGCCTCTCATATGGCGCTAGAAATGGTGCGAACGAAAGGATGCACTTGCACATCCACAAAAACTTGCATTTAATCAGTTTTGTAAATGATCAATTGTGTCAGATAGAAATCTGATGCGTGATGGTAGACTGTGTATGTCACAGGAATACACTAAAGGTGTGAGAATAGGTTGTTATTTACCCATTATAAATGAGCTAAATTAAAAATGCAGCCAGTAGAATCTGTACGAGGTTAATAAACCCACCGGCTAATGAGTCATGCTCCCAAATCAGTCCAAACCACTGACAATAAACCAATTACCTACTATGTAATTTGTGGTAACTGCCTATAATTAAGGAATTTTATCTATATAATAAACATACACACACTGATAAAAACAATAAGCTATTTCAAACACCCTGATTGATTAACTACCATGCTGCGTTTGCCTATTTTAGCTTCGCTTGGCAATTAATACACGGGCCACACCTAGTTCATTTTATAAAAATGATAAAAACATCATGCATAGAGGATGTCAAAAGGTTTAAACTGTTCTAAGTCAGGTATTGCTAGGCTTTACAGGGTTTTCTGAAGGCTGAAACACAGAGCTGGATCTTGGGTGGGGTCCTTCTGCATTATGCTGGAGATGCATGAGCCGGCAGGTGCACTGTCATCATAAGAAAATCCTTTTTAAGCTTTCAAAGCATTTTCCAGTGTATTTCAAGAGTGTAATAAGAGGTTTTAATGTTTTTTCTCATTTATGAAGATGTCTCCATTTTTTCTAAGCAGAAGTGAGTAGGCAGCCTGGGTGCACCCAAAACGCACAGCCATATTTGAAAATAAATATTTAAAAGGTTTAAAAGATAAAGCAGATTTATATAGCAGAAAATATCTGTAAAATCATTTCCCACTCATCTACCCTTATTTCTGTTTTTTTTTTTTTTTTGTTTTTTTTTTTTGCGTCAGGGTCTATTGTGCGCGGATCTCTCAGCATCTCTCAGCATCCTCCCAGCATCAAAGAGACACGGACCGACGAACAAAATGAAGGAAGGTTTGTCTTACCGATCGCGGTTTTGGCCATGGCTGGAGTTGTTGCGGTGACTGGTGCGTCTCAGGTCTGTTCGGTGGAGAGGAACCGGTTCGCTCTGATAAGGCACTGAGTCAGCAGAACGGCGCTCTGAGGGAAAGAGTGCGTGTGTTCAATCAGATTGGCTGCTGTTGTCCCTTTACGCGCAGTTCCAAGTGAAAGGCTGTCGCACGCCCGCTCTAATGTACAGGAGGTTGTCAGCGGTGAGGAGCTTACAAGGTGACTAATTGCGTCTCCCCCCTTTTTCAGTAGTGGTGCAGCCCGTTCATGCACAGCTCGCAATGATTTATATTCATTTTTTATGGTAGACTACATCAGAAGACGGTGGTTACTGGAAGCGCTGGTATATCACTGGATACAGTAAACTATATGAAGCACGAATAATATCATATGGATTATTTTATTTGAATAGTCTGTCATCACTACATCAATTTCATAACCTCCGTATTCCCTCTAATAACAGTATTCACAATTCGTATATAAATGGTATATGTTATATGCTGCGCATTTGTATTTTATAATTAATTTTACATAAATTTGTGAAGATATGGTGGCAGAAGCATCACCAAAGCAGCAGTAGGACATGGAGAGCCCCTCCCAGCACTATTAAGGGTCCCTTGAGATTAAAAGGCTGTCTTATGCCTTTATCTGTATCAAATGTATCTCAATATTTGTCAATATTATTTTAGTTATTAGTCATTTTTTAAATTAAAATAATTACAATGACTTTAGAACATATTCAAATATGTCTAGCCATATTTAATGATTTGATGAATAATAATAAAAAAGATTTACAAAATACTTTGTAACACCAGCACGACCTATGATACCCATTTAGCTGACAGTAACATACAAACATGTCAGAGTAGGCCTAATTCTTGATGTGATATAGTTGTAAGTGCATAAAGAAATACAAAATTGTAAAATACTTCTTTATTCATAATAAATAAGCCCATGTAGCCCCTTTAACAATGATTTATTACTGCATGTATATGCACATCCAGTTCCAGCTTCTATTAGAAATGCCCATTGCAGGCAAAGCAAACATCAATTATGAAGGAAGCGAAGACTGCACAATAAATAATAAAAGTTCCTGTGTCTGAACAAAGTGGGTTAGAAATTGCTCAGAACTACATGAAGCATAGCATGAGTTGCATTACTAGACATATGAGACCTCTGTATTATGTCACATTGTAGATTAAATAATCCATAGGCTTTGTTAGCATTTCCTGCAATCTCTTGATTTAAATTATAACACAATATTATCTTCGCGTTTTTATTATTATATCTCCTGAAAAACTGAAGGCTAAATCTTGTACTGATAGCCTATTTTTAGACAAGTCAGCTCAGGGTCACGCCTAAGATTCACGAGTTAAAGGAGCGCTGCATTATCATTTTCAACCACGTGGTGGCATTAGATCCTTAATTATGGAAACATTAGAGCCGGTTATAACCAAGTGCATGGCTTCATTTACAACATTTCATCAGAAAAAAAATGTTCTGTGATAAGACAAAACGGTACATATTTTCAGAGGACAAATTGGTTTATCAGTGGAAAATGGCAGTTTTGAGGTGGAAAAAAAAGGAGTAGCTTACAATTAAATGTTAATTATATCTCAAGTTATAAATTTCATGTCTTCAGAATGTGTATTTCTTTATTGTAATTTCACCATTGCAAACCAGCTGTGCTTGGCAGTAACTAGTTACTAGTAATTTAGCTTCTGTTATAATATTACTTTTTGCGTAACTAGTAGTGTAACTAATTACTAATAAGATTCCAGTATAATATTACAGTTACCATTCATAAAACAGCTCTGACAAATCAAATAATTCCTAGATTTATTTTCATCATTTTCACAACTTGCACATGCATGTGATGTCCCCAGTGCAGCGGGCAAGCTTGGAATATGGAAAAGTTTACATTCAGCAGATAGAAATATTGCATTATACCTTACTCTGGCATTACATCCCACCCACATCCCTCTGATCAGCATGTGGTACATTATATAATTAAAAATCTTTTTGGAAAATTAAACAGTTTCTTACAAACTTATGTGATCTGATAATATACATAATGAAATATAATCGTATATGGGTAATGGAGAAATTGCAATTAGCTTCAAGCTACACATGACAATTAATGAGATTAATACAACACTTCCACTTGAATGTCACTATCAATCACTATTGAGTGTTTGTAATAACTTCTGACTGTGACCCAGTGTGGATTTTGGTCAAACAATGAGGCAGAAATATGCAGTGTTGGGGAGTGACTAGTTACATGAAACAGACAATTACAGATGTAATTTAATTACAAAATAAATGTAATTGTAATTAGTTATAGTTGCTGAGAAAAAATGTGTAATTAAATTACAGTTACTTTTGAAAATGTTAATGATTACAAAGGGGATTACATCTGAATTTTTTCACACACACACATACAGATTTAATTGAATTCTTTCATAAATTGACTGCTCTAAAATGAAACCAATGTTTCAGGAGTTTAGGACACAGAATAGGACACTTTTATTTTCTATCTCTGTTTATGCATATACTTTATTTTTGAAGATTAATTGTATTTTTCCAAGGCATTGTTAGATGCCAATGTTTTCTGTCATAACTATGCAAGCATTTCATTTCAAAACCAGTATCATAGTTATTAAAGTAGTTCTTGTTATGATTTTAAATCTGTATTTAACCTTAAAAATGATCCCAAAGCAAATAAGAGATGTTAAGTCTGAATTTGTGGTGGCTGTGCTTTAAATTAAATTATTACACGGCTCTGTGGTATGCGTGATTCTGATTGGTCAGTCATGACATTCCAAGGTACGTTATTCCCCGATAACAACTGGTAAAAGCTAATAACACAGACTCCGCTAATAACACGGGCAGCTTAAGTCGGCACTATATGTTTGATATATTTTCTTGGTGGAAGCTTTGCGTTTGGTTAGCTAATAAAATTTTAAACCTAATTCAATATTATGTGTACAATTTCTTAATTCTGTTATCCTGGTATTGTGGACTCACTCTATTTTTTCATACAAACGCAGCTGCTGCCATTGTGTTTTGTACACTGTAATGGATTATAAGATAACTAGTACTGTAAGTGTGGTGAAATGTTGTGTAATAAAAATGGTATGACTGCACTGTATCCCTAAAATGTCTGTCTAGTTTGCACTTGCCACATGCTAGTAACTGCTTTCTTCAAATATTTCCACTCAGATCAGTGTTTCGTGTCTAATTATTTACTTTTGTGGCAAGCAGCTGTAATAAGCGGGATAATGTACATCCAGCCAGTTGTTATCACAAAATAAAGATGTATGTTATCCCTTACTTATTATAATCTTAATTCAACTGATAAAGGATTTTGAAAGTCTGACAGTAATCAGTGTTGAGTGCTACTGTAAGGTTAACTCTACCTGGTTTAAATGTTTAAATGATTAACAATTGAAAATATTAGAAATTTAGAAAAGTAATCAAAAAGTAATCAAATGTAATGAGTTACATTACTTTAATAAAGTATTTGAAAAGTTACACTACTTATTACATTTTAAATAGAGTAACTTGTAATATGTAACCTATTACATTTCCAATTAACCTTCCCAACACTATATATAGTGTATTCTATAAATGTTGTAACATTCTAGAAGAATTTTATGTGGAAGATACACAGTTACAACTGTGGGGCATGAAGAAAAAGTAATGTAACTAGTAGTGTAACTAATTACTGTTACCAGAAAATAATAAGTAACAATATTACTTTTGAAATGAGTAAATAGTAATGAGTAATGTATTACATTCTTTGAATAACTGTAACTCAACACTGTACATTACTGAATCAGTTTTACTGCTGCCCTCGTGAACTTGTAGATAGAAAAGGGTGGGAGCACAACCCATAGATGGAGACTTTGGCCTCCGTTTATATATACACATTAAAAATCATCGAGTATTTCATTGCGTTAGCAGACAGAGCAGTTCTATTTTTCATTTGTTTAAATATATCTAATAAAATTCATGGAGGAGGCTGGCCTGCCTTAGTTTATCAACCAATTACTGTGGAGACGTCGCTTGAACTGTTGCTTGAACTGCCCTGTCTTGCCGATATGTAGTAAATACAGGGATATATTTAAATAAAATAAATCTACAAAGCTCCCTTTCGAGCACCTGGACATAAAACAGTTTTCATTTTAGAACATTTATATTTAGCAAAACCCAGTGGCTAACAGGCTCAGTGAACCTGAACAAACTTTAGTTAAAGTTATTCTGCTGGCCTTGTCTTCTATTTGACATAATATTAATACAAAAAATTGTACACTACATTTGAAAAGACTCTTCTGTTTTTTATTGTGTGTGTTTTTGCAAAACTGCTTTTTTTTTTTAATATCAACAAGTCACCACTGCAGAAGGGTTTCCTTAACGAATTGTAAATGAGTTTTGGTTATGCTTGAAAGAAACTAAGGCTGCATAGTTTTCAGATATTGTCACTGGGAAATTTAATTTAAAGAGCAGTGGGAGGACTACTGTAAATGTGAGAAATAGTTTCACCAAAGTTCATGGTTACTCTTTAACTAGGAGACCTGAGCCAAACGGGGGGCTTTGTTATGTTTCCAGCATAGCAATGATCAAGAATGCATTGTACTCACAAAACAAATAAGCAGGGAAAATAAGAGCTTTGAATAAATAAATCCTACACAAATCTCTTTTAAAACCAGTTGCTTAGTTCACGAAAAAGTTCACACTAACATTTGACAGGACTTTATTTCTGCTTCAGCTATGCTATTAACAATGGAAATTATTTGCCTTATTGCACAGCTGAGTGAGCAGAAGCACAAACTCACATCATTAATAAACTGGCTGTGAATTTCAATAAGTTAAGTCCTTGTGCACTTTCTATAAATACAGTAAGACTTTGTTGCCCATTTTAAAGGAAAAAAGCTTTAAAATGCACAAATTACATTATTTGTGCTATATTAAAATTAATAAATTTGACTATATCTAGCAATAAAAAATAAAATAAATGTTATGACTTGACATTATGATAATTTATAATTGACATGGTATGAAAATTTACAATTAAAATGTAGTAGATAAGTCAAAAAATATATTAAAGGTTACAGACTGTTTAAACGAAGTGCAAAAAAAATAAAAAAAAAAAAAAAACCTGCAAAAAATTCCTTATATATAGTTTGTGTGGTGCAGGCTGATAAGTTCTTAACGCAAACTATGATATTCACAGCGTTAAACTACTTGGCACAAGCTGATTGGTTCATGTTGCATGCACAGCCAATGAGCTTGCTGCTTTTATGGCTAGTTAGCATTCACTAGAGCAGTTCCCTGAGTTTCTCTGAAGCCCTCCACATCCCAAGCTCCACCTGTATAGATCTGCTATGGATTATTATATATTTACATACACTATTTGTGCAGAAGCAGTATGCCTTAAATACTATACATATACACACACACATATATATATGGGCCATTCTGCACAATTGGTCCAAACTGCTGTCCCACAACCAAAAAACACATTTAAAAAGCATTTAAGCATTCAAATCTTAGATATTTACTAAGCTCTTTTTATTATCCACTGAAACCCACAAATAATATTTAAAATATCTGTAGGCTTAATGAAGAGCTCTTTTCCAAAACGCGATAAACGCCATTCTTTACAAAACTGAGTTCCTGCCAAAATCAGTATTGTATCTCGTCGGTATCGAAAAGGCAGTTTTTAATTTTACGCAAAATGCGATATCCGCCGTGTTATTCTGTCATGTTTTCTCCCTTTTTTTCCAAACCGCGACAAACGCCAGTCTCCCTTTTCTGCAAAACGCGATACATCCGCTCAACCAATCACAGCGCAGCATTTCACGCATTGTAAACAGTTTGAAACAAAGTAAAAACTGAGCCGCTGCGCATCTCCTTTCAAATACGGCGGTGTTTCGTTTACGAATGAACGTGCATAAAAAGAGTCACTTGCTTTATTCCTGAATGAATCAGCCGTTCGAACGAATCAAATGAATGATATGATTCAGAAATTAAATCAATGACTTACCGCCACCTACTGGCAGTATTTCATTTTTAACTTCTTTTTAGTTATTAAAATCATTGAATATTTCTATGTTCAAAATTGTATATTTAAAACATTAATCTCAAAAAGAGTTTATGAATTTGATTGCACTTATGCCATCTCTTTCCATCACTTATACTTTTTCTAAAAAGAAAAGTAAGCGTAGACCCCTAATGGATTTATTGCATTTTGGGAAAAAATAATCAGTTTTTATAATAAATCTTTGAAAAATCTAAATCTAGATTTTAATTTTTAATGTTATTATAACCTAAAGATGCTATGTGAAAGTTTAAAACAGAAAATAGTGGTTTTCATCTTGACACTTTCTTGGTAAATAAAACACTTTTTTACTCAAATTAATCAAAATGGATTTATAGCGTTTTGGAACGAAACTCTATAATCATCATTTATTGGGTACTTTCAATTGGAAAGTGGCTGTCCTGAACCCTAACCCCTAAATTTAAACTTATGGAAATATTAATATAATTTTAATAATTAAAATAATTCCACTGTTGTTTATCTTTTGGATTTTTTTAAAAAAGTAAAAAAAAAAAAAAAAAACTTTGTAAATTATGAAACTTTATATAAAAATTTGTGCTGCATTTTCACGTCACTCCCGAAACAGTGAATGTTTTAGTCTATTGGCCAAGACTAATTTTAACTACACCCCTACATTTATTAACAGAAAATATTCCTGTGTCCCTCTCCCTCGTAGCTACAAAGTGTGAATAGATAGGCCCCATCATTTTGAGTTAAATGTGTTCAAAAGAATGTAAAATCTGTATGTAACTTTAAAAAATGCCACTGCCGCACACCATTTTCTGTAATTAAACACTTTTTTTGTGAGTTATTCCAGAACATTTAATTTTTATATGTGTATAACTGTTGAGAACTGTGCTAGCTAACCATATGCTGATTAGCATCTTTGAGCTAGCTTCAAAAGTATCTAATATTGTCACTACCAAAACAGTCACGACTGAAACATTTGGTGGCATTTCGGTAGTGACATCTTTGTTTTTTGGGTGTTATCCTGTAAAATTGTCACTACTGTAACAGTCACAACCACAACATGTCATCATTGTTTCAGCAGTGACAAAAGGGAACACATAATTCTTTGTTTGGGGGAAATAAACAAAATTTTAGTACAGTTATGCAAATTTTAATATTTTAGTATGTTTTAGTATGCGAGTTAAAATTCTGCTGAAAATTCTCGTGATGTGGTCGCTACCAAAGCATTGCTGTCACCGCTATTCTGTAGAATACACACACACACACACACGTTATATATATATATATATATATATATATGTTCATACACAAACACCATTTATGAGTATAAGTTTATCACAACTCTAAACCAATATGGGCCCTAAACTAGCTATTCTCTACTGACTAATACTACATTGGCAGCTACTACAAAAGATTATGTTGAGAGACTGTAAGATCTCTCTGAAGTACTTACTGAAGTAACATACCAAAAAATAATAAATAAATAAGCAAATAAAAACAGTAAAATGTGCAATAACCCGTACTTCACCAAGCAAAAATACCCAAGTCATTTAGCAGTCAACAGCGCTGGCTTTGTGGAGATAAAGGTGGAGGAAGGAGGATTATGGCAAGTCATTTTAGCTTAAAATATTCTAAGTGTTACTTGTCGTAATTGCATTTTTACTAGTAATAATTGAATTAGAGAGCTCTATAATTACATTTTTACTAGTAACAATGCCAATTAGAGAGCTCTCTAATTCAATTCTTACTAGTAACAATTACAATTAGAGAGCTCTCCAGTTCAATTATTACTAGTAACAATGCCAGTAGAGAGCTCTCTAATTCAGTTCTTACTAGTAACAATTGTAATTAGAGAGCTCTCTAATCCAATTATTACTAGTAACAATTCCAATAAGAGAGCTCTACAAATGAATTTTTACTAGTCATATGTCTCCATTGACTTCCATTCATTTTTAATTTCAGAGCTTTACAACTGAATTTTTACTAGTAAGAATTACAATTAGAGAGCTCTATAATTGAATTCTTACTAGTAACAGTTCCAGTTAGAGAGCTCTCTATATCAATTTTTACTAGTAACAATTCCAATTAGAGAGCTCTTTAAATCAAATTTTACTAGTAATAATTTCAATTAGAGAGCTCTTCAATTACATCTTTACTAGTAACAATTCCGAATAGAGAGCTCTCTAATTTAATTTTTACTAGTAAAAATGCAATTACAGAGATCTATAATTCAATTTTTACTAGTAAAAAAACACATTAAAGATATGTTTAATTGCAGAGCTCTGTAATTAAATTAAAGAGCTCTCTAAATCAGTTCTTACTAGTAACAATTGCATTAGAGAGCACTCTAAATGGAATTCTTACTAGTAAAAATTGAATTAGAGAGCTCTCTGATTAGAATTCTTACTAGTAAAAACTGAATTAGAGAGCTCTCTAACTAAATTAAAGAGCTCTCTAATTCAGATCTTACTAGTAAATATACAACTGCAGAGCTCTCTAACTAAATTAGAGAGCTCTCTAATTATAATTGTTACTAGTAAGAATTGAATTAGAGAGCTCTCTAATTGCCATTGTTACTAGTAAAAATTTAATTACAGAGCTCTCTAATTGAATTGTTACTAGTAAAAATGCAATTACGACGAGTAACGCTTAGAATATTTTAAGCTAAAACGGCATGCCATAGTATGATGGCCCAATGTCAGAGAGGGGAAGGCTGTAGTATTATGGCAAGCCGTTTTAACATTTAATCTAAAAGTCGTACTAGTATCTATTTTCATGCTACTAGTACTTATTTTTTAGATACTAGTATCTTTTCCATTAAGTACTAGTACTTATTCATTAGCTACTAGTGCTTATTTTTTAGCTACTAGTGCCTTTTGTAAAGTTACTAGTACTTATTCATTAGATACTAGTACTTATTCATTAGATACTAGTACTTATGTTTTAGATACTAGTACTTATTCCAATAGTGACTAGTATTTAATTACAATCTCTCTGTTAAGAAAAATAGAACTAGTACTTATTTTTTAGTTACTAGTAACTTTTTAGACCAGAGATATCCTGAACTTAATAGATACTAGTACTTTTTGAATTTGCATTTCTGCCAGTATGGTAATCGTATGTTGAATATTAATGAACCAGCCACATATGAGAGAGATTAGAGAGGAAACGGAAACAAGCTGACCAATGTACTTTTTTTTTTTTTTTTGATTAAACCACATAGAAAAAAAAACAATCATTTGTACTCAAGCACATAGAAAACATTTTTTTGCCAGTTTTGTAGACGCTGTAATTTCGTAAACATAGTAGCCTAAAGTGTGTGTTTGCTTGTTCATCGGGTGCCCTCTGGTGGCAGAATGGAGAAATTACATAAATTGTATTATGTATTAATTTCCTCTGTTTTTTTCTCCAGTAAAAACAATGAATATCATATCAGGGTTGTATGTTAACTTTTTTTGCATATAGCACTGCTACAGACATTGAATGTTTTTTTACATAAATGTTCTGTACAGGGCATACCGATTTCAAACCCTTATGGTTTTCGGACAAGCATTTTCTTTATTTGGAAAAAAAGGACAAAAAATATTATTAATAAAATAAAACAAACAGGTGTGCTGTACTTCTAGGGCTGCACAATTTGGCCAAAAATGTTGTTTTTATATATCAATATGACTAATAATGATTATGGTAGGGATGTTCATTTCGGTTATTTTTCCTAACCGACAGCCGACGCTTGTTAACCGATTATTAACCGTTAACCGACAAGATTATTTTAAATTAGAATTTAATTATTTTAGAAAGGATAAGTGTCTGTGACCCGTTAAAATACCAACATTTGTTTTCCGGGATTAATTTTACATGCGCAAAAGCAGCAAACAACAGAACATGAGGATTCACATGGACACGTCGCATCACCTGCAGCTTCTGCCAATAGAGAAAAACATCATAAACCTAGGCTATATTAATCGTTATCAACGTGCTGCCGTGATATTATGCCAAACATTTTTTATGTGGATAAAAAATGTTTGGCATATTTTTTATGTGGATATTGTAATTTACATTTTTTATGTGGATATTGTAATGCGAGAAGTACAAAACCAGGTTTACATAACAAATAATATTTTAGCATTCAAATACATCTTGAATACGGAGACATTTGGATTTGTGTTGTATGAGACCCAACGTTAGTTTCAGTTTCGCTTTAGCCTAAATGGTTTGGTTTTGGCTTGTCGCCGAGCTTCTTATATTTTTCATTCTTGTTCTTTTCTAAATACTGTTAAATTGAAAGGATTTTTTTGTGGAGTGATGGGAACTAAAATAGCCTAGCCTATGTTTATAGTGTATTGTAAATATTTCGCGTCGACACCAGGTCTTTCTGAATGTAATAATAAAATGCGACTTAACGTTATAGGCCTACGCGATTTATCTTTTTTCTCTCAAAAATGCTATTTCATTTTATTTCAACCATCCAGAAAACGTTTTAAAATATTTTGATTACTGAATTACTGAAAGAAAAGACCTTTTAAACCGTTTAACTGATTGTATTAATCGGTCAAAATTCTTTCTGTCAGTTAACGGTTAACCGGTTAAAATGAGCATCCAGATTATCCAGGTTATTAGTTTTATATAGAAACATTAAACAAAATAAGGAATATTACTTTTGTGATAACACTATTTCACTATAATATAAAAAACTGAGCATTTAAGAATAAATATAATAATAACTATAGCTGCAAGAAAAAATAAAAAGTACACTTCTCTACACTGGGGAAAACTTAAGGATTTGCAAATGTTTATCTCAAAGTTCTTAATTATCTTTGCTATTTTTACCCAAATCAGGGTTTTGTGAGCAATAATGAGTACTCCGTTAATGTAATTTCTTTTTCATTCATACTTGTCGCCGGAGGGCGCCCTCCACTAATGAGACTCACTGATGACGTTCCAGGAAATCCCATAAATGGACAAAGGCATTGAACTTTTGCTGTAGATAGACGTTTTACTGATGAAACATGAATAAAAGAAACAATTATTGTGACAATATATGGCTTTTATCTGTGTTCTTCAAGCCATCTCGGGTATTTTTTATAAAAATAAAGTAAATTTAAAACGCAATGCTAACCTATAGCCTTTATCACCATTTAGAATAGTATAAAGTAGCATGATTTCTGCCTCTGTTTAATAAAACCATGTCAGATCACAAACATACGTTATTTCAAAGACTCAGCTGGTGTTGTGAAGTGTATTTGGACTAAACATATCATTATACTTTTGTTGGACAACAGGTTTGTAATCTTTCCT